>OZ005656.1:219487678-219915678 GCA_963930645.1 Salticus scenicus | reverse complement strand
ATTACTTTTTTTTTTTTTTTTTCTGTACACATTTTCTGTCCAGGAAATTAATAACAAAAACCATTTTTTTTTTTTTTTTTTTTTTTTTTTTTTTTTTTAAGAATAAGAAGCTTTAAGAAATTTTTTTTTTTTTTTTTTTTTTTTTTTTTTTTTTAATGACATAATGACATATTTAATATTAAAACAGGGAAATAAAAATAAAAATAATAATTAAATAATTAATTAAAAATCTTAGCAATTTAGAGATTACAGTGCTAATGAGTAACTTTTATCCAGAATTTCACACAGAATAAATTAATTATAAAAAATAAGATTATTTTTTCATTTTTATAAAATTGTATAAATTCTTCGATCAAATGCAAGATTTATTTTAACCTTAAGCTTAAGATAGCCTTTTATGCAAAATAATACAATAGTTGTAATAATATCTGCAAATAATATATATATTAGAATTAGACCGAATATTTGGTTAGCATTTGGTAGACAATAAGGAATATTTGGTTCGGATTGATATTTAAATATTCAGAAACTGAATGCTAAGAATAAAAATAAATTTTCAGTAAATTAAAACATTGAAATGTTTTGATTAATACACTGGTGGACAAAATTAAAGCAACAACCTGTTTTCTCGTTTTTTCTTTTGCACATAATTTTTAAAAGAAATAAACATATGAACATAAAATTTGGATGGCCTGTTCGTTATCATATTATTAACTGAATTTTATGTAAGTTAAGCATAAGAATAATTTTTTAAGCTAATAAATATTCATTTTTCACTCAAAAGTAAGCTTTGGAAAAAATGAAAAATTTTAATAATTTTTGGAAAGAACACTTAATGAAATAATTATAAGATAAATTTTTTTTTTATAAACCATGTTTTTAAATTTTCTGTTGAATCATATAAACGCTACTGAAGGCAGCCGGACCCCCAGCAATTGGATAAAAGTATTAAAAAAATTCCTTGCTATCGTCTTTTGAGCTATCATAAAAGTTTCAAATGGCTATCTAGCCGGGAAGTTAGTTAAAAGTTGATTGCAAGCTTTGTAACGGAAACGCTGCCGAAAGCAGCAGGGTCCCGAAGCAATTGGATAAAAATATTTTTTAAAAGCATTGTCACCGTATTCTGAACTATTCCGAAAGTTTCAAATATCTAGCTACTCGGGAAGTTAGTTAAATAAATTTTCTGTTGAATCATATGAACGCTGCCGAAAGCAGTAGGGACCTGAAACAGTTGACTAAAAGTATTTAAAAAAAAAGTATTGCCACCGTGTTCTGAGCTATCCTGAAAGTTTCAAATATCTAGCTAGTCGGGAAGTTAGTGAAAAATCGATTGCAAGCTTTGTACTGGTAACGCTGCCGAAGGCAGCAGGAACCCGAAACAGTTGGCTAAAGGTATTAAAAAAAGTATTTTCACCGTGTTCTGAACTATTCTGAAAGTTTCAAATGTCTAGCTAGTCGGGAACTTAGTTGAATAAATTTTCTGTTGAATAATATAAGCGCTGCCGAAGGCAGTAGGACTTGAAATAGTTGACTAAAATTAATAGAAAAATGTATTGTCACCGTGTTATGAGCTGTCCTAAAAGTTCCAAATGTCCAGATAGTCGGAAAGTTAGTGAAAAATCGATTGCAAGCTTAGTACTGATAACGCTGCCGAAAGCAGCAGGAACCCTAAAACAGTTGGCTAAAGGTATTAAGAAAATGCATTTTTACTGTGTTCTAAACTATTCTGAAAGTTTCAAATGTCTAGCTAGTCGGGAAGTTAGTTAAATAAATTTTCTGTCGAATCATATAAGTGCTGCCGAAGGCAGCGGGACTTGAAATAGTTGACTAAAATTATTAGAAAAATGTATTGTCACCGTGTTGTGAGCTGTCCTGAAAGTTTCAAATGTCTAGCTAGTCGGAAAGTTAGTGAAAAATCGATTGCAAGCTTTGTACTGATAACGCTGCCGAAGGCAGCAGGAACCCGAAACAGTTGGCTAAAGGTATTAAGAAAATGCATTTTCACCGTGTTCTGAACTCTTCTGAAAGTTTCAAATGTCTAGCTAGTCGGGAAGTTAGTTAAATAAATTTTCTGTCGAATCATATAAGCGCTGCCGAAGGCAGTGGGACTTGAAAAAGTTAACTAAAATTATTAGAAAAATGTATTGTCACCGTGCTGTGAGCTGTCCTGAAAATTTCAAATACCTAGCTAGTCGGGAAATTACTTAAAAATCGATTGCAAGATTTGTCCCTGACAAACAAACAAACAAACAAACATACAAACAAGAATCGAAGTTAATAAAAACATGGTGAAATGATCATGAGGATGCCTTACGGATAGGTGAAGATGCACATGCATCCATATGTTAGATTACAACCAAATCTTTCTACCTGTATTCACTTCTCTGTTTCATATTTCTTCTTCTTCTTCTTCTTCTTTTTTTTTTTTTTTTTTTTTTTTTTTTTTGCATGTGAATAACTTTTTTAAAAATATGCATGCAAACATTAAAACTGGATAGGATATTTATTATAAAATTATTTATCGACATCATTATTATTCTAGTGCTGAGTATAGTTAAGAAATTTGTAATTACATATATTTTTAAAAGTCTAATATAAAAGTAAAAGTTAATGCAGAAAGAAAAATCGAGATTTAGTTTAACATTTCAAGGCATGTGCGTCTTTCCCTATCTCTAATGCATCCTCAACACCACTTTTTAATTAAGTGTTCTTTCCTAAAATTATTGAAATTTTTAATTTTTTTCAAAACTTACTTTTGAGAGAAGAATGAATATTTATTAGCTTAAAAATTATTCTTATGCTTAAGTTACATAAAATTCGATTAATAATATGATAACGAACAGGCCATCCAAATTTTATGTTCATATGTTTATTTGTTTAAAAATTATGTGCAAAAGAAGATAACGAGAAAACAGGATGTTGCTTTAATTTTGTCCATCTGTGTAGATTAAAATTGGCGAAGAAAATGTTTATTTATCAATATTGTGGATTGTGGTGTTTAATAAGAAAAGCTACACCCGCTTCCCTGGTCACTATTTTTAAATGAATCACTATAATTAATGAATTTTCAAAGTTGCATTATCTTTTATCATGTGAAAAAAAAAAAAAAAAAAAAGAGAAAAAAAAAATTATTATTGGTAAAAATGTCACACCGGGTCCCTACTGCTTTCGGCAGGGCAGGCCATTGTGCTTTGAGCGCGTGTATTTATGTTTGCTACTCTTAATGAATATATATATTATCGTAAGGGAAAATCATAAATATAAAACACAAAAAAATTCTTCTCTCATCGGTGGAATAACCGGCCTGCAGAAGCGTATACACGCGCGCACGGCGCGCGTGTTCCTTTGCCTTCCTTTCCCACGCCTCCAAATTATTTACACTTTCAAAAACATCCGCAATCGTTTTCTCTGACTTTTAAATCTAATAGTACTAATTTCCAACATTCTGTCTAAATTTCTTTATTTTTGCCCTTGCCGCCCCTCGTAATAATTTTACATTTTGAAAATATCTGCAATCGATTTATCGGGCCTTTTAATAATACTATTTTTCAACGCTCTAACTGTTATTTCTATATTTTTGTCCCTTCGCTCCCCCTTCTCGTCTACCCTCATAATTTTCCCTTATCCTAACCTACGGTTCTGGCATTTGGGGGGTGGGGGGAGGCAAACTCACCAAAGCAGCGTCAAATAACCTTAACTCAATACAGAGAATGTTTCTGGTTCAAATATCTAGAGGTTACAAAACAATCTCTACTGACGCCCTCGCAGTTATCATTGGTATTCCTCATGCTCACCTCCAATTAAAATACAACTTTAACAAAACTAACATCTTGCAATTAAATAACTCCATTCTCACAGACACTCGCTTCCCTAATACTAATGTCCAGCAGCTTACTAACAGCTGGCAAATACACCCAGCACAGGACGCTGCTTCCCTATTCATAATTTGTTCAAAAAACAGCTTCTCCCCGTCTGCCCAACTTGCGATTTACACTGATGACTCCAAATCCGAAAATGGAGTGGCAGCTGCGCCCTGCGTAATAAACAATATCAAAGTTCTCCATCAGTGAGCGGGCAGGCTCTCAGACCACAATTCGGTCTTTCAGTTTCAGAGTGAGCTCTTTGCCATCCTGAAGGCAGTTGAGTGGTCGGAAGAAAAATCTGTAGACTACAATCAAATCTCAATCTTCAGTGACAACTTCTCGAGCCTGCAGGCCTTAACTCGCCACAAGAACAGACACCCACAAGTACTTGAAATTAAAATAAAGCTTTCAAAATTAAAAATTAAAATCTCTCTGGCACACGTTTCTACCCGTAAGGGGTCGTCGGAAATGAACTAGCAGACACTCTTGCAAAATCAGCAACAGAATCTAGTGACATATCCTATTAACTCCCAGCTCTCCATTGTTACTTAGAATATTACCTAAATCATAAACTAATTAATGTCTGGCAGGATCTCTGGAGCTTGTCTCCGAAAGGGAGATACACTCACGAGCTAATACCAAACGTCTCACTCAATATTTGGGACCTCTCACCGGAAATCTCCGCCTTTCTGTCAGGTCATGGCCCCTTCCCCAAATACCGTCACAGATTTCATTGCCAACGATCACTCTTATGCTCATGCGGCGAGGAGGGGACTGCACAACACTACTACTTTCACTGTCAACTTACAACACTTTACCATTTAAGGAACCCTAGCCCTAGACCAGCAACTTGTCTGGACAATATAATAACTAGACAGCCCCTACGGCTCAAATTAAAGCGTATCTATACCTTCCTTCAGGATTTATCAAACTCAACAAACTACATTTTTTCTCTATTTTTCCTCAATTTTCCTCCTTTCCTGCATGGCAAAAACTGGTCATACCTGATGCTGCAGCATTCCACAGAAATGTTCCCGAGAAGCAATTATCCAGCGCATGCTGTTGTAATTTACCAACACTTGTCAATGGCCAGTGCTTGACGAAAAATTTTCAACCAGCTAAGCACTATACACCTCTACCCAAATGTAAAATTTATAAATCTTCTTAGTATTGAAATATACAAAAAATCCATCTCAAAGTATATTGTTTCATTACAATTTGCATCCATCTACCACCCGTGCGCAGACTTTTAACATTGTACACAGATTGCGTGAACTTTGCATATATACTGTGTAAACTTTGTATGTAACTTGTTTGAACTTTGTAAATAGACTACCAGTCACCATCTTTTCTCATCATTGGGTACAGTCCATGTAATCTCTTTTAACAAACCTTTTTAAGCGAGGGAGCAAGACTTCCGTCCTCTTCCTCATTTTCATATAACTTCGTTGTCGCCCTCTGTCACGTGAGAGCTCTGCTTTGGCGACCTTTGTTATTATTATTATTATTATTATTATATTGCTTATGCAATAAACAACGGAGGAAGATTAACCTTTAGAGCCGGGCTCTTTTAAACATCCACAGTGCCATTAGAGCCCCTCTCTAAAGGTCGAAAACGCTCAAAACTGTTGCATAGTGGTGAGCGGCACCATCGTCTTAGAATCTTAGAATATTTTTTCTCTTTTGAAAATATCTGCATTCGATTTATAGATCCTAAAAACCTACACGTACCAATTTTGAACGATCTAACTTTATTTCTATTGTTTTGCCCTCCCCCCCCCTTCCCAGCTCTCTTAAAAATTTTACAAATTCGAAAATATCCACAATTGATTTGTAGATATCAAAAACCTCCATGTACCAATTTTGAACGATCTAACTCTATTTTTTTTTTTTTTTTTTTTTTTAACTCCACACCTTTTCCCGCCCCTCGTGATAATTTTACACTTTCGAAAATATCCTCACTCAACTTAGACCTCTAAAACCTATCTGTACCAATTTTGAGCAGTCTAACTGTATTCCTATTTTTTTGTGCCACCCTCCTGCCCCACCTGGGACGAATTTCTAAAATTTAAGACACTGGTTTTCAGATATTTGTGTAAGTTGTATTTTACAGCGAAAATTTCATATATATCTTTTTTTTTTTTTTTTTTTTTTTTTTTTATTATTTCTTTTTGCGATGTAAAGGATTATTTTAAATCATATTTTGTCCTCTCCCCACTTTAGCGTCTAAATTTCTAACATTTCAGAAATTGTTTTTTAGGTATTTGTATTAGCTATATCTTAGAGCAAAAAATTCACGTATATTTATTTGTCTTTTTGTTTGAAATAAATAGGATTACGTGAAATCGAAATTACGTTCAAGAAATTGTTTTTTAGATATTTCTGTCAGCTATATTTTAAAACAAAAATTTTATAGATATCTGTTTTTTTTTTTTTTTGTTGTTGTTTTGTTTTGTTTTGTTTTGTTTCAGGTAGAAGAATTTTATGAAATCATGTTTTGCCCTTCCTCCCTTCATTGGGAGGCAAATTTGTAAAATCGCTTCTTAATACCAACATAATAGAAGGAATATTGTCACAAAATTTCATGCTCCTAGGTCAGGGGTTTGGGCTAGAGACTATGAATCACTGACTCACTCACGTACTCACTCAGGACAAACGATTTTATATATATTATCACCATCATCAGCAATTTCATCCTTTACCAATCCACTTGGGATGAAGGTCTGTGTGTTATTTGGCTAGTTTGGTTGAGTGGGTTGTTAAACTTAATTAAGAAAAGAAGAATCACTGCATTTCAGTTATGTTTAAATTTTTGATCCTATATGTTCCGTACTGCAAATTTATTTGAATTGAAATATATTAAAACAATTTTACTATTAATTGTTAACACTACTGTGTAATATTTGTGGATTTAAAAACTATTTCAGTTTTAAACATTGGTTAGAAATTTAATTGATAAATAAGATAAGTTTAAATTAACAGAACGGTAATTGATTTTTTTTTTTTTTTTTTTTTTTTTTTTTTTTTTTAATGCAAGGTGTGTTTAAGATAATAGTTACTGCCTCAAATTAAAATTGAAGTGTCTTTAAATAATATGAAATATTCCTAACATATTAGCTTAGAAATTTTTATTCATCAACCTTGAAAATTCTTTTCAGATAAATTGGAGTGGAAGGCTGATTTTTATACCAACTATGTGAAAAATACCACAGCCGGGAATCGATCCTGGGCCCTCCGCTTAACGCGCGGATGCTCTATCACTGAGCTATCCTGCCTGGGGCAGAGCATCTGCGCGTTAAGCGGAGGGCCAGGGTTCGACTCCCGGCTCTGGTATTTTTCACATAGTTGGTATAAAAATCAGCCTTCCATTCCAATTTATCTGAAATAAGTTTTCAAGGTTGATGAATAAAAATTTCGAAATAAAAATTTCGTGGTTTATTGGAGTTGTGCCACGATTAATATTGTCACTTGAAATAGCTGCGTTTGCAGACTCGGTGACCTTCTCAACGAATATTATGTGAGAAATGCCGAGTTGGTTATCAGCCAGGGTAGCTCAGTGGTAAAGCATTCGGGCGTTTAGCCCGTTCAGTTCCCAGCTCTGGTATTTTTTATATAGTTAGTATAAAAATCAGCCTTCCACTTCAATTTATCTTCAACTTAAAACATTTTAAATTAATTTCAAGTTATAATCCATAAACATTCTACTATTTATTGCTGGAACAGTTACTGGAACAGTTATACTATAACATGCAAAACTCGCTTCTTATTTGTGAAATAAATAAACATATAAAGTGTCTTTTAAAAATTATTAAATTTACAAATACAGTAGTTCTACTGTTTACAAATGCGCAATATTACTTTTATTATATATTAAATATTAATATTTTTGCTCTTAAGAACAATATTTAACTGTATTTGCTTCTTTGTTTTTCTATATCACATGATTGAGCAGACGACACTGGGAAGAGCCCATTGTTGATATCTTTAAAATTATTCGGCTCTACCAGTTGCCGTGCAGCCATATAAGTGATCTATATAACTTTGGCTGGATTTGATTCATTATTTTGGATGTTACCGGGATGGAAATTTTTCCATTATATATATATTTGGTATAAGAAATGAACACATATATTTAACCCCTTACCTGCCGACGAAAAATTGCAATGTTAGCTTCCCAGTGTCACCATTTGTCACACAGGTGCGTGTAGTTATCTGTTTATTGCTCCCCAAATATTCACTTTCCGATTCCTCCCACAGTCCGCGGTAGCCCAGTCGGTAGAGCGCCGGCCTCGTAATTGGAAGATTGCGGGTTCGGTACTCGAGCCGGCCAAAGACCGTCGTGTACACTAATGGTGGCTGGTGCACGTAAAATCTGTCGTGGCCGCAATGTCTTCCACGTTCCCATCAAAATTTATACCTCTGGGGGGGTCACCGAAGCGGGGGAGCCATCCCTTCCGTGGAGGATCAAAATTGTGATGGTATGTCTCTGGACCACCTGTAGGGGTGTGTCCCAGACCTTCGCCAATTGCCCATCTGCGCAGCGCTAGTGCGACGTAAAACCCAACCATTCATCCATCTGATTCCTCCTGCTCTTCACCTTCTCTGAAATAAGTAAACCCTTCGAAAACAATGTCATGCTCATTTAATTGCATTCCAAAAAAGTGAGACTAGTTTCACTGGTAGTAGTGTAACACAAAGGATCGTATTTCTGCAAGACGTATATATACGACCGAATAGTTAAGGGGTTAATATAAGAACTGAAAACTATGTGAAATAAGAGCAATATCTAAACAAATGAAACTAAAATTTGAAGAAACAGAGTCCACCACATCTTAAGACAGGTGGAGCGCGTTAAACATGTTTTACTAAAACCAAACTTTGCTCCAAACTTCTGAAAATAAAAGCTAATATGGTATATATATATATATATATATACATATATATATATAATTGTTGATACTTATAAACGAACATTCTATGAATTAAATCATATAAATATATATTTTGATTTAAAATAACTATTGGTACCGTTTGACTTGTATAAGGCTACAGTTCCATACGTCGTTGTTTGTTTATTAATCCAAGTCTTCTTTCCTGATGCTTGATCATTGTAATGGTAAATTATATATGTATGTATATATATATGTATATATATATATATATATATATATATATATATATATAGAGAGAGAGAGAGAGAGAGAGAGAGAGAGAGAGAGATAGATAGATATATATATAGCATACTGGATTTCTATGATTGATATAATCTTAAATTTGTATAGTGAATATAATTTAAATTCATTGGCCAACATCCATTGTATGAACAATGTTTTTTTTTTTTTTTTTTTTTTTTTTTTCCTATGGCAATTCGTATCCAATATATTTCTTAATTTAAAAGAATTTATAGATTATGGATATAAATATGCTTAATGGAATTGAAGAGAATATTTCGTAAATCATAACCCACTCTTATTTGTATTATATGAGACTATTTAAATAATTTTAATAACAAAATTGTTAAAGCTTATTACTATATATGATTGCTTATTACTGTAACATGATTTTGACCTAAATTAATATATTGTCTGAAAAATTAAACTTGCTTGCTAAATAATTTTAATTTTACCAAATTTATTAAATTTTTTATATGTATTAATTTTTAATTTTTTTCAGTAATTATTATCTACATTTTAACTTTTTTTTTTTTCTATATTATCATACTAGCAGGCTACACCCGCTTCGCTGGTCTTTATTTTTAAATGAATCACAATAATTAATGAATTCTCAAAATTGCATTAATTTTTATCATGTGATAAAATAAGAGAAAAAAAAATTCTCATCGGGAAAAATGTCGCGTCGGGTCCCCACTGCCTTCGGCAGCATAGACCCGTGCGCTACGCGCACGTACTCCTTCACCATCCTTATGACTTCTCAAAATTCCACGTTATTACTCATAAAATTTCATTCTTAAGAAAAGGAATTAAAAAATATATCATTTAGCATCGGGTAAAAACTCAAACCGAGACCCCACTGCCTTCGGCAGGGCAGACCCATGCGCGCTGCGCGCGCACGTTTGAGGATATGCGTGCGCTGTACACACATGTTCCTTCTCAATTCAAACTTTTATTAATAAGTAATTAAAATTAAAAAAAAAATCTTTTATCATCGGGTAAAAACTCGCACCGGGTCCCAAACCCATGCGCGTTGCGCGCCAATTCCTTCCCCACCCTTCCAGCCCCTCCTAATTAACTTACATATACCAATTTTGGACGGTCTTACTCAATTAGCAGAGATGCAAAAGAAAACCTGACCAGGACACCTTAAATTTGTAAATCAGGTGAAATCTCGATTTCAAATTTCGATAATATAACAGAACTTTAAAATATCTTTCGTATTAGAAATAGTTTAATCATAATTAGAATTGGAAATATTGAAATTTTAAAAAATGACAGCGCCATCTGGCGGTAGAAACTTCTGTAATCTATTGTTCCATTCCAGATCAACAAAGCTTTCAAATGGTGTATTACTCATGAAATTATTTTAATTAGTAGATGAAATACAAAAGAAAACCTAATCAGGACACCTCAAAACGTGTAAATCGGGTGAAATCTCGAATTCCATTTTCGATAATGTAAAATGACTTTAAAATATGTATCAACTAAAATAAGCTTTCAAATGATGTATTACTTATGAATTTTTTTTTAATTAATAACTGATATACAAAAAATAAAAAACTGATTCAGGACACCTCAAAACGTGTAAATATGGTGAAAACTTTCGATAATTTAAAAGAACTTTAAAATATCTTCCGAATGATGTATTAAAAATAGTTTAATCATAATTAGAAATTGAAATACTGAAATTTTAAAATATTACAGCGCCATCTGGCGGTACAAATTTCTGTATTCCACTGTTCGATTCCAAATCAAAAAAGCTTTCTAATGATGTATTACTTATGAAATTATTTTAATTAGTAGCTGAGATACAAATGAAAACTAATTCAGGAGACCTCAAAACGTGTAAATCTGGTGAAAACTTTCGATAATATAAAAAAAACTTTAAAATATATTTTGAATTATTGAAATTTTAAAATATTACAGCGCCATCTGGCGGTAGAAATTTCTGTAATCAACTGTTCAATTCCAAATCAAAAAAGCTTTCTAATGATGTATTACTTATGAAAATATTTTAATTAGTAGCTGATATAAAAAAGAAAACCTAATCAGGAGACCTCAAAACGTGTAAATCGGGTAAAATCCCGAATTCTATTTTCGATAATGTAAAAGTACTTTAAAATGTGTATCAACTCAACAAACCTTTCAAATGATCTATTACGTATGAAATTTTTTAAAATTAATAACTGTGATCTAAAAGAAAACTGATTCAGGACACCTCAGAACGTGTAAATCTGGTGAAAACTTTCGATAATTTAAAAGAACTTTAAAATATCTTTCGAATGATGTGTTAAAATTAATTTAATCATAATTAGAAATTGAACAATTGAAATTTTAAAATATTACAGCGCCATCTGGCGGTACAAATTTCTGTATTCCACTGTTCGATTCCAAATCAAAAAAGCTTTCTAATGATGTATTACTTATGAAAATATTTTAATTAGTAGCTGATTTACAAAAGAAAACCTAATCAGGAGACCTCAAACCGTGTAAATCGGGTGAAATCCCGAATTCCATTTTCGATAATGTAAAAGTACTTTAAAATGTTTATCAAATAAAATAAGCTTTCAAATGATGTATTACTTATGGAATTTTTTTAATCAATAACTGATCTACAAAAAATCAAAAACTGATTCAGGAGACCTCAAAACGTGTAAATATGGTGAAAACTTTCGATAATTTAAAAGTACTTTAAAATATCTTTCGAATGATGTATTAAAAATAATTTAATCATAATTAGAAATTGAAATATGTAAAATTTTTAATTATTACAGCGCCATCTGGCGGTACAAATTTCTGTATTCCACTGTTCGATTCCAAATTAAAAAAGCTTTCAAATGATGTATTACTTATGAAATTATTTTAATTAGTAGCTGAGATACAAAAGAAAACTAATTCAGGAGACCTCAAAACATGTAAATCTGGTGAAAACTTTCGATAATATAAAAAAACTTTAAAATATCTTTCGAATGATGTATTAAAAATAATTTAATTATAATTAGAAATTGAAATATTGAAATTTTAAAATATTACAGCGCCATCTGGCGATAGAAATTTCTGTGATCAACTGTTCAATTCCAAATCAAAAAAGCTTTCTAATGATGTATTACTTATGAAAATATTTTAATTAGTAGCTGATATACAAAAGAAAACCTAATCAGGAGACCTCAAAACGTGTAAATCGGATGAAATCCCGAATTCCATTTTCGATAGCGTAAAAGTACTTTAAAATGTGTATCAACTCAACAAACCTTTCAAATGATCTATTACGTATGAAATTTTTTTAAATTAATAACTGTGATATAAAAGAAAACTGATTCAGGACACCTCAAAATGTGTAAATCTTGTGAAAACTTTCGATAATTTAAAAGTACTTTAAAATATCTTTCGAATGATGTATTAAAATTAATTTAATCATAATTAGAAATTGAAATATTGAAAGTTTAAAATATTACAGCGCCATCTGGCGGTACAAATTTCTGTATTCCACTGTTCGATTCCAAATCAAAAAAGGTTTCTAATGATGTATTTTTTATGAAATTATTTTAATTAGTAGCTGATATACAAAAGAAAACCTAATCAGGAGACCTCAAAACGTGTAAATCGGGTAAAATCCCGAATTCCATTTTCGATAATGTGTATCAACTAAAATAAGCTTTCAAATGATGTATTACTTATGAAATTTTTTTAATTAATAACTGATATACAAAAAATAAAAAACTGATTCTGGAGACCTCAAAACGTGTAAATATGGTGAAAACTTTCGATAATTTAAAAGAACTTTAAAATATCTTTCGAATGATGTATTAAAAATAATATAATTAGAATTTGAAATATCGAAATTTTAAAATATCTGGCGGTAGAAATTTCTGTAATCTACTGTTCAATTCCAAATCAACAAAGCTTTCAAATAATGTGTTACTTATGAAATTATTTTAATTAGTAGCTGAGATAACAAAAGAAAACCTAATCAGGACAATCCCAAAACCTATATATACCACGGTAATCGGGTAACGGAAGTAAAAAGAAAAAGTATTTTTTAGTTCCTTCAAATGTATTTTGTTGCTATGGAAACTTCTATCGTCAATTGAAAGATAGATTGCGTGTTGGAATAAATTTTAATTTGCAATTAAAATGTAACTGCTTTGTTTATTAATGAAAATTGATGAAATTTTAACTGCAGGTTGGTTTTGTGCTGAATAGGTTGTATATTAAGTGTTGTCTACGAAAAAGAAAATATGAAGCACTTTGAAATTTGCAATTTTTATCTCCAGTTCAAGATCATGTGACATTAATGAGTTTCACATGTTTTGCTGAATGCTGATAGAATGCCGCTTTTGAAGCAATAAGGATTTTTGGTCATTTTTGCGATCAACATTTTAATTAATATCTCCGAAACTAATTAAGATTTTTAAATTCTGTTTCGAACAAAACATTGGAAAGGCTCTAGAGCATCCGTATGTCAATTCTTGTACTTCTGCGTTCAATAGGGGCTGAACGTATAAAAGAACAGACAGACAGACAGACAGACAGACAGACCTTTCCATTTATTATTATAGATGATCTTGCAATGGATTTTGGGAAAGATGGGCCCCATCAAACTGATTTAATCCGCTCCACCCGTCTTAAGCTGTGGTGCTCTCTGCCCCTTCTTCTAGTTGTTATTATTATGTTCTGTTGTACATTTTTCAAATTTGCTATATATTATCTCATATCTCATATTGTATTCTTAAGAAATGTTGCATTATACTCGTATGTATATTTCAGTTGCATGTGCTAAGTCTGCTTTCTCCGGGATATGCGGAAAGTCCGCATTTTCAGGAGTGCTTCGGACGTCCGCGTTTTCAGGTGTGTTCCGGAGGTCCGCACTTTCAGGTGTGTTTCGGACGTCCGCACTTTCAGGTGTGTTTTGGAGGTCCGCACATTCAGGTGTGTTTGGGAGGTCCGCACTTTCAGGTGTGTTTTGGAGGTCCGCACTTTCAGGTGTGTTTTGGAGGTCCGCACTTTCAGGTGTGTTTGGGAGGTCCGCACTTTCAGGTGTGTTTTGGAGGTCCGCACTTTCAGGTGTGTTTCGGACGTCCGCACTTTCAGGTGTGTTTCGGACGTCCGCACTTTCAGGTGTGTTTCGGACGTCTGCACTTTCAGGTGTGTTTCGGAGGTCTGCATTTGCAGGTATATGACGTACGTGTTGACGTATGTCTGCATTTTCAGGTATATATCATCACATATCCGCATTTTCATGTTTTATGATGTGTCTGTATTTTCAGGTGTAAGTAACATGTCCCATTTACCGCTGTTTGCCAGACGTTGTAATTTCCAGAGGTATGTCATATTTCATATTTCACGTGTGCATCATACGTCCATATTTAAAAAAATAAAATAAAAAGTCATGATTTATAAATACAGTACAAGAGCTAAATTTGATCTTAGTTTTGGGGTCAATACGGGCAGGAATAATAATTAGAATTTAGTTACCTGAAATGAGATTTGGACCAGTATCATGTAAATACTTATTCCAAGAACTATTCCAATGCTTATGAAATAATTCATCTAAAAGAAGCTTAACCTAGCTAGAATATTTTTACCATAAAATATAAATTAAAGTAATAATAAATATCGCTTAAGTATTTTTTTTTCTATCTTTTAATAATTTGAAAATGGAATAAAACATAAAATAAAATGCACTATAGTATGAAGGGACATGAGGTCCATTGCGCCTAGGGATACAAACAAAAAGTAGACTGTTGTGAAGATCATTAAACTTTCCTCTAAATCATACTTTATAACAGAACTATTTACTATTGAACTTGCACAAAAGTTTAATCATAGCTTCTAATTATAAATATTTTACATATGGAATTCCGTTAAATTTTAATCAACAGTTGCTGAGATACAATCACACGTAAAATCATTAATGGTGAGTAATAGCAGCAACATCTGTCGGCCGATATGCACCCAAATTGAATCAGCATACTGTTTCGTAACGGCCCACTCATATAGCAAGTTTTGTGCAATTATATACAATAGAATTTCTGATATAGCTTTCGAGTCCACGTAGAAAAATGCAGCATGTCAGTGCTGAAGAAAATGGCAGCATAGCAACGCCACCTATCAGCCAATATGCACCCAAATTGAATCAGCATAATTTTCCATAAAGTTTCTCTCACATATCACGTTTTTATTAAATATACACAATAGAACCTGAAATGTAGCTTTCCCTTAAATGGGAGAAATCGCATTATGGCAGCGCCAAAAAATTAAGAGATTTGCACGAAAAGTTAAAAGGCACTAATTTATACTATATATAAATTTATTTGAAATTCTGCCTGAGATATAGTTTGCAAAAAATTTCTATCACACACACACATATATAGATAAACAGATTTACTAAATCTTTCCAATAAGGTTTTGGACTTCTTAAAACGTAATAATCCATCGAAAACCGGTAGCTCAAAATTTTTACGAATACAATATTTTCTTGTATTAAAATATAGTAGAAAATTACAAAAAATGAAAAAAAAAAAGAAAAAAAGAAATCAAAACTGTCGCAGAAGTGTGATGTCCTCAATTTCCGGCATATATGCTTGTGTATATGAGGTCCGCATTTACCTTGCAAAAATAGGCATTCGAAATTTTTTAAATTTTGAAAAAATGAAGGTAACACACGTTTAACTGGTGATTTTTAAAAGAAAATATGAAATTTCATAACGATAGATAATTAATTTAAACATGTCCGCAATTTGGCGGTTTACACACACCGTCCGCATTTTACGGCTCCGGGGAACATGTGTGTGTGTGTGTGTGTGTGTGTCATCGTGTCCGAATGTCGCTTTTTTTGTCCGGGCATCACTTGAGAACGGCTGGACGGAATTCAACGACGCTTGGCAGGAATTTAGGTCTTCACCCAAATTAAAATTAAATTTATCAACTTTTCAGAAATTTCCCCCCGTTCCCCCCCTAGGGGGTAAAAGACTAAAACACGTTTGTCCGGGCATCACTCGAGAACGGCTGGACGGAATTCAACGGCGCTTGGCAGAAACTTAGGTCTTCACCCAACTTGAAATTATATCTATAGAAATTTTCAAAATTATGATTAGTGTTTAAATTGTGTGTAAAAAATGCCTGCGCATGCGCCATAAATATTTTTTCACTAAAATGCTTTGAATGAAAAAATAAAATATAAAAATAAATTTTTAAGTTAAAGACTTTTGTATTCGCGTGATTTTCACTACAAATTATGAAAAGATTGAAATAAAGTGTTGCCATCTAAGTTTCATACTTTAGTTAATTTTATAAAATCTAATTGTCGTATCGAAAAACCGTTTACACCCCAGGATTCAGAAAAATCACCTCTTTCATTTGGTATTGAATTTATAATGATAGGTCTGATATTTCTAATTTATTTTTCCCTTTATGCGTTTTTCCGTTGCCACTTAAATTTCATACTTTAGTTATTTTTTAAAAATCTAATTGTCGCATGGAAAAACTGTTTGAACCCCTGGATTCAGCAAAATCGCCCCTTTCATTTGGTATCAAATTTATAAATATAGATCTGATATTTCTAATTTATTTTACCCTTTTTCCGTTTTCAACCCAGATTCGAAATGGAACAGCTTTAGTATTGGATCCCTTTGGCAAAATTTGAAATTCGGCACCGAAGTAGCTCGGTCGTTTCTCGCCAAGATCCTTAATTGCACAATTGAGATAGCCAATTCAGTTCATCGCAAAAATGGCTTAAAATATTTAAAGTCACCAAAGGGTTCCGATACTTAAGCTGTGCTTTTTGTATTTATTTATTTATAATACTGTCTATTAAAGACTTCTGTGGTCACGAAATTTGGTGTGTAAATTGTTTGTATGCATCCGGCACTTATTGTAACTGCATTTCACGAAATTCGAAATCGTCCCCCCCCCTTCTCGGAATCGGAGGGCAATAAACATGTGTAAAAACATTTTTTTCCGTTTGAATTCGCTTTGAATTATCTTAGAACGGCGAATTTTGGTGTGTGGGTATTGATTAAGTGTACGCATTATGTACATTAGTGGGATTTTGCAAAACTTCGA
This sequence comes from Salticus scenicus, assembly GCA_963930645.1. NCBI lineage: Eukaryota > Metazoa > Arthropoda > Arachnida > Araneae > Salticidae > Salticus > Salticus scenicus. The sequence continues at coordinate 219,898,577 of OZ005656.1, read as the reverse complement.
ACTCACCCGCTGAGGGTGGGGAAGTAAGAAGTGGGTAAGTTGTGCCGAAGACAGTGGGGACCCAGACTCCTAACATTGGGAGCGAGAAAACCTCTACCAATCACAGCGAGAACTTAGGTTATTAATAAAGATATGGCATTTTGACAAATCATTTAAGTTTAACGTCCAGCGAAGCGGGCAAATCCTGCTATTTTATTTTTCCCTTTTTACGTTTTTCCGTTGCCACTTAAATTTCATACTTTAGTTATTTTTAAAAAAACTAACTGTTGCATCGAAAAACTGTTTGCACCTCTGGATTCAGAAAAATCGCTCCTTTCATTTGGTATCAAATTTATAAATATAGGTCTGATATTTCTAATTTATTTTACCCTTTTCCGTTTTTAACCCAGATTCGGTAAAACGTTTTATATTTATATATAGGCATTTATATATTTTTTTTATTTTCCAGAAATAAAATGAAATATTTCTAATTTCACGTGAATAATAATAAAAATTAGAGAGAAAAATACCTACAAAAGTTGGTGGTATTTTTTTTTTTTTTTTTTTTTTTTTTTTTTTTATGAGGAATTTGCACGTGAATAAATATTTTCATAGAGATATTTCGCATTAGTTTAATATTTTTATTTAATTAAGCAGTACTTTTCTTTTCTGCAGTAAAGCAAAATTTTTTGTTGTTATTATGTACCTTATTAGGTTTTCTTTATGTTCTCCCCTTAATTGTAAATGATTATAATTTGGATTTTATTAAGATTTTTAATTTTTATTTTGTAAATACCAGAGAAGAGTTTTTTATTTTACTTTATTTTATTTATTTATTTATTTTGTGTATGGAACAGATTTAGTATTGGATTCCTTTGGCAAAATTTGAAATTCGGAACCGAAGTTGCTCGGACATTTCTCGCCAAGATCTTTAATTGCACAATTGAGATAGCCAATTCAGTTCATCGCAAAAATGGCTTAAAATATTTAAAGTCACCAAAGGTTTCCCATACTAATGCTGTGCGTTTTGTATTTATTTATTTATAATATTTTCTATTAAAGACTTCTGTGGTCACGAAATTTGGTGCGTAAATTGTTTGTATGCAACCGGCACTTATTGTATGGATTTTACGAAATTCGAAATCCCCCCCCCCCCTTCTCGGAGTCGGAGGGCAATAAACGGTATAACTTCAGTATAACCCCACAGCTGAGTTTGGCGATTTTTCTTTGGCGCCGTTTTGAAGGATAACGATGTCGTTCTGGACTGTTTGCGATATAATATGGCAGCCTAATATGTTGTTTATTTTGGATTTATGATTTTATGTTTTATGATTTATGATTTAGATTATGATTTTATCATTTATCATATGATTTATGATTTTTAGATTTATGATTTAGCCATAATCGCCAACAAAAAAATCGCCAAATATCATTTTGGGGTTATACTGAAGTCGTTTCCGATAAACATGTATAAAAACATGTTTTTCCGTTTGAATTAGCTTTGAAATATCTTAGAATGGCGAATTTTGGTGTGCGGATATTGATTAAGTGTACGCATTATGTACATTAGTGTGATTTTGCAAAACTTCGAACTTACCCGCTGAGGAAGAGGAAGTAAGAAGTAAGTAAGTTGTGCCGAAGACAGTGGAGACCCAGACTCCTCACTTTGCGAGCGAGAAAACCTGTACCAATCCCGGCAAGAATTTAGGTTATTAATAAAGATACGATATTTTGACAACTCATTTAAGTTTAATGTCCAGCGAAGCGGGCAAAGCCTGCTAGTGTATATATATATATACATAGTACCCTTTCAGCGTTAGCCATTTTTCGTTATATCTGTTTAATGATTCATAAAATTAATACTATGAACAGTATAAATATGAAAATTAAATACAATACTCTATACTTGTTTATCAATCTCATTTTCCGAAAAAAAGAAACATATATTTTAAAATTTGGCTATACCAGCCTTTTGTTTTGACTATGCTTGACGGAAAAAGACGGGCTTAACGCTTATAGACTTAAACAGATTTTTAAAACCTGCAGAATGTTGTTTAAACAGTTAATGAACTCTGAAGATGGCTAAAAACGATATATAGAAATACAATGCTTTTAGAATTATTCTTCAAGAGCATTTTACTGAAGCAAAATCACAACCTAGAAGGACTGTAAATTGTATGTCATGAAAAATTTCATTTTGCTGTTAAATTACCGTGGAAGATTAATTACACTTTTGGTATACGCAAAACTTAAAACATGAAAATATATATTTAAAATATGTTCTTAATTATTTACGACAAAATTCATTACATTTATAACAGTAGTCTGCACAGATTTTTTTTTTCTTTTAATCAATATAATGCGTTTTTCTTATATATTTTTGTATGCTCAATATTTAAAAAAAATATTTTTATTAGTAATTATTTAATATTAATAATTATTATTTTATATAATTTAAAATAATAAATAAACATTATTTTAAAATAATATATTACTAAACCTAATTGGTACACATTTTTTCAATTATATATCTTAATATATATAAATCTCGTGTCACAATGTTTGTCCTCAATGGACTCCTAAACCACTTAACCGATTATAATAAAATTCGCACACCATGTGCAGTTCGATCCAACTTGAGAGATAGGATAGTTTAAATCTCAAATTATAGTCGCAATTTTAATTTATTGCTAGTTATTTGTTATAATTTCAATATTTCATTATTTCAATTTCTAATTATGATTAAATTATTTTGAATACATCATTCGAAAGATATTTTAAAGTTCTTTTAAATTATCGAAAGTTTTCACCAGATTTACACGTTTTGAGGTGTCCTGAATCAGTTTTCTTTTGTATCTCAGAAATTAATTTAAAAAAATTTCATAAGTAATACATCATTTGAAAGCTTTGTTGACTTGATACACATTTTAAAGTACTTTTACATTATCGAAAATGGAATTCGAGATTTCACCCGATTTACACGTTTTGAGGTGTCCTGATTAGGTTTTTTTTTTTTTATCTCAGCTACTAATTAAAATAATTTTATAAGTAATAGATCATTAGAAAGCTTTTTTTGATTTGGAATCGAACAGTGGATTACAGAAATTTCTACCGCCAGATGGCGCTGTAATACATTCAAATTTCAATATTTCAATTTCTAATTATGATTAAATTATTTTTAATGCATCATTCGAAAGATATTTTAAAGTTCTTTTATATTATCGACAGTTTTCACCAGATTTACACGTTTTGAGGTCTCCTGAATTAGTTTTCTTTTGTATCTCAGCTACTAATTAAAATAATTTCGTAAGTAATACATCATTAGAAAGCTTTTCGAACAGTGGAATACAGAAATTTGTACCGCCAGATGGCGCTGTAATATTTTAAAATTTCAATATTTCAATTTCTAATTATGATTAAATTATTTTTAATACAGCATTCGAAAGATATTTTAAAGTTCTTTTAAATTATTGAAAGTTTTCACCAGATTTACACGTTTTGAGGTGCCCTGAATCAGTTTTTTTTGTATCTCAATTATTAATTAAAAAAATTCATAAGTAATACATCATTTGAAAGCTTATTTTAGTTGATACACATTTTAAAGTACTTTTGCATTATCGAAAATGGAATTCGAGATTTCACCCGATTTACACGTTTTGAGGTGTCCTGATTAGGTTTTCTTTTGTATCTCATCTACTAATTAAAATAATTTCATGAGTAATACATCATTTGAAAGCTTTGTTGATCTGGAATGGAACAATAGATTACAGAAATTTCTACCGCCAGATGGCGCTGTAATATTTTTAATTTCAATATTTCATATTCTAATTATGATTAAAATATTTTTAATACATCGTTCGAAAGATATTTTAAAGTTCTTTTACATTATCGAAAGTGGAATTCGAGATTTCACCTGATTTACAATTTAAAGTGTCCTGATCAGGTTTTCTTTTGCATCTCAGCTAATTGAGTAAGACCGTTCAAAATTGGTATATGCAAGTTAATTAGGAGGGGCTGGAACGGTGGGGAAGGAATAGGCGCGCAGCGCGCACCCATACAGCACAGAATGTTTCAGTTATGTTGCAAAAAGGTTACAATCTTTCAAAAACGTAACACGTTTTAGTATGCTCTCTGATACCTCTCTGAAACATTCGCCCTTTTTGATTTTCTATCTGTTAAGTGATTGTAACGTTTCTGTTACGTATCTGATTTTTTGTTACGATCGCGGACATTTCTACGTTTTTGAAACTAATCGGAAAGTAATCTGAACGGTTTTAAACGTTTCGGAAGGTTTCATAATGTTTCAATGTTATATGATTGTTACGTTTCTGGAATATTTTGTGCTGTTAGGGCATGGGTTTGGGACCCGGTGCGAGTTTTTACCCGATGATAAAAGATTTTTTTTTAATTTAATTTTCTTAATAAAAGTTTGAGTTGAGAAGGAATATGCGTGTACAGCGCTGCCGAAGGCAGTGGCGTCCCGGTGTGAGTTTTTACCCGATGCTAAATGATATATTTTTTAATTCCTTTTCTTGAGAATGAAAGTTTATGAGTAATAACATGGAATTTTGAGAAGTCATAAGGATGGTGAAGGAATACTTGCGCGCAGTGCACGGGTCTACGCTGCCGAAGGCAGTGGGGACCCGGTGCGACATTTTTCCTGATCAGATTTTTTTTTTCTTTTTTTATCAACTGATAAAAATTAATGCAATTTTGAGAATTCATTAATTATTGTGATTCATTTAAAAATAGTGACCAGCGAAGCGGGCGTAGCCTGCTAGTATATATATATATATATATATATATATATATATATATATATATATATATATATATATATATATATATATATACATATATATATATATTCTTCTTAAATTAAAATTTATAACTATTTATCTGTTTTTAAAATTCTGCACTTAAGAATGTGTTGGTTTATTAGTAAACTAAATAAAATATTAGTTTTTAAAAAGATTTTGTCTCTAAAACAACCGAGTATGTTTGAGAAGAATAAAATAGAATGTTATTTCTATTACTAAATTAAAAATAGAAAAAATCTATTACAAAAAATAAAGACTGCTAACCATATATATATATATATATATATATATATATATATATATATATATATATATATATATATTTAAATGTTTTTCACATAATCAGCATACAAAAATACATAAAGAAAATGCATTATATTGATTAAAAAAAAATCTTCACAGACCAGTGTTATAAATATAACAAAGTTTATCGTTAATAATTAAAATTTCATATTTTAAATTTTGGATAGACTATAAGTTAACTTAATCTACAATGATAATTTATCAGAGAAATGAAACTTTTTATTACATACAATTTATTAATAATCTATTTTAAAACAACACTTTGTTCCCATACATAAATTTCTTTAGTACTATAGTTACAAATATTATGGCTATTTCCTCTGAGCATTATTTGAAATTTTTATAACAATATTTTGCAAGATATTTTGTAGATTTTGCTAATTAGCAAGTTAAAAGCTATTATCCATTTAGATGGAAAAAAAGATCTTTTTAATTGAATAAATGCTGTTACTTTTACTTACATGTCACCATCAAAAATTAATGTTTATCAAATTATCCCTCAAATGGATAACTGTGAAAGTATTTAAAACATTTTTCTTTTAACTTTATAAAAAGACTTTAGCTCTTAAAGACGTAGCAAATTATTTTAAACTACGTGTATGTTGTAAAACATTTAATGCCTGTTTTCTTAAAAAGAAATGAAAATTACTTTTAAAAACAATTCTTTTTAATAGCTTTTCTTGGAACTTAAGATAATAACACAAATAGTTCTCTTGGGTTGAGTTAGAAAGTGCAAAATTGTTAAATTCTGTACTTTATTTTTTTAATTACAATCGTTTCTAAAGTAAAGACTAAAAAAAAACTTTCGGGAATATATATATATGTATATACATAATATCCTCTTTAATTTCATTACAAGATATACGATTAAAATTAAGGATAATTGTTATTTATGTATATAAGTATTTTAATTAAATTAAAATTACATATAATATCTAAAATTTATATTATATTTATATTATGGTGTAAAATTATGTAAATGTGTTTCTTTCCTTTTTTTTTTATTAAATTAAATTTTAACATATACACTAAGGTTCAAGAAAAAAGCCGCACTTGGATACTTTCCTTTTCTCTTCCGGCAACCACCAATTTCATAGCATAAAAAGCAAAATTTCGAACATATCTCATTACGTCGTCTGCCATATTCGCTTTAGGATTGAGTCCAGTGTTAAAAACAAAATGAAATTGACAGGAAATTTGTAATTTTTAAAAGTATTTAAAAAATGACAGAAATATGGCAATTAACGATGTTACAAAAAGTATTAATTTTAGAATGATACTCAAAAAATATTTTAATACGTGAGATGGAAAAATGATTAAATGTTAAAGAAATATTAGTGAGATGGTTTTTCGCACCATACAAAAATTTTTGGCTGTTTAAACTGGAAATTTGGCTTTAGGTGGCAACGTTGCTCATCCAAGCGAGACGACCGCTAGTTAAAAATCAAATGTTTAAAGAACCAATTTGTATCATGTTCAAAACTTAGAAAAGAGAAAAACAAAGTGTATAGCAAAATATTTTCTTGAAAAACAGTAAACAAAGCAGGTTAACAACCAGAAGATCTGCAAAAAAAAAAAAAAAAAAAAAAAGCCATTATTAAGGAAAAGAATAATAATAATAAAAAAAGACTTATGTTACTTTAAAAAAAGACTTATTTACATTTTTAAAAGATTATCAGATTATAATTGGGCTGAGCTGTTTTGTTTTATTATTGTTTTATCTTCTGGGATGAATGCTGACGAATTTCATTCTAGAAAAGCATATCAATAAATATATATCTCTGTATGACATTTTTTACAAACGCTTATATCTATATATATATATATATATGTGTGTGTGTGTGTGTGTGTGTGTGTGTGTGTGTGTGTATAAATGGGAAAAAATCGATAATTTTATTTTAAATTATCACAGATCAATGACTCAAACATTCGTTTTAACCCTTTGCGGCGCAAGACAATTTGAAACATTTAAATTATACTGCCACCGGAATTCATGAACTAAATTAAACTAAAAGAAATTTTAAATTTTAAGGTTTAAAAAACCGGCCTTTTCTGATATGTTATAAACGTGAAATTGTGCTAAAATATTTCCGGGATGAATTTTTGCAGCTGGATCTTAAATTTTGCGTCCTCGTGGCGAGGACACCGTGCGTTAAGGGGTTAAAGGTATTGACTATTACTCTTTTGACACTCATGAAATTCCCTCTCCCTCCAAGCAATCCACCCAAAATTAGACAATTTTTACCGAGTTTACTATCATAATTAAAAACAATTCTTTTTTAATTGCCTAATTAATCCTAAAAAATGATTATCTTTATGCACTTTTATACGAAACTTCGTTCTATACCGTCATGCTTAAAATTTAGAAAGAAAAAAAAGTATAACAACCTTACCTTTTAGATGATTTACAGCAAAAGTTGTTCGGCACTAATTTATGCCAATGTGCTAAAACATATCAATTTGTAATTATGTGCAGTAGTTCCTGAGATACAGCTGCGACAAAATATTGCCACATACACACAGAGACAGAGATGCATCTTCTAAGAATTGTTAAACCATGTTCTAGAGACCTCTAAAAACATTAAAAAAGAATATGCAAATACCTAAATATAGCCTTTATATAGTTCTTTAAAACCTTAAAAACAGTTTAACTTTTAACCGCTATGCTGCTTTCTTACAAAGTAAACATTTCAACCTACCTTATTCTTAATCTTATACAAGATTTTTCTTCCTATCGGAGAGCATTTAAGAACTTGTAAGGGTCCTACCAGCCGAAGAGGGTTTTCTCTTTTTTGGCGTGTGTGTGAGGGAGGGGGAGGGGGGAGGGGGTCATTTTTTTCGTTTTTCATTCTGCATGTCCTATAAACTTGTATTTTTATATTTTTATATTTTACATTGATGTACTCTTATTTACTAATGTACCTTATATATAAATTTGATTATTTATATTAGTGTTTTGTATTTATTCATTTTAAATCTTGAATTCGATGGCTTTATGTATTTTTGCTTTCATCTTTGAGTAGTCGGGAACTGGTAAATTATTTTTTGGATATTTTGATTATTTGTTGAAGCATATGTTCCCTCTGAAAGTTCTCGTTTTTCATACCCCTACATGAGGGGGGGTCACCCCTGAACAAGGGCCTCGCGTGTTTTGGGATTCCTTTTTATTTATTATCACTTAATATATATATATATATATATATAGATAGATAGATAGATAGATAGATGTATAGATGTATGCATGTATGTATGTATTGATGACGTGCCCTTAGCGACCGTGCCCTTAGCGGAACATGCCCTTGTCAGAATGGGGTGAAAGGGAAGAAAGAGTAATAGCAGAAGCCGTGTCTTTAGCGGAGATAAGGTGTGCAAGTGGCAGATTGAAATATGTTATTCAAATGCACAAAAAAGTGATTTCTATAGAATGTAGTATGATTAGCTTTAGATTTACAGAGTCACGCAAAAATATTCAGTTACACTGAGGGTTATTATTGGAAATTTGCTGAATTCCATTTCATTAAGCGTTTATTCTACCATCTTTTAAAATGTGAATATGATTTGAATTAGTATTTGTATTTGTATTTGTCTATTCTATTTTCCATTTGTGCGCCTCCAGTGTCCGTAAGTATTTTAAGTATTTTTTTTATTTTTGCTTTCCTCTAGTATATTCAATAGAAGAAAGTATTCCATTCAAAAAATATTCGGCCTCGTATTTTTGATGGGTTTATACGTTTTGAGAGGTCTATAGCACGATTTGAGTATATTTAGAAAATGTCTGTCTGTCCGTCTATCTCTCTCTGTCTGTGTGTGTGTGTGACACAATTTTGTGGCAACAGTATCTCCGGAACTACTGCTCACAATTGTATATAAATTTACATGTAGATGTACCTTGAGCTAAATTAGTGCCTATCAACTTTTGGTGCCAACAGCTCAACAGGTGGCTCTGCTAAATAGCGATTTCTACAATTTAAGGGGAAGCTATATCTCAGGGTCTATTGCGTATAACCAATCAAAACTTGATATGAGAGAAGGCCATTATGAGACATTATGCTGATTCAGTTTGAATGCTTATGGACTGACAGGTGGCGCTGTTATACAACGATTTCAGCAATTTAAGGGAAAGCTATATCTCAGGAACTGCAGAATACTTCACAGAATATTCTCAGAATACTGCACAGAATTGCAGATAAATTTATATGTTGAGGCACCTTAATCTAAATTAGTGTCTACTAACATTTGGTGCCAACCGCTTCTCATATGGCGTTGCTACAGAGCGATTTCCGGAATTTCAGGGGAGGCTATATCTCAGGTTCTATTGTGCATCATAAAAAAACGTGATATATGTGAAGGCCATTATGAGACATTATGCTGATTGAATTTGGATGCTTATCGACCAATAGGTGGCGCTGCTATACTGCGAATTTCCTCGATAACGGGAAAGCTATATATCAACTTTCATGGCATATAACTGTACAAAACTTGATATGTGAGATAACTGTTATAAAAATGCATTTTTAAGGTGTCATTTATAGACAATAAAACTGTCTTTCTTTGGATATTTAGTGTTAGTTTTCTGTATGATGACAATTAATTATTTGCACTTAGTGAATTTGTATAGAAAAATATAGAATAAAGTCTTGTGATGGCCACAACATACTACTTTTTATTTTATTTTATTTTATTTTATATTATTATTTTTGTGATATGTGTTATTCAAATTCCTTATTGAATATTCCCTACTTAAAATGGCTCTAATAGAATCTGTGCTACTGGTTTGTTTACAAACATCCAAAAAACGCCAATGCATTGCACTTTAGGGGAGATATTTTTATAAATCATATTTAAATAACTTCATCAAAAATTTTTAAAGAAATTCGCATTTATTGTTCACATGCTAAGAAAATGTTTTGTATAAACTATAATATGCTTAATCTCCAGATTTACAAGGTTACGCAAAAATGTTTCGATACATTAAGGGGTACAATTAGGAAATTAAGAGCAACATTTCTTTTTGTGTTAAGCATTTTTAGCACTTTCCAACAATGTTTCTGAGTGATTATGAATTCAATTTGTCTATACGTCTGTCTTTATCTCTGTCCATTGTGTGATAATATAGAGAAAGAACATAGAACATATGACACAACAAGTTCGTACAGTTACAAAGTGTTGATAATCAGTGTGTACCTCATGATTTTCGTTTCTGTTTTAGTTTTAAAAGGCAGAGCCAGATTATGGCACGGGCACACTCGGCGCTGGCCCAGGGACTCCAAATTTAGGGGGCCTCATTTCCAAAAATTAAGAAGTAATATTAAATTTTCTTTCATTATGTCTATTAAAAACAAAAATTGATTAAATTTTTATTTCTATATTTTATTAGAGAGCTTAAACATTTATTAAATTTTGTGACCAATTTCCTATACATTGGCTGATCAATGTGCTTCAGTTTTTCGTTTGTCTTGAACATAAAACCAATGATTTTGTTGTAGGTTGCTAAAGAAAATGACGAAATAGAAGGTATAACTGAAGGAATTTTTTTAAAAATGCACTATTTTTACTTATTTATTTTTGTTTTTGAGAATGGGTTCTTTTGGCAAACTCTTTAAAGCAGGCTAAGGGGGGCCTCCAAACAGCATCAGTGCCCCAGGTCTTCAAAAAGCATAGTAGGGCCTTGTTAAAAGGTGTAATGCTTAGTTATATTTTCAAAAAATTAAATAAAAACATAAAATAGCAATAATGTACGCTTTTGTATCGTGTACTTTGATTCATTAAACTTTATATGGTTATAGGTCACCGTTCTCTCAAATAACGGATATTCTACAGTACGCATACCTATTTTTGCGACAGGTTACTTCTGAAATGAAATATAGTTAGTGCTAAATGTGGATAAAGTGTGGAGGAAAATTAAAAAGTTATTTTTTTTATTTATTAATTTATTATACATTTCTGCTAAAGGCACGTATAGTGAAAAGCACGCTACCGAGGGTGGATAACATTTCCGCTAAGGACACGGGTTTATAGATTTTCGCTAAGGGCACGGCCCCGTATATATTGTCCAAGACTCATCGGCTGATTTTTCCAAAAGTTTTAATGAAAATTTATAAAATATTGATTAAATGTTGTTCTTTCATACGCTTATAAATTGAATAAAAGTAATTATTCATTTTATTAAAACATCGGGAAGCATTTTTTTTAGCCTTCAAAACCCAGATAATCCTTAAATAAATATATATTTCTATTTATAAAAGCTTGTATTTCACTATTCCTAAAATATTACATAATTTTCGCATTTATGTCTTTAATTATGTTCGTAAAATTATCTCTCTAACAATATTTATTATTTTCTAAAATTTCTACGATTTAAGTGATATTAAAAATTAAACACATTTTCATTATAATGATTATTTTTCTATATACGTAGTCATTGGAAACGTAAGTTCTTCTAAACTTATTTTAAATCAGATAGCTTATTTTAGACAAATATCAAGCATATTTTAACATATTTTCAAATATATTTTACATGTCTAGCCTCTATATTACTTATTTTTAAACGATGAGTAAATATTTACATTTTATCGGAAGTAAACAATTTTTATGTAAATATTGACACTACTTCAGAATTCGAAAATATTTATGAAAACTATTAAGAATCTATTAAAGGAGAAATTTTCGTAAACATTATGAATATATATATATATATATATATATATATATATATTAATAGGATAAAACTAAAATGAGCTTTATGTTCCGTGAAATCCCTAATTTTTATGAAAGGTATACATGTAAATCCAATACTCGTATATCAAGCATCAAATATGTAAATAATGAAATGATAGTAATTAATAGCTAATAAATTCCGAAGATAATTTTCTTTATTTTTCTACATTTTATAATTTTTGAATTTGTTAAGATTAAAATTTGTGTATTAAAAATCGTTTTTATTAATAATTAATAAATGAAATTATCAAGAAAAAAAATATAAATACGTACATGAATATAGATAGATACGATACATATTATGAATATATATATATATAGAGAGAGAGAGATATATATAAGCATACAATGAAAGACAAAACAAGATCCTCCGACTAATTCGGAAGGGTAGGTTAATTTCTTTCTCCTTATCAATTAGTCCCAATTTTAAAACAAAATGGCAGATACAAATTATGAATGGACTTGGTATAAATATCGATGTAGGTTATGTACATAAGGAATTTTAAGGAAATCGGTTCATAAATACCTTTTTATGTAAATTAAAAATTTTCAAGTATCGGGCACTTGGAAAAAGAATGGCGGGTCAAATTGGCAAGCATATATATCAAATGCATTTATGAGAAATGTCTACTGTAAAATTTAGTTGAAATTAATTCGGAATCTCAAAAGTCAACGTACTGAAAAAATAAGTAGTCGCCACTTGCATCAATATGGCGCAGCGAATTGCTCAGTGAAGTAATCCAAGATACTTGTAAGATAAGACCGTTGTCCAACTTCGGTTCGAATAAATTCAGTGTCTAGAAAGTTATCGCGATAACAATGTCTCAAGTGGTAGCGTTCAAGTGGACGCTAGAAAACCAAATTGCAGAGAAACTTGCCCACCGAAATCATAGATATTTAAATGATAAATCCATTTTTCAACTTTGGTTTGAATTAATTAAGTATTTTAAAAGTTACCGTGTTAACAAATTTTCAAGTGGCTGCCAGTTAGATACAATATATTGGAGGAAGTTGCCACGCAAATTCATCCAAGATATTTCAAACTTTAGTTCACTGTCCAACTTCGGTTCAAATCAATGCAGTGTTTCAAAAGTTTTTGTTATGACAAATTTTCAAGTGGAAGTCTAAGTGGCTGCCACTTGGATACAATATAATGGAGCAAGTTGCCCAGCAAACTCATCCAAGATATTTGAAACATATGTTCACTCCCTAACTTTGGTTCAAATCAGTGCAGTGTTTCAAAAGTTTTCTTATGACAAATTTTCAAGTGGCAGTCTAAGTAACTGCAATTTGGAAACACAAATGCGGAGCAACTTTCTCAGCGAAATTCTTTAAGATATTTTTATTAAGTTCATTGTTGAACTTGAGTTCAATCTAAATCAATATTTAAAAAAAAAAAAAAAAAAAAAAAAAAAAAAAAAAAAACATCGTGATAAGAAATTTTTAAGTGGCGTCGGGATTTCAAGCGGCCACCACTTGGAAAAGTAAAGTGGTGTGAGATGCCCAGCGAACTTATCTGAGATATTTGAATAATAAATCAATGACTCATATTTGATGCGAATTTATTCAATATTACAAAAGTTCTCATAATGGCAAATTCTCAAGTAGCTGCCACTTGGAAATAAAATTGCGGATTAAGTTACCAAGCAAACTTGGACCATAAGTTCACTATCCAACTTTTGTTTCAAAGAGTTTAGTATTTTAAAAATTATCATGATGGCACTATTTCAAGTGGCGACGTGATTTCAAGTGGCCGCAACTTAGAAACAAGATGTCGGAACAAGTTTCCCTGGGAACTCATCCAAGTAATTATATGATAAGATCACTGTCCAATTTCGGTTCGAATTCAATCAGAATTTAAAAAGTTATGTTTATAAATTTTCAAGTGGTAACCTAATTTCAAGTCGTCTCGCTTAATTTATAACATCCGCACTTTGTTAAAAATGGCGGATAAATTTCATTATTAAACTTGATTTTGACCCTTATATAGTCTATGTATGCATCAAAATTCAAGCAAATCCGGTCTTAATACGCTTTTTATAGTATAAATTTGAAGTTTTCAAGTGAATACCACTTGACAACCAAATGGCGTGGAGATTTAGTTAACAAACGCATCCAAGATATTTATAAGATAATTTCACTGTCCAAATTTGGTTCGATTTGGAGTACTATTTCGGAAGTTATTGTCAATTTAAATTTTCAAGTGGTAGCCTGATTTCAAGTGACCCCGCTTAGCTTAAGATATATGCCACTTTGTTAAAAAAGGTGGATAAAGTTGGTAATAAATTTGATTTAACACTTATATCGTCTATGTATATATCAAAATTCAAACAAATTCGGAATACGCTTTTTACAATGCGAATTTGAAATTTTCAAGTGCGCTTCACTCTAAAACCAATTGGTGGAGCATCGCGGTTAACAACTCATCCAATATAATTATAAGTTTACAGTCCAAATTTGGTTCGATTTGGTATGTTATTTCGGAAGTTAACGTAATTTTAAATTTTGATTTGGTAGCCTGATTTCAAATAGCCCCGCTTAAAATTAGATATCCGCCACTTTGTTAAAAATGGCGGATAAATTTTATTAATAAACTTTATTGAGTCCCTTATGTGGTCTCGTATATTTTCATCAGAAATCAAGCAAAAATTCGGCCTTAAAAACGCTTTTTACAATGTGGATTTGAAATTTTTAAGTGGCCGCTCCTGAAAACAAACACTCGGAGCAACTTGGTTAACGAACTCATCAAAGATATTTATAAGATAAATTTGCCGTCCAAATTTGGTTCAATCTCAAGTATTATTTTGGGAGTTACAGTGATGACAAAATTTTCATTATATATATATATATATATAGAGAGAGAGAGAGAAAGAGATAAACGAAGTGATTGCAATAGGTTTATTTCTAAAGAAATCAACCATAAAAAGAAAAAATAAGTGCACATCATCTCATATACTTTTTTTTCTAAGATCGTTTCCCCATGTTATAGTGTAAGAAATTGCAATTTAATAAATCAACTTTATGTCCATTCTATTTCTACCATTTATATCTACGAAGTTCCTTTTCGCACAATATCTATGATGTTCTACAACACTGAGAAAAAAATTCTGTGACTGACATCTGGAAACTAAATTGTGTCTCTAGTAAATATAGTTCCCTGTCGTCATTATAAATTCTAGTTCCATCTCTATCGAGTTCCAAAAACACGTATTAGGATTTTAGATCGCATTCCTATATTATCACGGTCAAACCTATTTTAAAAAATCTCTGCAAATAAATGCGAAATCTATAGGACATTCTTACTAACTATAACCTTTTTTTATCACCCAATTCTAGAAAATCAAGTAAGAACATTTCGCATTAGAAATTATTCGTAATCTTTATAATCTTTTTAATATTGTTTCATCATCTAGAAAAGTATAGACTAGAAAATCTCGATCATTTCGTATATTCATTTCATTTGTTTACCTTATACGCTTAGCTAGTAAATCTATATTTCTAATTAAGAGTTTCAGTAAATGACCACTTATTCATTCTATATGCAGGTGGAATATATATATATATATATATATATATAAAGGATAGATGCTCTAGTGATTAGCATGCTCCAGTAATTGATATCTATCCGATACAAATAATAAATAAGAAAGATAATAAAATCATATATTTTACATATAAGAATTTTAACATTGTATGACAAACACTGGAGCATAGGGTGCTAATAAATAGTGAAATGAATAACTAGCAGTATCAAACACTGGAACATAGGGTGCTAATTGCTGATAAAATAAAAGTCTGGTAGTGTCAATTACCGGAACATTGAGTGGGTGCCAAATAAAAATTCATAAAAAAAAAAGTTACCACATTTATATAATATAGCATATATGTGGTTCTGAATGTCTTTCATACCTTATGTACTAAGTTAAGATTTCTAAAAATATTTTCTGATGACGAGAACATTAAAAACATCAGAGATTGCTCTAAAAGTGTCAATCACTGGTGCACTTACCCTATATATATATATATATATATTTTTTTTTTTTTTTTTCAGTGAACTGTGAAAATATCCTTTTTAATTACTTTCATAGTTTTTTGAGACAGGAACGGTAATTCTGTCATTTTCTACCATGTGGTGCTATAACTATAGTGTTCTATTTTTGCGTAGCCGCATTTTTTTTAATCTAGACGTCTCTTTTCAGACTACATCTGTAGCTTTCCATCAGTTAAAAGGGTGTGAAAGAATATTAATAGGTAATTTTCGTAGATTGTTGTTTTTATTTTTAGTAAACATTATGAATAATGTTTATGTTACATTATGAATTTGATGTACAAGAATAAACATTTCAAAGTGAAATAAAAAATGTAATAAATGTTAAAGTTATTAGTTATTTCGTTGAAAAATGAATTTGTTTCTAAATTACAATTATTAACAACAATATTTCATTATTCAAATAAAAATTAAACAAACAGTTAAATAAATACATTTAAGTATGTTTAAGAACCTTACAACATTAATCTTACATTTTTGCTGGATGAAATACTTTTTTTCAAAACGATCTTAATTTCTTGTTTATAGAAACCCTTTTAAAAATGTATTTTAAAAGCTAAATATTTAATCTTGCTTAATATTCGAAAAATATATAAAGAAAATGTATTTTGCAACAAAACATTTTTCAAAAGTGTAGAATGTATTAATGTATTTGCGAGGAAAATTAATATGAAAATACATTTAGATAAATCTTTTAAAAGGATAAGTGAGTCTTTGTGTTGAAAACATAGAAAATGGCACATAGGAAATAGCGAAATGTTTATTTCTAGTTACTTAAAATAAATGCATTTTATTTCATTGGGAGATAAAGCTGCATATGTTGTTTTCGTAAAGGAAATGTTTTTTTTTTTTTTTTTTTTTTTTTTATAAAAATAAATAAATAAATATATAAATAAGCATCGGTAAAAAAAAAAAAAAAAAAAAAAAAATTACGTTTAAAATAAATCTTCTTGAAATATTTTAATATGTTTTTTTTTTTTTTTTTTTTTTTTTTTTAATTCTAAATTATACTTTCAAATATTGATATATGTACTTAAACGAAGCTTTTTATTTTTAATATGCATATCTTTCACAAATATTTTTCCATTAATTACACGAATTTAATTTATATTAAAAGGAGACTTGGCGCTGGGTTATTAAAACCAGTAAAAAGTACAACGACAGAAACGCCAAAGAAAAGCATTTTGGAAGCATACAGCTGTTTCGGTAGATTTAAGCGTACCGCCTTCTGTGTATAAAGCAAATCTTTATGCACTGAAGACGGTAGGCTTAAGGCTTCCGAAACAGCTGCATGCTTCCCAAATATTTTTATTTCGCGTTTTTGACGTTGTAGTTTTTACTGGAGTTTAATTTATGTTCTAAATTCTAGAACAATGTAAAGAAATAAAAATATATTATATTGTACTGGAAATATTGGTGTATTCAGCGCGAAAGTCTTTAAATGTGATTGCCGAAATTAAACTACGGACACTGAAAAAATACTCATAAATTTTCAGTTTTTCGGAGCAGTAGAAAAATTAGTAATGATATATACAAAACATTCAATTTGTAATGTTACCACATCTTTTGTAACATTGTCTGAGTTATGTAGTTAATTTATAAATTGGTTATTTTTCAAAAATTGTTAAAACTTACTCTAAATTTTACATAACTAGTTAAAGAATATGAATCCGAAAAATAAGATATAGTGAACTAAAATAAGAATATTTTAGAAGAAGAAAGATTTAACCATATCACTTAACATGGCAATAGAAAGAATGACTGATTAAATGCACTTGTTATTATTTCACTTACTCCATTTTGTTGAAAATAAAACGCTTAATAAAGGTATCACATTTCGAATAATTCTAGAACTCTAATGAAACTTTTAGGTCGTGCAGAAGATTTATTATTAACTAATTTACCTAGAAGTATGTTTCCCTATTATAAGACAGTTAAATCTCATAATTGTGCTTTTAGACTACTATAAATCACATGTAAAATGTCTGAAAGAATAACCTGTTATTTCTAGATATATTACGTACTATTTAAAATTCAGGCTTTAATGAAAAAATTGCTCTTTTTACCACTTCTGAAATATGATATAAAGCCTTAGGTAAAGGTAATTTTTGTTATTATACCATTTCTTTTTGTATAAGATATAATTACATTAATCTTAAAAAAAGAAATATAGATATGGATGCAGATATAGTTTGGTGGAATGTTAAATGATGAATTAAAATTTATCAACTTCACAGCCTTTTTTTTTTTTGATTGACTTAACTAAGAAATCTGATACGCAGATATTTTATCTATTAGCCAGATTTTAATCTACCATTTATTCATGTTTCACAATAAAAGGCAGGATTGAGATAATTTACTTATAATCTACCACTGACCCATAAGTCTGCAGACACTTAAAAAAATTATAGAAATGGAAAGAATGGACTCTCCCCAGCGTCCTCTGCTCAATCACGTGATGTTTGAATAACGTACAATCGAATTCCGAGAATCGAATTCAATTAAATATTGTTCTTAGAAACAAAAGTGTTAATATTTAATATAAATTAAACTAAAAGTAATAGTGCAATAGTAAACAGTAGAATAATCGCATTTGTAACTTTAATAATTTTTAAAAGACTCTTTATGTGTTTATTTTTACTTGTAAGAATCGATTTTCGTATGTTGTAGTGTAACTGTAACGTTAACTGATCTAGCAATAAATAATAGCTTGTTCTTGTGAAATGTTTATGGATTATAATTTGAAATTTTAAAATGTTTTCAATTAAATTTAATTTCTTAAAGTTTTTAAAGCAAGTTAATTAACTTAATTACTGGTCTAAATGCCTTTACACCGTACAATGTTGCACTGTCAATGATTTAAGCACCAAAAAATCAGTGTATTTAACATGTTCTCCATGAACATCAATAACAAATACAAAATTAAATGATGATTATAAATGTATACAGCAAACAAAATATGGTGACTAATGATATGAAATGGAATAAAAAAGCTGATGTATAAAAAAAAAAATAACACAGATTAAATATGATTGATCAAAAGTAAGAATAGAAAATATGTTATTTTACCAATCACTACAGATATTGAATACTTTGACTGCTGTTTGTTTTTCAAATATCGTGTGAACTTTGACGTCAGGTGGGAAGAGCCCATTTATCGAGGTTTGGCGAAAAATTTGTTATCGTGAAAGGGGACTTTTTTTTCTTTTAGTAAAGGAAAAAATAAATAATAATTCCGTCGATAGGGAGATCTGTACAGGTAAGCAACGAAATATATGCCGATCGAAATCCTATAAATTTTACGGTTTTATTAGTAAAAGCTCATTTCTTATAATCCTTTTCATTTACGCATTCAACAAATTTTAAATGCGATGGTTGCTCGAAAGATCAAGCGTTACTAATGAGGATGGTTTTACCTTTGGTAATAATCGCTGACTGAAACTACAGTTAGCGGTGCTGTAATTCGTTTAAAAACTATAATCTGTGACTGTGACTGATCCATGAAATAGTAGTTACATGCTTGTAAAACATGCAAGCAAAAAAATCTATTATTTATTTATTTATGAAAATGCGTGTTAATCTCACATACAACATCCTCTATAAACGAAAATTTTAAACTAATAGTTTTTTCTTTATTTAAAAAATAAATAAAAATAAAATAAAAAATAATCCGCCTTCACGAGAATTACCTTTTCGCAAACCTCGTACAATTCTACCAATTCTTTTTTTATTTATTTGTTTATTTTATTTATTTATTTATTTATATTTTATTAATTTATTTATTTATTTATATGTATATTTTTATTCTTATTATTCTTATTCTTATTTTATTTTAAAACGTCTAAAAAATTATGGGACTCCTCGTATATTTTTGTCACCTTTTTTTTTTTTTTTCAGAATTTTAAAATATTTTTTTATTCTTATTAATCACTATGTATATTTACACATATGAATACTACGCGCACATTCCTTACAAATTTTCCTAAACAAAAATATAGTTAAATATTGTTAGTTAAATGTTATATAATCATTTGTAAATAATAATAATAATAATAATACTGAATCAAAAAAAGGCAATATAACTAAAAAATGTTTTCTAAAACTGTTTCTAAAAATTTCAAATCATGTTAATTTATTTTAATCATGAATATTCGGACTAAAATTGAAAACTAGTATTAAATAAACGATTTCATGTTGTATTTTTAAATTTTTGCATCTGATAGCAGTGCATATATTATTGCAGGTTTTATTAAAAATCCAATTTCTTTAAAATAAACAATCTTCATTCGTATTGCATGACAAAGTAAATAAATGTATTTACAAAAATTTAAATATTGCAACGATGTGAAATCAAACATTTTTTTTTTTTTTTTTTTTTTTTTTTTTTTTTCTAATGAAACATATTTAAATCTCAAAACCGGAAATGAAACTTCTGACAAGCAAAAAGACTTTGCTGATTTTTTCCAAAAATGTGTTATGATACAAAAAAAAAAAAAAAAAAAAAAAAAAAAAGTAAAGCTATAATTTTAATTTTGCCATTAAAAAAATATTTTTCTGACGTACTTTAGAATTTCGAATGAAGTAAAAAAAAATATTAGAAGTCTTGTTTTTCTTTTCTTTTCTTCTTCTTCTTCTTCTTCTTCTTTTTTTTTTTAATGAGTTTGTGTCAGCATTTAATATATAATTTAAGATATTTTACATAAGTTTCCAAACATGTAAATTTTAAATTAGAAAAATCCTATTTCAGAAAAAAAAAAAAAAAAAAGTTATATCATTTTTTAACATAACTTTTCTATTAGTATTTTTTTTATTTAGCTTCAAAAAATAAAACAAACATTAATAATTATAAGAAAAAATATTATATACCATGTTTTAAATTTTCTCATGAATCATAGAGCACTTATCAGTGTGCATAAAACTTTTAAAGTGATATGACGATATGACGTGAATTAACATAATTTAACTTTTTATAATTTTTTTAAGTTCACGTTAAATTAAATGTATTTATTTTTATGTCGAAAGAAAATGAACTCGTCAGTTATTTTTGGCAACAATTAAATTATAGCTAATATTTTAATGGCTATTTTAACGCTATTAATTTGTTGTTTTATTCATATTTTATTTAATTATAAGAAAACTAATGAAAAATTCGAAAATCGGACTTCGACGTATTGTGTTGTCACTGGGTTCTGAGCTACTGTGAAAGTTTAAAATGTCTAGCTAGTAGGGAAGTTAGTTGAAATTCGATTGCAAGATTTGTACCGAAGAAGCAAAAAACCAAAAATATAAACATACAAACATACAAACAAACAAACAAACAAACAAGAATAAAAGTTACTAAAAACATGGTAAAAAATAAAATATTTCTTAATTTTTCAGCTGATGTTTCAAGAAAAATTTTTAGGTATAAAATAGACTTCGATTATTTATTATTATTAATATTTCTCCTAATATATTATAAGAATTAATTAAATAACACAGAACAGTGATTAAATTATTTTCTTCATGTTGATATATTTTTCTGGTGCATTTTTGGATGCTGATTAAGGAAAAACTATTCAAAAAATTCCATCACGCATAGTTTTAGTAAAAACTTGGATCTTTTGAGCTTAAATCTCTATTTCTAAAAATTCTATCTATGTTATTTCCCGGAAAATTTAAAATGCGTGAGTGAAGAACAAGGAGAGCTCTTTCCTCAAAACATAAAAAAATGAAAAGGAGGTATCAGGGATGATGGAGTGTTCGTGGATGTCAGGGATGGGAACGAGCAGGGATATGTGGATGTCAGGGATGATGGAGTGATGGAATTACTAGATGCTACAGAAAAAAAAAAAAAAAAACTTTCTTTCTGAAAGTCAACAAGCAGTAGTACACAAGAAAAAAAGTTCTAAACAGTGTTTCGATGTAAAGAAACGCACTAAAGTAATCGTATAAATAATAGCTCATTTGTATGTGTTTTATACACAAAGAGTTTCGAATTTGTTACAGGTTCTGTGCGAATTATTCCAAACTTCATCCTTACATTGTGAAAAACCCTGATGTGCTAGTAAGAAAAGACAAGTATTTCTGAATTCAGCGTATCAAAATACATTAGATACAACCAAAGCAGTACATTTTTTTTTTCTTTTAAATGCGATTTCGCAAATATGCGATCTATTTGGAGTAAACAAAATTAATAATTTTTAAAGCAAAATTTTAAAAAGTCCTTTCTAATTTTATAATAATTGTATACATTATTAAAATCTGTAAATTTTATTGTTACTTCTTTTAAGAAAAATTAAACAAATAAAATTATACTTTTAAAAATTTAAAGAACACGCTTTTATTGAAATGTGAACTAAAAAAAAAAAAAAAAAAAAAAAAAAAAATGTTTATAGTATTAAAATGCAGGGTAAGAAAAATTGTGTGAGTGACACAACATATTACAGGGTGAGTATAAATAATTTAGAATGAAACAAAAAACATTTTTAAAAAATCTCCCCTGACTGGGCTCGAACGTTAGACTTTTAGGTTCGTAGCCCGGAGCTTTACCTCACAGCCACAGCGTACACGTAGGGAAAGTCTTTTTTTACAATATAGATTTTTGTTTGCTCCCAGAGCGGTTACTAACATGCATATAAACATACATACAGGTGAAGCTAATAAAAGCGTGTTAAAAAGACGAGCATTATACATGTCACAAATGTAAGTAACATCTGTTGAAAGTGCATAGTTGTTTCGGAAGTAATTAAATCTTTTTTTTTTTTATCCCTTTTTATTTTATTTTATTTTATTTTTTATCACTCACAAATTTACAGTTACCGATCACAAAGTGACAGAAAAGAATCTGATGCAAAACAGTGAAAACAAAATCGCCAGAAGAATAAATGACATGAAAGAAAAATGCGCAAATGAACGTACAAAAAATTGTACAATTTTGCGATTAGAGTAGTTTATTTCTCATTTTGCCTCCTACTTGTGCATACATGAAGTTTTAATTGCGATGCCGACTTGGTGAATAAAGCGTTATTCGTGAAGATGTTTTCCCTCAGGTAAAACCAGCCGATTAAAACTGCAGTTAGCAGTGTTATAACTCGTTTGCAAATTGTAATTTGTGGTGACGACGGACACATATAATAGTATTTATATGCCTGTAAACTTTAGTATGCCAATAAGTACGGTTTTTCATGAAAATGTGTGATCGGGTCACGCACAGCCCCCTCTATCGACAAATAATTTAATTATTATTTCTTTCTTTACCAAAAAAATCTTCTTTCACGAGAATGTTTTTTCGAAAACCACGTTCAATTCTATCAATTCATTCAATATAGTTATGAATTTTTTTAAATGTCTACAGACTTACGTGGCACCCTGTATATAATTACTTTTTAGGTTCATGACGTGTTTTTGTTTCTATGGAGGGTTTTCTGTTTTTGTTTGTCTGGAAAATAATTTGTCATCGTTTCATTTGATTCATTTCGTTTTTTTTTTTTTTTTTTTTTTTTAATTATTATTATTATTATTATTATTATTATGGGTTCGTAATTAATCAATAAATTTCATAGTTTCATTGTTCTTTATTTGCTATGGAATTTTGCAATTTTTTTTTCCATCCATGTGTCTCCTAATCTGGTCTTGGCAGGCTGGGGGAGTGTTCCCGGCGTAAAACTAGTTTAACCCCACAGGCAAGTTACAAGGCTTGCCGCTTCCCTCCTTCCTTCCTTTCTTGGGTTGTTTTTTCCACTGGATTTCAATTTAGTTTGAGGTTTTCTGTTGGGGTTTGGTTGGGTTGGATTGTCGTATAGTTTGTTTTGCGGGCTGTTAAGGATTAAATTTGGTTTCTTTGGATATGTGTATTTCATCCCCTGATGATTTTTTCACCTTTCTGGGCTTCTCCTGCATGGAGAAATTGTTCATTCTTATTGGTCTTTGTCGTTTGGTGGTCTTGTGTCTGTCGCTTGGCTTCTACTGCACTTAATGTTCATTATTGTTCATTAGAGGATTCTATTTCCTATTTCAGTTTTCAACAGGTATTGTTGTACAGTGGATTGGAGTCAGTGCTATTGTTGAACTCGTTAATTGAATCAATTTGGGAAATCTTGTTGTTTTGTTTGACGTGTGTATGTCTCTTTGGTGAATTGTTTGACTAACTATTCTTCGTTCTCATTCTTTGCTTCTACTATCAAAATGATTATATATATATATATATATATATATATATATATATATATATATATATATATATATATATATATATATATATATATAATTACAATAGAAAATGAAAAATAAAGTACTTTTGTGTAGCAAATAAAAAAAGAAAAAAGTCTTTGTAATATGTGAAAACATGTGTCAAACGCTCGAAGGAAAAAAAAGAAACAGTTATTTATTTATTTTTAAGTATATTTTTTGTAGAACTTCTTTTGAAACTGTGCTGTTTTAAGTCTGATGATGATCATCTGTTTTCACCATTCGTGAATAGTTATCAATGCTCTAAACATTAAATACATATATATATATGTGTGTGTGTATGTATGTATACATAATATTAGTGCTTAAAATTAATTAATCAGAACAAGAGTAAAATAATTTACAATTTAAAAATTATAAAATTAAAAAAATAGTATTTTGTATTCAGGCATGATGAATTTTATATAAAAATTTTGAAATCAATGCTGTAAATCGTTTTTATAATTATTCAAGAAAAGTATTGAGACTAAAAAATATGTCTCAAAAGTATAGATTTTTCCTCAGCAGAAAGATATTAATTTTATTCTATCCCAAATTTAATAAGCTCTTTTCGCATTTAAAAGTCTTAGATTAGCTGCAATAAGTACATTTCTATATTTTTTGCTGCCAAGGAAATTCTCAAGGAAATTCCACATGATATTATTATTGAAACAAATATTATTTTGTAATATTTTGTATAAGTTGAAGTTTGAATCAACAATAATCAGAAAAATTCCATAGGATTTTAACTTTAACTAGCTACTGCTTGTGCGGTCGCATCAAAAAGGACGCCAAGAGTGCGGAAACACCTCGTTAGTAACAGAATTCTCAATTCAGTTCTTTCTTTCTTTAAGATTTTTTTTTTCTCTTCATCTGATTTGACGGGGAATGGAACATACTCGATGGGGCAAATCATTCCGGTTGCAATCTGCAAACTCAATAATTTATTACATTTTAAAAATTTTTAAACAAGAAAATTTCATTGACATTCCTTCCTACAATTATTTTGCCAACCAAGGCACCTCAATAAATCCGTTTAATTAATTTATTCATTTTTGAGCTATTTTTTCCCCGCAATACACTTATATTTAATTTGTTTTTTCTTCTATTAAGCTGCAAAGTTTTTACATAATAGTAATAAATTTCACACACCGTTATACCAGATATATACCGTTAATTTTTGTTTTCAGTGATAAGATGGTAACCATTTCACCGGCCATTGTAGTATGTGGAAGGCTACGTTTCACCCATGTTATCTCGGGATAGCCGGTGAAGGGGAAACGACTGTTTTAGTACATTACAAATCATTGAAGGGAAAACGACATTACATTCCTGCCGATTTACAATGCGATCAGGT
Source organism: Salticus scenicus (assembly GCA_963930645.1). Classification (NCBI taxonomy): domain Eukaryota; kingdom Metazoa; phylum Arthropoda; class Arachnida; order Araneae; family Salticidae; genus Salticus; species Salticus scenicus. Next base: position 219,873,145 of record OZ005656.1, on the reverse strand, counting down.
GGTTGAAATTTGATTTGATCTAATAAAAGCTATCAAAATAAACTGGATTCTTTTATTTAAGATGTATGAAATTATTTTACTGTGAATCTATTTAATAAAGTGTTATGTAGCTATTTACAATATTCTGATTAACAAATAAGTTAATTTCTTAATTGAATAATCAAAAATTTACAGCATTCTATGTTTGATATCTTAATGAAACTTCTTAGTCTCCCTCTCACTGACCACACCAAGACTTCTTGCAAAATATTAAATAAATATATATATATATACATATATATATATATATATATATTAGTTGTATTTTATGAGAGATTCAGTTACAACGAATTTGTAATCTAATGAGGTGTGTTTTTCAATTACTTCCATTTTAGTCTTAAAATAAACTCATTTATATTTATCGGGTTTCAACAAAAGCATTCTTCTTGAACTTTGCTTTGGATAAATCTGGAGACTGTTTACAATAAAATTTGAAATATTATGTTTCTTAAGTTATTTTTTAAAATAATAATAATAATAATAATAATAATAATAATAATAACAATAAAAATAATAAAAATAGCTATATTTAAATTTAAAGTGAGGGAAGTAATGAATTAAAGGAAATATGTCTCTTTTGGTGATTATTTTTGCCTCTACATTTAAATTATAGTATGAAATTTCTGTTACTATAATACAGTTTTCCATTTCCACTTCTCTCCAAGGCATCTTTAGAATATATTCTTTTCGACTTCAGGTTTTAAAATGGTGTCAAATTTTTCTTCACATAATGCTGCTTTCCATTTCGACTTCGATCCTAGGATATCCTTGGGATAGAAGTCGAAACACAAACCGGATAGAAATAATGTCCAGGAGTCCGGAAGATGTTACGTTCTGAGGGCACTGGTTATTTTATCACAGATCTATACGGCAATGGACGTTCATTATGACTCCTCAGTATTGCCTGAGTTGAAAAACGAGATATAAATCTATCGATTTAATGATATTTGTAATTTAGTAAATATTAGTTTTTTTTTTTTTTTTCATTATAAACATGCATATAGATAGTGTAATTATCGACGTTGGTGAAACTATGTAAATTGTAGAAGTTTTCAATTCATTCCCTGAGAAACAATTTCCATTGTAAATAATAGAGATATGGTACAAATTAGTAAAAAAAAAAAAAAAAAAAAAAAAGAATTAATATTGAAATATGTGCTGTTTTCCATAAATAATTCGCGCCAATCTTTATATATTCTATCAAGTTTTCACAATTAAACCATTAACTCATTAAGAATATTAATGTAATTCTAGCTTATTTCATAACAAAAAAAAAACCTCTTTTTATAATTTAAATTCAATGAATTATGATTGCCCTAACGAATTATTTTCTAAACTAAACACAACTTTGTTATTTCTGATCTTCTTATTTAGTGAATATATGTAAAATATATAAATTTCAAATTTTATCACATCTTTGTTATTTTTTTAAACAGATTTAGAGGCGTTTCGAAGATAAGGAAGATTAGGATTTCGAAGATAAGGATGTTGATTTTTCAAAACAACATTGATTGTTTACATAATATTTTTAACTATGCCCAAAATTTAATTAAAAAAAAATAACCAGACATAAAAGATTCCTAGAAGCACATTAAAGTTAATGAGTAGTTTTATCTCAGTTGAAAGGTCTTTGTTAATATTTCTTATCAGATTTCTTAGTTGAAGAAGTGATAACATATTTCTGATAACGTAAAGAGATTTGTTTCATTTTGTTTTCGTGTATTAAATACATATCATGTGAAACTCAGTTGAAGGAGAATTTTTAAGGTAATTAATAAAAGTGTAATTTTGATGCTGTGTTTAGAAGTCGGAAAATCTGTTTTTAAGTTTTTTTTAATTAACTTAGCAGAACTTTCATTAAAATAAAACATTAAAGTTCATTTTTAATTTAAAGTAAAAACCGTTAACATTAAAATGTGTGTTTTTTTTTTTTTTAAATTTTACTCTAACATTTTCTTATTAAATGTATAGGTAACTAAAATGATATTATCATGGAATCATTTTTACGTCTGCTATATTGTATAATAAAAATGTGCAACGTTACATAAAAATCTTAAATTAGTATAATTGAATCAATCTTCATGTGTAACGTTACAAATGCGATACTTTTACGCGAGATTTGCAGTAATGGTATTGAATTATTAGTTAAATAACATTACACGGAACGGTGTAAAATTACACCATAGTTGTGTAACGTTACAGCAAATTTTTCGGTAGATAAGCTGGCTAATGTATTTAGTGTAACTACAGCGTCTAGAATAAACAGAGTGGCAATCGCCTATAACCGTGATGTTAAAATGATGCTACAAAAATTAAGCTTACCCAGATGTCGCTGTGATCGAAGCTAGTGCTCAAATCGAAGACCTGATTGGCTTTTTCCAGTTTCGTCAGTTTAATCACGTGATCTAAGCATATAATTAACCAATAGGGAGACTCGATTTTGTTATCGTGACACTAGCTTCGATTACAATGACGTCTGGTGACAGGCTTAATTTTTTTAGTACAATTTTATTCGCCGCTTTCCACACTGTTTATTCTAAACGCTGTAGTGTAACACGATTTCTTTTTATTTATTTATTTATTTATTTATTTTTTACAGTGTGAGGCAGAATAACTATTTTAAATATAGGGGAGAGTGAGGATGAATGAGATATTTTTCCTGTTTTTATTTATAACGTTCTCTATATGCAATTCAGAATTTTATAACATTGCTCAGAAGTACACTTCAGTAATCAGTTACAGATAAACATACTAACTTTAATAAAAAGTTATCATTTTTAATTAATAATATATTTTTATGTTACATGCATGTGCATTGTCCGATTCATCCCCATCTATGGGGATGAATGCGACAGGACTGGAGTTAACAAAGAAAAGAAATCAAAATGGAAAGTAAATAATTTTTTAAAGTTAAATCGGTTTATGTGATTTTATTCCACACTATGAAGTTACTGAAATTAACGTAAACTGATGTATTGACTCAAATTAACTTTAAAAGGCAAAAGGTCCTTTGGTTCGCACAGTTCCTAGTGCTTTATGCTTTGGAAATTTAATCTAATATAATCTAATCTAAAAATAAATAAATAAATAAGACACTAGAAAGATATAAATCATTATAATAGAGTACAAATAATCCAGATAAATCTTTGTTTCCGACTTATCGGGAAAAATAAGCATTCTATTCTGCATTTCATTAATAATCACCAGGATTTATTTAATTAGCTCGATTTAAATTATGACATTAATCCAATTATTATTAATTAATTGATTAATTAATTAATTAATTTTAAATTATTAATTTAAGTTGCATTGAATATTCTATCTTATATTTTTTTTTTAATCATAATTTTTTAAACAAAAATCAGAACAATTAATTTCAGTCTATTTTTCTCTAAATCCATGCTACTTTTATAATTCCATGTTATAACTATTGAACTACAGGCTATAAAAATATTGAAATTATATTTACGATTTGTTTTAATATAATTCTTGTGTACAATTTTAAATTAGCACATAGTAGGGAATGTCCAGTGCATCCCCATTCAAACTGTCCAATTCATCCCAACCATCACATGATCATATAAAACATGAAATAGGCCTAAGTAATAATTGTCAATATTCTTCTTGAATATCATAAACAGAATAAAATATTATGCCTTTTCAGCATATATGAGTTACATTAACTTTAAGCAGATAGTTAATTTTAAATTACTATCTAATTGAATCAGTAAAAACTTACTCTGGCAGCAGAAAAAGACACTTTAATTTTTTTCTGCCCTGCAAAAGGCAGAACAACTCTGAAACTACACTGGATGAATGATCTCAGTATTGCCATATATCAGAAAAATTGTCAAGTTTCTAGTGCTTGCAAAACATAAAAATGTTGCTATTGTCCCATTCATCCTGCGTCCCATTCATTCCCACTCACCCCTGCAGTAGATATAACCCAAAAGTAACGCATAATGATTGAAACAGGGATTTCAACGTAATGATCTACGGATACACTAGCTACATATGACAAACCTAAGGTTAAAAAAAAAAAAAAAAAGTCCTTTGCGTATGTATAGAAGTCTCGAGACATTATCTTCAGCTGACTTAAAATAAGGATGTCTCATGAATAAATGTGTAGCATTTGTTTTGATTTTGAGGAATTATTTTTCTTTTTTGCAAAACTGTTGCTTTACATTTTGCAAAATTACAATATACATTTTTCTGGTGAATTTCTGCATATTTTGCCTTGGGTATATGTTTCAACCTAAGTAAAAAAAAAGTCGGATGCACCCGTTTGTATGTTTAGAAACCTGAAGACATTATATTTAACTGACATAAAATAATGGTTTTCTCTGAATAAATTTTGTGGCACTTGTTTTGATGTTTAGCATGTCATTTCATTTTTCTTTCCTTTTTTTTTTTTTTTTTTTTTTTTTTTTTCTTTTTACAACAATATTTACTTTTCATTTTACAATAACATTTTTCTGGGACATTTTGCTGTAAATTTCGTATTTATCAGTAAATATACCATGCGTGTAAATAGACCCAATTTTCGACGTTGATTAATCTGTGGTAAACTTCAATAACAAGCATTAATTTTTTAGCCTTTTAATACTATTTACGACACTAAAAAAATAAAGTGTAATCACACAAAAAAACTTAATTTAGCAAACTGGACACAAACTTTTATTGTAACGTTACATAGATATGACGTTATATTGCACAACAATTAGTGTAGTACACTCAATTTTTAGTGTAATGTATTCAATATTTTATGTGTCATTAGTTAACGTAATTTATTTGGTTAGAAGTTCACTGTAGGTTGTCTAATATCACACCATATTTCTGCAACGTCACAACAAAAGTTTCAGGCAATTATCCTGCCTCAAGTTTTTGTGTGATCATACCTCTTTATTTACAATGTAAAATCACGGTCAAATCGAAATATTGAATACAAATTATTGGAAAATGACTTAAAAAAAAAAAAAAAAAAAAAAACGACTCCAGCCTATTTTCTTTCAAGTTAATTGAGATATTGAAGTATATTAGAATGCGCTAAACAATAAATACGTAATTAAAAGTACAATATAAAAATAATAGTTTCCTAGTGCATTCTGCAGTAACAAAATTTGGAATGTATTTTACTTTTAAAAAATTAAAGGCATATAAGAGATATCTTTTTTCAAAATAATATATATATATATCATTTTATTTTTCAGAAATATGTGGGATGCATTATTAAATTGCGGCAAACTCATCACAAAATTTGTGACATTTATTTGAACGCATTTTAACTTATCAGAATCTATACAGACAGAAAGATTTTGATGCTGCAATATAGCATTCATCAGTTACTTAATGTTTCAAGTATAAATAACATTTATTAAATTAGTATACAGGCTGATAAAAATTTTCCAAAAGCACATAAAATTAATGAGGAAGGTTATTATAATGCAAACATTCTTGTTAATTTCCTCATCAGCATTAGTTTCTAATGACGAAATAATCTAATTCCGATAAAGTAAAGCGATTGTTAACTTGACTGTTGCTTCCTGAAAAGGATGTCTTATTAAGCAACGGGCTTTGACAGAATTAATTTTGAAAATTGGGTGTAATTTTATCGCAAATTTAGTAAAGATAAAAATAAGGTGCGTAAAATTTTTAGTTCCTTAATAAACAAATAAATAGCTTATAAAAAAATCCATCTATCTATTCTGAATTAATGCAGGTACACCTAACGCTAGCAAAATTTTAGTATGCTACATTTTTTTTTTTTTTTTTTTCTGAAAATTTTTTACTGCTAAAATTCATTTTTTCAAAATCAAGGTTTATTGGTATTTGTAAAGAAGTAACATATATCGATGAAGAAGATTTTGAGGATAATTATATAAAGGTAAAATACATTTTACAATTAAGATTGTTAAAAATCAGTTTCTGTTTTCTTTTTTTTAAATGAATAAGTAATTTCATTAAAGTTACGGTTGATCTTAGTAAAATAAATGATAAAAATCAATTTTGTTTTTTAAGTAACGTATACATAATAATGCAAAAATAAATAAATAAATATACATATAAATAAATAAAATAATAATAATTTAATTTAGTACGATAGGACCTTTAACAAAAGTATTATACACACACACACAGACACACAGACACAGACACACACGCACACACACACACGCATAAACACACACACACACACACACACACACACACACACACATATATATATACTAACCGACAAAAAAAAAAAAAAAAAAAAAAAAAAAAAAGCCACACTTGGATATTTTTCTTTTTACCTTCTAAAACCGCCAATTTTATTATTATTTTATCCTATATTTTATCCTTTTATACTTATCCAATTTTATCATTTCGTCAATTTTATCAATAGTAATTTTAGAAATTATTTTAAAAAGGGTAAGAATAAGGTAGTTAACGATGCCACAAAAAGTATTAATTTTTGAATAAAAATAAAAAAAAATAATATTTTAATACGTGAGATGGCAAAATAATAAAATGTTAACGAAATATTGGTAAAATGGTTTTTAGCAAAATATAAACTTTTTTGGCCGTAGAAATTGGAAATTTGTCTTTAGGCGGCCACGTTGCTCATCCAAGCAAGATAACAACAAGTTGAAAAGCAAATGTTTAAAAATCGATTTTTATCATGTTCAGAACTTATAAAAGATTACAAAAATGGGTATAGCAAAATAATGTCTCCAAAAATAGTCCGGAAGCAATTAAACAAGGCAGGTAAAAAAACAGAAGATCTGCAAAAAAAGCCATTATTAAGGACAAATATTTAAAAAAAAAATTGCAGTTAGTTATCGGGATGAACTGAGTTTCTTTGATGAGTCAAGTTTAATTTATTTCGAGCTGGTGAAAAAAGAACTAATAGAGCGGTAAAAATGGAATTAACTTAATGAAAACTGCTCTCTTAAAACAGTGACACATTCTCCTTACATTATGGTAGGAAAGTGCATAATTTTTCAAAGAATCAGACAAATTTTCATGCACAAGGGATCAATTAACTCAAAATAAAACATGGTAATTATAAATGTGGCGCCTGATCGACTATTTTGGAGGTATTTCAGAATTATCTTCAAACAGCATTTCACGATGAAAATGCACATTGCTGTACGGCGCCTGTTGTGCGTCAATTTGTATCAAATTGTTAAAATTACCTATCCATTCACATGAGCACCTAAAATTCTGTAAGCAATAATACCTTTTTTTCAGTCTAAGTTAAACGAATATCGTAGAATTCTAAGAACTAAAAGAATACCGTAGAATTTTTTCTTTATTAGACTTGGAAACAGTCCTAATCTCAATTCGCTCGAGAATGTTTAGTCATAAAAAAACGCGAGGAGAGAGAGGAGAAATTTTCAGCCTACAACTTTGCAAAACTAGTAGAAACATTATTTACAATGTTTAATGTTATTTAATGTTTGAGATTTATATCAAGAAACGGTATAATACTATGTCACTCTGCATTAAAGCAGTAATTCCATATAAAGGTAGAATTAATCCAATGTAAAATACATATTATTATTAAAGATTGCTTAGATCTAACAAATAAATAGTTTTGTTTCATTCATAGTTTTGTTTATTTCATATAATAAATTATAATAGAATACAAAGTGTATATTTATTGCATTATGTTTAAAAGGAAAGTTTTATGTAGATTTTTATAAAGTACTTCCTAGAGTGTAATAAAGCGAATTAATAAATTTAAATGTACATAAGTATAATTTCAGCCCTTTGGTATTATGCAAACATGACAGTTTTATTTGTTTCAACCATTAATTTTAAAGTTATTACAAATAAAAAAGGAATAAGTCTTTTTTTTTTTTTGGCAATGTGTCTTTTTTTTTTTTTTTTTTTTTTTTTTTTGGCGCTTAGCGTATATATATATATATATATATATATATATATAAAGGTTTTCAGAACCATGTTTCGTAGAATTTTTCGTAGTTTTATAAAATTATTTCCTATAAAACTCTGTATATGTTTTTAATATTCAGTTGATGTGCCAATGGAACACCCTTAAGGGTAAGTGTCTAACGCCCATAATTTAACACTAGTGCCAAATAAAAAATACCCACTGTCCCACCCAATGAAAATAAAACTGAATTCTTTGTCATATTTTTGTACTTACAAAGAAATGCTTTACTCTTTTTCACTTTAGTCTCAATATATTTCGAATTAGAATTTCTAAATATTTCTAATCATTGAATTTTATACTATCTTACATATTTTTTTTCTTTGTTTTAATATCATAAAACAGCAAGGGCACCATACAGATAAACACTATATTTTCTGAAATTATATATAATAAGTATGTATAACAAGAGAAAAAGTTTTAAAAAAGTAAACAATTAGTGCAGAAAAACAATTACCGCAATTTACTAATATTTTTGTTTCAGAAAATATAAAAAATAAATGTAATTAATACATCAAATTTTATCTTACAAAAGAAAAAAATACAATACAATTTTTCATCTCTTTGAGATGTTAATCTCTTTTGTTTTATGTTGGGAGAATAATGAATATTTATAATATAATATCTGCGCTTGTTATGTAGAAAAAAAAGAAATAAAATATCACAGCTTTTAAAAAGATAATCAATCATATGTCTAAAAAATCGAATGTACCTCTAGCTAAAAATGAGAGATACAATAATTTATTGAAAGTGTGAAAGAGAAAACAGCATATACATTGATATCTCAAAGGGAATTATACACTTTAATATGTGAAAGTATAAAAATTAAGTAATTAGATTTGATTTCGATGGCAAAATTGTTTCTTTCTTTATTATTTACTTTAATTAAATTAAGGCAGAGGTTATTAATGAGAACGACGAAAAGTTTTTAACTAATGTGTAATATATATGTTTTTGTGTGTGTTTTATTTTTATTTTCGCTTATAGAAAATTATTAATTTAGTAAGGGATATAGAAGCAAAGCAAAGGTTAAATATTTAGAAGAAATTAAGATATTGCTGAATAATATTATTTAATAAAAATGTAAGATTAATGTGTAAAGTATATTTGTGTGTATTTATGTTTTAATGTGTCCTTACATACATAAGTATGCATGTTTGTATGTTTCTTCGAACATATATATATATGTACAAAAAAATACTAACTAAAAAAGAATGCCATCTCTATAGCTGTAAAGTTAATTTGAGTATGTTCTATTCGTTACACATAAAATAACTTATATTTCATTTTATTTCATTTTATTTAATTATTTACAATTATTTTACTTACTCTTACTCATACATATGGTAGAGAAAGTATTGGTTTTGGGTCAACTTTTCGAAATTGTATTTTTCCTATATTTACACATTTTGATGTCCCGTGAATCAGAAAAACATCTTTTTAGCAGTTTGTATGTGTGTTTGTTTGTTTATATGTACGTTATTAGAATTTCTCAAGAACAAGTAACGACAGAAAGTTCAAACTCGGTATTCTAAATGTGTATTACATATAGGTACTACATTACACTTTCGTTGAGATAAAAATTCTCATCCTTAATGTATATGCACCCACTAAGAAGTAATCTTACAAAATTCACTCCCTCTCTCAAAAAAAAAAAAAAAAAAAAAAAAAGTGGACGTGGAGAAGAGCGTAATTTTACAAGACTTTCATACCTAAAGGAAAGCATGATTTTACACGGACAAAACGTGATTTCACATATTCCTTTACATTTCAAAAAAAAAAAAAAAAAAAAAAAAAGTAAAACTTATCCATAAAATATAACAAACATAAATATGTGGAGAACGATTTCAGGAATTTTAGGAATTTAGCCTCCTAAGAGAGGACAGAGCATGATTCGTTTTCCCTTCGGAAGAACGTAATTTCACATAGCTTTTAATATATCAAAGAAAAAATACAAATAACCGTAAAATTTAATTTAAAATTTAATAAGCGCAAATATTAAAAAGTAATATGCCTCCAATAGGACGGAAAGAATTTGAAGCATAACTTAATTTTATATATAAAAATTGTCCTGAATGAGTGAGACACTGGGAGATTCACCATTACTTAGTCCAAATCCTGCCCGTAGAGGCATAAAATTCAGTAGAATTATTACTACTGTGACATATACATCCACTAAAAGCAATCTTCACAAATTGTATCCACTAAGGAGAGACGAAGCAGAACGTGATTTCACAAACCCTTCTTATCTCAAAAATAAATAGATAATTAAAAATAAATAAATAAACAGATATTCCTAAAATTGTGCGTTAACCTTCTAGGTACGGCGCATATGAAATAGAAACGTGAGCCTTGAGTACGGGAGACTTTTCAGAATTTCCCCCCCTTAGTTCAGGATTCGGAACTGCTTTGAAGCTTTCCGCTCTTTGTACTGATAAAAGCTGGGCATGTGTTGGAATAACGTTCGAACTGGTACGAACGTTCGTACCAGCGCCGTACCCTAGTAATATTTTTCTGCTGGTAAGACAGGTTTTCCGCGCCGTAGCGAAAAGGTTAAACTATACTAATTACCTAAAACGCAATCGTGCACAGCACTCGTGCCTACTTTTTTGGCCTCCCAAATGTTTGTGTTTTACTTCGACCTGAAACATTTCTTGAAAAGTTCTTGATTTTTTATGGTGTTTTATTTATTTATTTATCTATTTATTTAAGTTTTCTACTTATTACTTTAACATCCAGTTCTGTGGTGTTATCTTATATTTTTTTAAGTGCCTTCATTTATTTATGTAGGATAAATCACACATAAATGTATCGAGTGTTCTTTCAACAAAAATTATCTCGAAAATGAATAACAAATAAGCTTAACTAAATGCATCTGGGTTAAAATGCCCAAAATACTACATGTTTTAAACAAAAATATGAAATATTTAACATTATTCTAATTCATGTAATTCATGTAATTCATGTTTAAACAAATAAAACAACTCATTTTATATAAATAAATGTTTTGAAATTAATTCTTTTATTTCGAGGTCATTTAAATTATTTTGATTAGAATCAAAATAAGTTACTTTTAGTTTTTATTACTTTATAACACATAGGTATTTGTTATATTTTCTTAAGAAATAGAATGGATAATAGTATTCAAAAAATATGAAAAGTTTCAGTTTAAGACAAACAGCAAGAGAACAACAATACGAAGATAAATTGCTGTCAAATAAATAAGAACCAATGTCTTCTAGGTAAATTCTTTGACATATTTCCCTAAAGTAATCACACAAATTATTCCTTTACTTTTTCCAAGTTAATTAATATTTGCCAGTACTGATTCAGAGGTATATATATATATATATATAAAATTAAACAAGGTAGATAAAAGTAATATGTTTGATTGTTTTCATTAAATATATTAAAATGTGACAAAGACAGACTTCAGTTTAATGGCAGAAGACAGTGTTAATATTAATATAAGAGATTAAGTTAAGCATTTCTATGAAAAGTTTTGAAAAAAATTCCTCAAAATATTCAAAACTGTTTGCATTATTTAATTATTTATTTATTTATACAGCGTACAGCAATATCTATTATTTCAAGAGATAACAAACCATGAGACCAATTTATTTTCTCAATTTTCTCACTATTCTTTTTATTTCCTTTACCGTATTTAAAACTATTTTCTTTCTGTAGTTACACTGTTAAAATTTTTCTCCTAGGTTGAACCAAAACATGGTACATTTTTGCTGCCACCATGCGATGGTGAAACCTTTTACCATTATTTGATGCTTTACTAAACCAAGGCTTGGTACTTCAATAGCTACATCCATAAGACGGAGAAAATTTTTACCATAATTTGGTGCTTTTTTTAAACAAGAAACGCCAAATCATAATAGAAGGTTTCACCATCGCATGGTGGCAGCAAAAATGTACCATGTTTTCGTTCAACCTAGCAAACTGAAGCTACTGTAGTACCAACATATGGTTCAACCTTGAACTGAAATTTTTAACAGTGTACTTCTCTGTATTCACTGCGAGTTAGCAGTTAGAATTCTTTTTCTGGCATACTGCTAGTCATCACATCGATTTCTACACTTTCAAATTTCTTCATCGTCTGTCTTCATAAATTTATTTAAATAAATTTAATTATTATAGAGTCATCTCTACCAGTTGTAGTGCTCTTTATAAATGAAAAATAATTTTCCGTGATGAAAATTTGTGAGTTGATTACTATGTACAAGAAACTTTAAAATAAATCTTAGCAAAAATTATGCGAGTCCTTTAACTTTTTTATGCCTGGTAGTATACAGAACCGTAAGTATATTATTGCTGAAGTTGTCTAAATATATATGTGCTATTAAATATTTATTAAATGCCTTGTTATGAAAATTATTTATTATTTTAAAGTAAATTTAGCAATACGTCAAAGTAACTTAATAAGAAACTCGGAAAATATTTTTGTACCTACTCATAGAATTTATTAAGGTTTCAAGAATAAAATACGTAGCAAACAATAGATGAATATATATAGTTATGGACATAAATGAAGGCACTCTTTCGAATTTAACTGATTTTGTCAAATATAAGAAGAAATTCAAAGAGTAAAATGAACCGGATGTATCTCATATATACTAGTGAATTTTTATACCAATGGCAAAAAAAAAAAAAAAAAAAAAAAAAAAAAAGGATACGTTACCATTCAAGAGATTAATTTGTTTTCGAATGCTTGGAAAAGGCATATTTTCTCTAATGTTTTAGTATAATAAATTGAATCACTATTTATCTTTTATATCGCATTTTGGAATTTGTAACATAATCAAAAATTCCTTTTAAGGTCAAAAACACAAAATAACATATCACAAATTAAATTAAATTAAATATTTCTTTCGTCTTGCACTCGTTTTGCAACAATGCTCTATGGTCTCATTTGAATGCTTCTCAACAATGAATCGACAATTGTTTACAAATTTAGTGGATTATGTATGGGGAATAAGTACTCTGTAATTTAAAAATTGCTGCTCTTAGGACTCAAAAACAAATAATTAAAAAAAAAAAAAGAAATGCTCATTATTCTTTAATAGACTGATTTTGTTTAATATTAGACTCTTATTTTAAGATAAAAGCAATCGAATGATATCGCGTTGTGAAAACTTGCAACTTGATATCTTTAAATCAAATAACTTGATGTATATAGTGTCCGCACAAAAATTAACAGTTTTTAGAGCTATTTTAAAAAAGTATAACATCTGTGCAGTACCTTTAAAAAAAATATCATCAGTTTTTACTAAAAAAGAAAAAAAAAATATGTACGGCTTTCATCTCCAAATTATTTAAATCTAAACCAATAAAAATGGGAGTGGCCCGCATGAATGCGTTCCTCCAACAAACTCTTTGCTTTATTTATATAGAATTCCAATCTTCTCCAAAACAGAATTGGCTAGTGCTAGAACTAAAGAATTTTCTTTCCTTTGCTTACAACAAATTTTGCAGGGGTATACATGGGTTAAAATGCACCAATATTTGTACAGTTTTTGCATACAACTCTGCGAAAATTTCCAATTCAAATTTTTATTTTAAATACCTCCTTCAAGTACAAGTAAAAACAATATGTACCATTGTTTTCATAAAATAAATTAAAACAGGATTAAGACAGATTTTAGTTTAATGACAGAGGACGGTTTTCACTTTACGATAAGTGATTATTCTGAACTTTTCCAGGAAACGCTTTGACGAATTTCATCAAAATATTCAAAATTGTTTGCTTTAGTGTCAACTTACTGCGCTAGTCAATTCCATTTTGAAAAAGTGTGCAAAATTTCAATTAGTTCGGTGCTTTAGCTTTTGGGAGATCGTGTCCACCATATTTCTAATAAGTCTTCGAAAACTAATTTCGCTAAATTTTCCAAAATTTTTATTGAAAATTTTATAAAATATTGTGTGCATTTTGCTCTCTTTTGTGCTCAAAATTATGATTGTAGAAAATTAGAAAAAAAATATGTTGTTATTAGTCTTTGAAATCCATGTAAAACCTTAAACAAAAATTTAATTTTTTGGGGATCTCTTTCTAAAAAGAAATTTTTGAAAGAAAATTTGAAAGAATCAACAAATTTTTCTTTAGATAAGGAACACCAAATGCTACATTTATTTTTTATTTTTTTAAGAATAAAAATGCCTTACACAAAAATCTAGCACTTTTAGATATTACCCGTTTCTCACATTCAGCTTATTTTTAACTTAACATTCTAAAGTGACTGAAATTTCACGGACACACTCTATGTAATATAATTTACATGCACTATCAAATCTGTAGTTATTACGACAGATTAAAAAAAGTTATTTAATATAATGATAAAACAGTTATTACATTTTGATTAAGAAATAATATTTAAATCAACAAAAACAATCAAGTAAAGTATAAAGCTTAATAAATTGTGGTGCATAGCTAGAGTTACGTTTAAGAGTCGCTTCTTTTTCATACTTGGAGTAAATGGAAGTTTCCTTGCAGGTTTGTGGGATGGTAAACTAAAATCGTTGGCCAAACAACTTGAAATAGCATTCAAACTGACGCCGGTGCCTTTTGCAGCCAGATGATGTCTAATCGTATTGTAGGAGGTTCTTGGATCTTATACGATCATCCTTTTTATTACATGATCATGACATGCCCTTGTTTTTCTAAGGCGACCGCTTCACTGAAAAACCGCAAATTTTCCCGAAATTTTAAATTTACTTATAGATTGATGCACAGCTGTCTTGCTCACATTTACCCTCAAACTTATTTGGCATTCACAAAATACATTTTTATGCAGGGTCAATATTTCTGACCTTTTTGTAAGAGTAAGCGAAGATTTTTTCCCGTTACAATAATTACACAATAGCACTGTCCACGGCAAAATCCAATAAACCACTGGCGATAAACGTATCGGGCACCTTTATTTATAGCAGCAGAATACTTCTGATACAATCAGCCCGTGAGATGATGCAATATCTGCTCAAATGATGTAATGTGTTAAAATACTGAAAATCGGCAACTGGTCTTAAACTTTTGCAAATGACTGTAAAACTGCATTTATTAAAAAATAAATAATGAAGCAGTTATTGATATGAAAGTGATTTTTCTTATGTTTATGGTATAATTTTTCTATTCATTTCAAAGCAACAAAAGTAAACTACACATGCTTCATATAAAGACAATATTTTTCTATTTCGTTTAATAGGTATTACACAGTGATTGTAAAATATATATATATATATATATATATATATATATATATATATATATATATATATATATATTTAAAAAAAATATCGTACATTCTTTCATGTGTTCATTTTCTTGAAAAAATGATGTCGAAAAAAAAAAAAAAAAAAAAAAAGGCATCACATTTTATCTTAAATAATTGAGTTTTTTTTTATCTCCTACATGTTAATCTCTTTCATTTCATGTTGAGTGAATAATGAAGATTTATTGAATAATATCGTTGTTTTTTATATAAAAAATTAAAATAACCGAGCTTTTAGAAAAGTAATTATTCATATGTTGAAAATGAATTTACCTCTAGCTGAAAATAAGAGCTACCGTGATTTATTGAATGTGTGAAAGAAAATACAGCATATAATAAAGCCATACACTAATATTTATAAGTGAATTATATATTTAATTATGTGAATGTACAAAAGAGAATAATTAACTTTCGAGGAAGATTGTTTTTCCTTCTTTATTGTTTTTTTTTTATTGAATTAAAGTAGAGGTTATTAATGAGAACAAAGAAATATTTCATAATTAATAAATTTATATTTGTAGTTTTATTTTTGCTTAGTAAGGGTTTCTCTATCTAAAGTTATAATGTTACATTATTTTTTAGATAAGGTATTACTTTATCAAATTATTTATTAAAAGTTTAAACTATATTAAAAATGCAAGTATGAACGTATTTTTGTATACAGTCATTGGCAAAAGTTTAAGACCAGTAGCCGATTTTTAATATTTTAACATATTGCATCATTAGCACATTGCACCATTAGCACATTCCATCATTAAAACACAATATTTTAACACATTGCATCATTCGTGCAGATTATTTCGACATCTCATGTGCTGATTGCATCAGACGCATTCTACTGCTATAAATAAAGGTGCCCGGCCCGTTTATCGCCGGATGTTTATTGGATTTTGTCGTAGACTGTGTTGTTGTGTCATTATTGTAATGGATAAAAGACCTTCACTTACTGTTACAATAAGGCCAGAAATATTGACCCTGCATAAAATTGGATTTTCTGAACGTCAAATAAGTTCAAGGGTAAATGTGTGCAAGACAGCTGTGCATCAAGCTATAAGTGAATTTAAAATTTCGGGAAAATGTGTTGACCTTAAGCGTTGTTTCTTTTTCATACTTGGAGTAACTCGAGGTTTCCTTGCAGATTTATGAGATGACATACCAAAATCTTTGGCCAAAGGTCTTGAAACAGTACTCAAACTGACGTTTCTGCCTTTTATAGCCAGAGAATGTCTAATCGTATTGCAGGAGGTTCTTGTATCTTGTACGACGATCTTATCACATGATCATCACGTGCACTCATTTTTCTAGGGCGACCGCTTCTCTAAAGGTCCACAAATTTTCCCGATATTTTAAATTTACTAATAGCTTGATGCACAGCTCTCTTGCTCACATTTACCCTCTAACTTATTAAACATCCATAAAATCTAATTTCATGCAGGTTCAATACGTCTGACCTTTTTGTAACAGTAAGTGATGAAGGTTTTTTTTTTTTTTTTTACCCATTACAATAATTGCACAACACCACTGTCTTACGACAAAATCCAATAAACAACTGGCGATAAACGTACCGGGCATCTTTATTTATAGCATTAAAATGCGTCTGATGCAATAAACACATGATATGACGCAATAATCTGCGCAAATGATTCAATATGTTAAAACACTGAAAATCAGCTACTGGTTTTAAACTTTTGCAAATGACATAAAAAATTTATACATATAAAATTTTTTATGCATGTCCCATTGAATATACTCATAAAAAAATGATAATAATAACCAACTAGAAGTTCAATGCGATAGCGAACGTGTTAACTTGTGTAAGACATCATTTGTCACATTTTATGTAAATATATATTTACTAAAATAAATTCCCATCAAGGTTGACTGCTTGAACCTGTCTAAAAGTTCCGTTACTAATAGGTTAATTTTTATATGATATTTCTGCCATTAAAATTTTCTATATTTGATCATAAAAAGAGATGATCTTAATAAAACCCACCATAAAGTAAGCCTATCTTCAATATAGTTTATTTATATTTCCTTCAGCAATAAGGCCAAAAGAATTTGGAAATAGGTCTCAATATGCACCGAGGTTCAGTAAGCTGAATCACGACGCCTTTTGAATATGTCATAAGAAATGTTTTCAGTTCATTCAAAATATCACAAATGCAACTACATTTCATTTTTAATACATACATGGTATCTCACCCATCGCTCGTAAACAGGCCTAGGACACAAGCGTAATAAATCAGCTTTAATTCCAAACACAAAATACATCCTATCCGGTTTTTATTTTCTACTTCCTCGTTTTTGTCAGCATGAATGCCTTAAAATTTACATATATTATTCTTATTCATATTATCAAGTCTCCTATAGAACGGAAAGTAAATTTAACAACAGGTTTGTATCCACAAAAAATTCGGATATACTATGTTCTATCATCGATGTTTTGATATTTTTCAACAACACTAAATATAACGTATTTAACGAATATTATTCAAAAGTCCAAAATAATTTCTACTTTAGTATATGTATACATTTAATATCGAATGTCTAGCAATCGGGCTATAGGTTGCTAAGTGCCATCGTCAAACCTCGGTCCATCCATATATATTCGTGATAATTTTAATTCATGGGTTTCAGTCTACTGAGCCTTAATGGGAGAGGTTTTGCCGTAGGGCGACAACTCAACTCATTAAACTCCCTCTCTCTAACGTATATAATATGACAAATATTTAAATTTTCTTAATTTTCTTAATATTAAAATTTTCTTAAAATATATATTTTGATACATTACGAAATCTAAATTCAAATTCTACGAAATAAATTTTCAGGTGTGTTATTATTATTACTTTTTTTTAATATACAATACTTTAGTACTTCGTTATATATTTATATGCGTTATATGTTTATATGGCATTATATGATTTTAGGTAACACACAAAGTTACACAAGGCAATTACTTATAATATCTTTCTTTAAATGTAAAGCTTTAAAAATAAATTTTCCATGGCAATAGTTTAAGGTTACATATCGAATATAAATTTTATTTCATGTTAAACGATGTAAAGTTTCAATGAAATGTCTTTTATAGCATGTTTAAGAGTAATAAATAATCTGAGCAATTCAGAAGTAATTTAGTTCTAAATGTATTGCTAAGCATTTTTAGTAGATTTTGTGCAGTAGATTTGTGCTTTGTAGATTTTGTGTTACTTGCATAATTATATACTGTAAAACAAAAACAATCAATGTAAGAAATAAAGGAAATTCAATACAACACATCATGCGGATGTATATATATATATATATATATATATATATATATGTATATGTATATATATCACCAACTCTCTATTTCAAACTTAAAGGAAAAAAAAAAAAGAATTATAGAGCATTAGAAAATGACTCATGCAATTTTAAAATGCTATGAATTTGCCGAAAAAATATACACATTAAAGAAACTTGATGAACCGTGTGTAATAAATGTAATAACTGTATACATGTTACACAGATACATAGTAATTTAATTGCATTAAAAATATTGAATTGTTCGCAAAAACAAGAACAAAGTGTAATTGATTTTATTTTTGGTCGTCTTTTTTTTTTCGTATTTTTATGCACAATAACGGGCAAGTGGCCTTTAAAAATACAAAAACAAATTGTTATTCAATTAATCCCTTAACTGCCCCGGATATATATAGTCGTCTCGCTATGCCGATGCGTTAACTGCTCCGGGTGTACATACACGTCTTCTCAAAGTACGATTCTTTGTGTTACGTTGCCACCAGTGAAACTCGTCTCACGGCTTTGGAATGCAATTAAATTCCCATGACAGCGTTTTCGAAGAATTTACTTATTTCAGAGAAGATGGTGAGTGGGAGGAATCGGAAAGATAATGTTTCGGGAACAGTGAACGCATATCTACACGCGAGTGTGTGGAAAATGGTGGCACTTGGAAGCAAATCTCGTATTTTTTTTTTTTTTTTTTCGACAAGTAAGAGATAAAATTCTTTCTTTTCAATAAAAGTCTTTTTAGTCTTTGTCTTAATATAAGTTCCTAATTAAAAATTTAAATTTTGAAACATGTCAAACTCGCATGACATTTCTCTATTCAAAAATAAACATTTCTGAAAAAACAATCTTGTCAGAGAATTTTTAAAGTAACACACTAATACTATATTCGGAGAGAACATTAAATTTTACTTTTTTTTAATAAAAAAAAATATTTTGAAAATTTCATTGTACTTAAAAATAATAATTTTCAATTCATATTTATCTAAAATTGCATGCTTTTAGAATGATAACTATAAGAAAATTATATAATACCCGGCATTTTGTACGGCTTTTATGGACGTTAAAAGACTTTAACACCAAATTAATTATTTGAATATTTATCAGTGACTTACTATATAAAAATAAAAATAACTTTTTTCTTTATTATAAAAAAATAAACGCAATGTACATGGCTATAATGAAATATAGATAATATTTAATAATAAAAATAAAGCTACACACTTCTACAACAATTTCTTAACCAATAAGAATAAAAATTATACCCTTCATGTCCTATAGACACTTTAGGTTGATTACTTTATGGTACTACAAACATAAATAAAATAGAAGATCTTTATTAGCAGAACAAGACAAAAACAAAAGAGAAATATTTCAGCTTCTGTAGTCTGTTTGTGTATGGAGTATGGTTTATGAATAACGCTTACGTGTGATAATGTGAATAAATTGCTCATTTAGAAAATTATGTAATAAAATGTAACTATTTCATAAATCTCTTTGGCTATGTTAAATGTTATAAAATAATATGTATTTATTGGGTTTTCTCTTTTAATATGATTTTATTATTAGGAGATCATAAATAAAATAATATAAGATAGATAAAAAATGCCTTAAACAGTATAATATTCGTATGAATATTATACGGTAGTTAAGCAGAGTTAATCTGATCCTCTTCAAAAAATGTAATGAACATCAAAAGATATGAAACACATCTGTTAATGTACAATATTTTATTGTTATAAAACTATTCTCTTGTGACACTTTGGAAATAATTGTGTTTTATGATGAGTATTGTTTTTAACTTAAGGCTGTATTGGAAAGTGAAAAATAAATAAACAGACAATTACAAGATAAAAAGAACTTTTTATATACCCGGTTTTTAAATTTTCTGTTGAATCATATAAATGTGATAATGCTATGTATTAATGAATATTTTTTTTTTTAATTTTTTTGCTGAATTATCCCATTAACTTGAAAGAAAATGATCAAATGCGTAATAAAGAGAGCAATTATAAGGAATTTTCAAACATTTATTAACTGAAAAAAAATTGTAAAAAATGCATTGCCATTCTGTTCTGAGCTATTCTAAAAGTTTCAAATACATAGCAAGTCGGTAAGTTATATAAATTGATTGCAAGATTTGTACTGGATAAACAAAAAAGCGAGTTACTAAAAATATGATAATAAAAAAATAAAACTTAAGTGGGCATTAAAGTTTTGACTTTGACTTTTTTTTTCGAAAGAATATTATTATTGTTATTATTGTTATTTTTGTATTCTAATGATGAAGTCGAAAGTTGCAACTGATTGTTTTTGCTAAAAAATTAAACAAAAATCATTTAATACATTTTCATATGTTTTCAATAATAATAGAACTTATGGAATTCCTTAAATTTAACGTAAAAATTATTTTTGAGAAAATGCTGTTTAAAGTTTTAATTTTACAACACATTCAATAATTGTTTACAAATACAAACTATCATTATTCATCATAGAATGATAGAAAAATTATTTTTTGCAACACTGGCATGTAGTCTCATATAATTGTTAAATTGAAATATTGAACTTTTAGTCAAATTTTGCCATTTTGAAAGTCCACAGTCGTCTTAAGGGCCCTCTTCACTCACCGCTGCCAGAAGCCGAAACTAATGTTATTCTATGGGAAATTTTTCTTAACAAATAACTTATTAACTAATACATATTTTTAAGTTCTGTTTTCACATTCAGAAAATTCCCAGCTGTTAAATTGACGGACGTTTTTTAAAAAATATTTTTTTTTTATTTTTATTTTTTATATTTCATTTTGAAGCTGCAAAATACGAATTTTCAATACGTGAATTTTTTTCATTTTGCAAATTCAAAATAAAATATTAAAAATTAAAAATTAAAAAAATACATTTTTAAAAAAGGTCCGTCAATTTAACAGTTGGGAATTTTCTGAATGTGAAAACAGAACTTAAAAATATGTATTATTAAATAAGTTATTTGTAAAGAAAATTTCCCCATAGAATAACATTGGAACGGGCTTCCGGCGACGGTAAGTGAAGAGGGCCGTTAAGTATATATATATACATGTGAATCTCCAGAAACTTAACAATATGACGTCTTAGCAAAATATTACAAGAATGGCTTAGCAAAATAATCGTTACTATTTTTTTTTTAATACAACTTTTCCAAACTATATACCGATAAGTATTGGACACATTCGAATTTAGACGTTTTGTCAAATATCTCGAAAAGTTCTTTAAAAATCATCTTGAAACTTTAGTAGTGTAAAGAACAATGCCGCATATCTATTTCAGCAAAGGTTGTGAATTGAAAAACAGAATGGGACCAATGAAAAATTAAACAAAAAAAAAAACTGTTTTGGATTACTCTGTAAAATGTAATGATTTAAATGCATTAAGGCAGTAGCATGTGATTGTGAAGATTTATCTCATTGGCTGCATATATTTGTATAAAGCTACAAATTTTGTATAAGGCTACAAATTTGTATAAGGCTAATTCGTATAAGGCTATTTTTTTTTTATGAAAAAAAAAAAAAATATTATTATTATAATGCATGGGGTATTAGACCTAGCGCAAAGACATTTTTAGAAAATTTGGCATACTTCATTAGACACAGCATACTGTAATCAGAATGAAAAAAAAATTCGAAATCTTTCGAAATATGAGCATTTTTCGAAATACGCATGCGCTAGCTTAAAAAAAAAAATCCATTTACAAAATTTAATGGCAAGAGTATTGAACAACTTATATGAAAACCTTAAACAAATATCAGGTAAATTCAAAAAGTGGTGAAAGATACATTAACAGAATTTTTGTTCTTTTAAAATAATAGCTAAACTATTAGGGGTTTTACACACTTTTTTCATTTTATTTCAATTGATGCCCAATCTTAATTGAGTGTTCGCTGATTGTAAATAAATATTGATAAAACCTCCTATCATCTTCCTATATTTTTGGGAAGAACTGAAATTCTGGTTATTCTATCTCTCATAACTTTTCGAATTTACACGATATATATCTGGGGTTTCATATAAATTGGCCAAACATTTTGGCTATTAAATTATGCAAATGAAATTTCATAAAAGCTAGTGGAGACGTAGTTAAATATTATTTAGAAAAAAAAATCATATATTGTGTGATATTTAACATTTTTGCATTCTGATTGCAGTATGCTGTGTCTAATGTAGTATGCCGAATTTCCTAAAAATGGCTTTACACTGGGTCTAATACTTTAGGTGATATAAATTTAAAAAATGATTTTTTTTTAAAGAAAAAACCGTTATATCTCCATAAATACATGTGGCAGTCTCATAAAAATGTATACAGATAATGCGAAAAATCTTCATTATCACATGCTACAGACAAAATGTATTTAAGGCATTATTTTCACAGGGGGATTCCAAGTATTTTGAGTTTTGTTTAATTTTTTTCTGGTACCATTTTCTTCTTCTGAACACAACTTTAGCTGAACTATTTGAGGTATACCATGTTCTTTACCACTTGTTTACCCATCTGATGAAAAAAATATATTATTCATTTTGAGTGTTTTTTTATTTATTTTTTTATTTTTTTTATTGTAAATTTGCTGAATTAGCAAGTTTTTGGGTTCCTGAAATCCAAAAGTTTCAGTAGTTAGTTTTTATGCGCCTCTGTTGTTAACTTAATTCAGGAAATTTATTCACATTTGATAAGATATGAAAACCATTTATCGTTCATTTACCGGGCCACAGAAATTAATTCGGTTTTATTAAAACAATATTAAAAAGCATTTCAAATTGTAGTATGTTTTTCATACTGTGATAAATTTAATTTTCTTATGTGGTGTGTATATAATTTATAGAGATTATATAGAGTTACACACCATAATAAAAAGAGTAAATAAATTAATCTCAATAAATGCAGTTTCTGTGAGCGCTACACTAAATTATTTTAAGTCTAAGAAAAATTGTTAAAGAATCACAATCACTTTCTTATAACCCATGGTAAACAAAGCATTAGTTTGGATTCCAAATTTTAAAACAGAGTTTTTGCTGTACTTTGACTGTGTTTTGAGGTTTGAATAAGAAAAAATGAGTTTTATATTGTTGACATGTATAAGTTTGTACAGAAAACCATAAAAAGGCATTAATGCAATAAAAGAAAATTTTGAAAATAAAATGTGATTACCTCTTAAAATTGTTGACCAAGATTTGTAAAATGTAAAATTTGCATTTATTAAACTTAACTGAACGATTTTAAATAAACAATAGAATTTAATAACAACCTTAATATTTTATGTAGGTATTCTGGGGGATTCGTAGTTCCTTCTCACAGAAATATATGTCTATAAAAACCGTTTCTAAAATTATTTTCAGCTGTTTTTGCAATTAATTTATACACAGTACTCGTTATTTTACCACTTACTGTATAATTTGTATTCAGAGGAAATCATATCACTCAAACACCAGATTAATTGATAGAGCTGATAAAGAAAAAATACTTCTTCTCTTACCTAAACAGGAGGAATTTTAGGAAATGTATTATAAAAGACAAATATTTAAATTTCTACATATAAATAGAAATTATCTATGCAAGTTCAAGTTTATGTATATATTTATATAAGATTTTAATAAATATTTAATCATAAATTATCATAAATTTGAAATAACATAAAATATGAGGGAATTCTTAGTTTGGAAATTAGCAAGCGATGTTGACTTAAGAAAACTTTGTGAGGTTTAGCCAGCTTTACCATATGCATTCTCCCTCTAGCTTTCCAAATCTAAGATAAAACCATGCTATTAGCAAAATAAAAATATCAAATAAAATAAAATGGATTTATCAATAATAATTATTACTGATATGTAAAACTAAACCTCCTATAAGTTTTTATACAAGTCAAAGCAATAATAGCTAAAAAATATATTTATGTGAATTAAAGTAAAAATAACATACTTCTGTGATAAACGATTGAATAAGCAGATGAATAAGAGTATAAGTATAAAAATAAAATATTTTATCAATACATATGTTGCCACACAAAAATACACAACGCTGAAACTGATTTCCTAAAAACATTCACTTAAATTTCTGACAATATCAAAATACAGCAGTATTGCTATCAGTCGGGAAAAAATAGTAATATAAATAAACGGATTGAACTTTAATATAATTTACGAAAATAAACAGAAAAAAATAATAATAACGGAACATTCGTTTTCTCTGTTTATTTATAAATTGAAAGTCTAACTAAAATAACTCTATGGTTAATGAGAAGAAAAATAATAATTAATTAAATCAAAATCTATAATCAAATCAAGGAATTGTCCCCCTGCTTTGTCTGAGCTACTCACATGTTGGGACTTCGTATTTCTACTAACTGTGGCATGAAAGAAAGACTATATATATATATATATATATATATATATATATATATATATCATGATGTCGAGGTAAATGTTTTTAAGAAAACAGCTTTATAAAAATAACAGTCTATTGTACTTGATTTAAGTGAAAAAATTGTATCATTTTCGTGTTTATACTTTAATTATGTAAGGTGATATTTTAATAGTTTATGTGAAAAATTTTTTTATTCAAATCTATAATGATATAGAATAATACAGTTCACAACCATAGATGTAATGTTATAGTCATCGTCTTTAAGAGGAGTCTGTGTGTGCCCTCTATTTCATATCGCAGGTAGTAGATGTACAAAATCTCAACAATTAAATAGCTCAGACAAATCAGGGGGCACTTCTTCGATATTTTTATTATAGATTTTTATTTATTTATTTATTTGTTTGTTTGTTTTACTAAACATAGAATTATTTTAGGTGGGCTTTCATTTTATAAATAAGCTGAAAAATGAATGTTACGTCATTCTTCTTCTTCTTCTTCTTTTTTTTTTTTCCTGAATTTTATTAAATGCCAAGATGTTAACTAATATTATTATTTTTTATTTAAATTATTTTTTTTATTATTTGTAAGGATGTTAAATTGCTTTTTCTATACATATAGAAACTATTTTTCAAAAGCGGTTTTTATTCATGAGTAGTAATATAAATATTTATATCAATTTATTATATATTTATAGTAAATCATTATACAAGTGTAAAACAAAAATGCATAACCATTTTCAACCTAACGAGAGAAAGGTATTATAGGCATTTCTAATGTAAAACATTAATTTAATAAATTTAAGTGACATACTTTTAATGTATTACTTAACACAAAAACATGTATTCAAATGCATTTTTATTAGTGACATAGACTAATAACTTACAAAACATAATTAGATAAAGAAAACCTGATACAGCCAATGTGTAAATATGACACATTTCGTTATTTCTAATAACAGCGGCCAAGCGGTTCTGCGTTCAAAACTGATAGATGTGAGGTGCCAGGTTTGATCCCAGGTTGCGGTCATCAGCCTAGCCTTTCGGCCATGGTTTTCTCCGAAACTTGCGTAAATATGGGCTACGACCCCTTAAAAAGACCCCCACGGAGAGCACTCATCCTGAGGCCTAGATTCCTAGTGCAGTCAATCGGCCTTAATCCCACAGTCCAATACAACCAGTTATATCAAATATTGTTTTGGTGTAAATTCTAAATTTTTGTTCTTTTGGGACACTCAACAACTATATAACATTAGATGAAAGATGAAATAAAAGACTACGATTTAAATTTTTTAATGTTCAATATCTACTAGAAGATATTGATTTATACAAATTTCCAGTTAAAATTTGCAATAATTTTTATGCCACATCTATCAATATTTTGGAAAACACGTTTTTCTTTGTTAAAGAAAAATAACACGACGGTCATAAACGAAACGATTTCTTTAATACCAGGCTTAAGATCCAATAAAATACAAGAAATGTTTGCTTCATAATGGCTTTTAATCAATTTTTATCCAAACATTATCGTTAAATCAAATTTAGTATACGTGCTCTTAATGGCTATTTGCGTTTGGCTAGGCAAAACAAAAAGTATATTCTTAGTTTGGGGTAATAGAACAGTATGAACAAATGATGGCTGTTAAACTCCGTGTAACTGCAATCGTTTACTAAACCGTGATAAAACGTTAGTACTCCGGCTTTCTATCTAATGTTTAATGCGAGTTTTATTGCCGGCTGAAAGTTAATACGTTCATTAAAATATTTTTACTTTCTTCCAAAGTCGATTATATATATATTTGGTTTTGTAAAAAGTGTTAGACTTTGTGTTTTCGATAGATTTATATTCTAGAGACTTTGAACATGATTTAACCAGTTTTTGAAAATGTCTATGTGCGTGTGACAAAAATTTGTGGCAACTGTATCTCATAAACTAATGCACCGAATTTCATATATATATTTGTATGTAATTGCACGTCAACATAAATTAGTTCCTATCAGTTTTGGGTGCAAATCGCTTTACGTGTAGCAGTGCAGTGAGAAAAAAAAAAATAAACCGCCTTCCTCTAGAATGCTTAAGTGGCAATTTTCTAAATCCCTTAATTAGAAAAATAGATTTATGAGATATGCGCATAAGACACTCCAATAAACTGAATAGACGAAATGATCGAGAATTTCTAGTTTACACATTTCTAGAGGGTGAAACAGCATTCTGAATATTCTGAATCTTTTGTATTGCGAGAAATTCTCGCTTGATTTTCTAGAATTGGGTCATAAACCAAGATTATAGTTGCTGAATCCTGCCTCTTGTAGTCTCATTTACTTGCAGAGATTTTTAAATAACTTTGACATCGATAATCTAGGCTAACGCTCAAGAATTAGAATAGGGGCTTCTAGAACTCACTTTGTCTAGAACTTATATAGATGTCATGGAACTATTTTTTTTAGAGCCACAATTTGGATTGTAGATGTCAGTTACAGAATTATTTCTCAGTGTGCGCGATTTCTCCCATCTAAAAGAAGACTAGGGTAAGGTGGGGTAAGTTGGCCATTGGGGTAAGTGGGCCACACACCCTGGCATTTTCCCAGTTATAGACTAAAAAAAAATCTGTTATAATATTTTTATGTACCTACCCCAATAGATTTAGAAAACATTATGGCATCGTTTTCATTTATGTGTGTGATAAGTTACACGCCTTTTTATGATGATTTTTAAATTTGCAATCCTATCGTAATTTGCGCCATCGTACTAATTATTTTTTTTCTTCCAAACCGTTCATGATACAAACCAAAACTTTATGTATTTTGAAAGTGTATAAAACATAGAATCTTTTTATAGTATCGTGTACTCATGACGTTAATAAGGTTGAAAAAAAATTGGGGGACCCACTAGCCCCGCGTTTGGGGTAAGTGGGCCACACACCCCCAACTCTTTAATATAGTTAAAAAATAGTCATATGCACTGATATATATGGTTTACCTCTGGATGACTCCACCAGTAGTGATTCAAGTTCCGAAGATTAACTATCAGTTATCACCCACTACCACAGAATTTAAAAATGGGGATTATGGCCTTGTCCAGTTTGAAGGCAAAACAAAAAAGAAATATAATGTTGGCTTGGTATTAAATGGCAGTCCAAACGATGAAGATACATTTGTCATGTAATACATGCGCAAAGACACAACTATACGTAATAAGCTAATGGTATTCATGATGACAAGGGCTACAAGATGTTGTGCTAAAACTAAATGAACCAACACTTTCCAAGAGACTTTCAAAATACATGTTTAACAACAATTTATCAAGATATAATTATCACTAGCATGCAACACTGCCATAGGCTAGTTTAAACTTTGTAGTCCTAAGTTTTAGGCTACTCTACATGCAAAAGTAAAGAATTGAAAAATTGACATTTGTTTCTTTTAGCAAGCTTGTGTGCCAGAAAAAGTTGCTATGGGTGAACTAATGGAGATACTTCAGTGATTTTTTTTTCAAAGATTCAGAAAATCATGTAGATTGTCCCACTTGCCCCACCAAATCTCTACCAGTTATGTGTAAAAATATATTCAGGGGGTGGCCCATTTACCCCACTTTGCGGGGCAAGTGGGTCACCGCGATGACCACCCAAAATAATATTCTTTTTTAATTCATCATTTGCCAATTTTGTTAGAGGTTGCCATGGGTACAGTAACAACATATGAGAGATGAACCACAAAAAAATTTAAGTTGGTAGCCTATTACATCCGGTGCTATGTTGAGCTAAAGTCGAATTATGCCGAAAAGGGGTCCCACTTACCCCACCTTACCCTATATCTCAAGTGATAATGTGTATAATCGAACAAAACTTAGCATGTGAGGAGTCCATTTTGAATATTTATTCTGATTCAAAGTTGATGTAAATCGGTTGATTGGTAGCGCTACGGTATTTCAGTTATTTCCGATAACCGGATGGCTATATCTCAGAATATATTGTTTATAATTGCAGAAAACTTAGTATAAAAGAGGGCCATTATGAAACATTATGCTGTAAATACTTGGTTGTATGCTAGTCGGTAATTGGCACTTCGGCACTTTTATTCCGTGAATAGGAAGTATCTCTTCTATGGCATATGAATACAGCAAACTTGATATGTTATGTGAGACAGCAGTATAAAACGAAGCTAATTATTAAAATAACTTTTTTTTTTCAATGAAATTTTAAAAATGCAAAATAAATTGTTCACGATATCAAGAATTGAACAAAACATAGCGGTCAACTGCTCTGTTTTTTAGAAGCACTTACAACCACTTTTTTTTTTTTTTTTTTTTTTTTTTTAATAGTTTTCAATGATCACAAAGGCTAAAATTATTTATAAAAATATTTGGAAACTGAAAGAAAAAATTTTACAACTACGCAACTATTAGTTAAAGATAAAATTTGTTTGAAAGTTATCTGATGCCGTTTTTATAATTTTTAAGTAATTCATTATCTTTTAATATTTTCTTAAAGTCAATAGTTGAACTAGCAAACTTTCACACAGAAATTTTTTAACACTGTTATTAAGCACAGCCATATTATGTGATATAAGAAATTTCCATGTACACAGTTATCTAGCCTTTCTGTAAAATATTAGACTTTTTTCTACGGTTTTTCCTTATCTGCATTTAAATTATATTTTATAGAAACATGCATGAATGAATAAATTGAAATTTTACTATTATTTAGAATTCTTTGAAAAACGTTTTAAAATTCGCTTAAATATGTTAGTTACTTTGTTATGTATTATTTTTATTGTGATTAATTTATTTAAACGGAATTCTGAAATACATTTTTTTATTTTTTTTTTTTTTTTAAACGAGACATAACTGTTTATATTTTTTTTTATTATTATTAAGAAATTTATATAGTAAGATAAAAAGATGTAATGTTTAGGAAGTTGAAAAGCTGTTCTTTACATTGAGCTTACAGTTTTGTTTTGTTTCCCATGTTGTTACACTGAGAAAAAATCCTGTAATTGGCATTCACAATCTAAATTGTGGCTCTAGAAAAAATAGTTGCATATTATTCTTATAAATGCTTGTTCCCTTGGAGTCCCCCGAGTTCTAGAAACCCCTATTTGAATTCCAGAGCATTTGCCTGTATTATCGAGGGCAGAGTTATTTAAAAATCTCTGCAAATAAATGCGAATATAAGAGGCGAGTTTCAGCAAACATAATCTTGGTTTATAACCCAATTCTAGAAAATCACGCGAGATTTTCTCGCAATACAAAAGATTCAAAATATTCAGAATGTTGTTTCACCATCTATAAATGTGTAGACTAGAAATTCTTGATCATTTCGTCTATTCAGTTTATTGCCGTGCCTTATGTTCATAGCTCGGAAATCTATATTTCTAGTTTCGGGATTTAGAAAATGACCACTTATTCAATGTAGATAAAGATAATTTTTTTCTCAGTGTAGGTGGTATGTAAGAAACATATATAGTTATACACTGTAAACTCAAACGTCTAAAATTCAACTAAAAATTGTCTTAAATCCATGGCTAAATTTTAAACGAAAAATAAGTGTCTTATTTTTTTAAAGAGTTTTTGCGTCTAAAGGTTAGGTATTAGAAACATCCTAAAACGTTGACATACTTAAGGCACTAAAATCTCTTATGTGTCACCATTTTATTTCTCTAGTTTTAACAGCCTGATTAAAAATCTGCTAAAATTACATTTAGCAATATTGGTTTTAACATATAATACATCAATGTAGGCTACTGTAAAATCTTTCTTATTTTAAATGTGTAAGATAATGTAATACGAGTGCAACAACAGATTATTTTGTTCACGCTTATAATACTGCTAAAAATATACACAACACAACAGCAATCAAGTAATATTGAAATAAATTGTTTTCGTCAAAAGTTTCTGTTTATTGATAGCTAATTGTTTAGCAAATTGTAATGTCAAAAAATGCCTCTAAAACAGAAAAAAAATGACTCAAATTAGTTTGTAAGGTAACAAAGAGCAGCCTTTCTTCAAAATCAAAATATCTCTGTGACACCCAAATAGATAAAAAAGTGTCGACTATTAGGTTAATTTTAGAACCCGAATCAGAGATCTAATTATGCACAAAATAAAGGAAATATCAACCATTTTTTGTATACTACAGTTCAAAACTGGACCTAGCAGAATATTTTTAATCGATACAATTTATATTAATGTAAAACCTTAATGGATAGTTCATTTAAATTGTAATCATGGTTTTTTTTTTTTTTTTTTTTTTCTAATTTTTTAAAGATAGTTTCATGCAGGAATTTTAAATCAAACTTTTGTTAATTTTTAAGCTCAAAATTATACAAAAACGAATTTGATGAAATTCTGGCAAAAGCAGAATTTAGTTTAGTATGTTAAATATGATTACTATTATGTTTTTTTTTTTTTTTTTTTTTTTTTTTTTTTTTTTTTTTTCAAATTAAAACATTGTTTTCAAATTATTCAATTATATTTTCGATAAATTTTCGATTTCGATAAATGTTCAACTATCGTAAAACTGATATCGTAAAAATCCGTAGAGTGAGACTAATAGTCGTCCGTACTAATAAGATCACTTTTTCAAAACAGTTTAAGAAGCCATATTAAATATATATATATATATATATATATATATATATATATATATATATATATATATATAATGCAAGAGTCATATGAGCTTGAAAAAAAATTAAATTTTTAAATTAAATTTAACAACGGATAATAATAATAATAATAATAATAATTTTTGATTGTAAAGAAAAAAATGAAAATTTACGATATTGATTGTATCGCAGGTTTGTTAAATATCTTTAAAAAAAATGTTTTACAATTTAAATCGCATTTCCATTTAAAGAAAATTTAACTTGACAAAATGAAATGTATCTTGATATCGAAGTGTGTCTGCAAATCTATTCAAAACCAGATTAAAAAAAAAAAAAAAAAAATTCTAGGAATTCTGCACATTATTCTTCTGTTTAAAAAAGAAAGTAAAAAAATAAAATGTTTAAAAATTAATTAATTAATTAAGGACTTTTTTCATTAGCTTGTTTCGGTTTGATTTGTTCGCACGAAAAGTATGAAAAGTTTAAAATGAAGTATTGCCACCTAAATTTCATGCTTTAGTTAATTTTTAAAAAATCTAATTGTCGTGTCGAAAAACTGTTAAATCCCTGGATTCAGAAAGATCGCCACTTTCATTTGGTACCAAATTTGTAACGATA
This sequence comes from Salticus scenicus, assembly GCA_963930645.1. Classification (NCBI taxonomy): domain Eukaryota; kingdom Metazoa; phylum Arthropoda; class Arachnida; order Araneae; family Salticidae; genus Salticus; species Salticus scenicus. Next base: position 219,841,001 of record OZ005656.1, on the reverse strand, counting down.
GGGCTGATATTTCCAATTTATTTTACCCTTTTTACGTTTTTAACCCGGATTCGGAAGAAGGTTTATGACAGGGAATGTAAACTAAAAAAAGTCTTTAAAATTAACTAAAATAAGAAAGAAACGGTCATTAGTTGTTTGTGCAAAATATCATATTTATATGTTTTGCATAGCTTCAATGCTTTCAACTTCCCTGTAAAACTAGTTGAAATAGGTCTATACTGTTAATTCCCATAGAAAGCAATAAAGAACTTTTCCATTATATTGGACAGACTAAGAGGACTTTAAATAAAAGAATACAAGAACATATACGAAATATCAAAGAAGCAAATAGTTCTACTCTGGTCGACTTCATTTAATCCAACGCAAACGCCAACCCTATATGGGATAAAGCCAAAATTATTACAGCACCATCTACTATCCAAGAACTTTACATTTCCGAAGCTATTCATATAATTGAATGCAAAAATGCAATAAATTCTAAAGATGCTGCAATTTTACCAATAATTTGGCACAATATTATCAAATAATTAATAGTTTATCTCTGCTAATTCATGATGTTTTTTTCTCCTACAATAACCTCGTATGATATTCAATAGTTCCAGCTTCTCTCAATTTTCTTAACTCCTTGGTCCAACCTCTACCGGAATTCATATAGTTTTTTGGCTGATATTTAAAATATATCACGTTATTAAAAGACTTAACTGTTGACTGTAAAAAGAAAACATATTTAAAACTGCGCAATGGAAACGAATCATAAATCCCTGATGATGCTTTAATATTAAAGCGAAAAGCTTTGGATAAAAAAAATTTAACATCTTTTAAATAAATTTATATTTACGTGTGTTTAAAGTGTTTTAAATATATTTTATACTGTTCAGTTCCCCATCATACACAAGTCCCCGTAAATTTCTAGTAAAGGACATAGTGTACGAATGCGTGTAAAGAGAAAGGAATTTGACTGATCGATCGAAACGGGGACATACAGAAATTTCCCACCTAATAGGCTGACCATTGTTCAGTTCCACACATTATTACCGTAACATCGTAGCTGATAATATAATAAATTGGGGTCTTTTTTTAAATACAATTCTATATTATTTCCAATGGGACGACCTCCATGATGCAAATTTATATAAAATATTGCTCTATGCTGCTATATTGAGAAAAGCTTAAATTCCGAATAACTTACGAAATTTTCAAATAAAAAATATTTTCAGTCAATTATGTTTATGCAAGTATCGTAGATGATATCTTAAAATTGGTCTGACGACTTTACGATGAGAATATCTTCCAAAATAACCGTTTATGCGAAATTTTGCCCTATTCTGCCATGTTAAAAATTATGTAAATTTCAAATAACTTAAGAAGTTTCCAAAATTGAATTTTAATAGTTAATTATGATCATGCCAGCATTATAACTGATATTTTACAGCGGATTTGACAATTATATATATATTTTTTCTAGTGTACGTTTAAGCGAAAATTTGTCTTATTCTTCCATGTTAAAAAAATCTTAAATTTGGAATAACTTACGAAGTTTTATTATTATTATTATTATGTTAAAAATCAATAATATTCTTTCCAGTGTCCTCTATATAAATAAAGAGAAGTGTCTGTGTGTGTGCGTCTGTCTGCGCTCTGGTGATCACACTATTGATCGCAGAGCTTCTGAATTTGGCATGTATGTACCTGGGACCCTGCAGGTGTGCACCTCATCGAGAGTTTTTCGAATTTCGAATTTAAATTTTTTAAATTAATGTTTTTTCGATTTTAAATATTGGCTTTAATACTTCATTTTTCATGAATTTATTCTTCGATTGTTATCGTCTGCGTATCTTAGCAACGGCTATTACGAAATTCATTTTTTACTTAATACATTCATTTGAAGGCGATTTTCTTTTCTTTTCTTTTTTTTAATTATTATTATATTTATTGAAAATCAAATGGTAATATAATAGCAATAATTTGTTACGTTTATGTATAATTTTATAGTATAGCAACTTTTTAATTTTAATTTTTTAAATTAATTCCTTTAAAAGAAATATCTTTCTTTTTTTTTTCTATTTATAATATTTATTGGGTGAAAAAAAATGTTAGTTTATAGTAGAAAGAATTAAACTGATTAAAATTCGTTTGTTTTTCATGTATTTAATAACTTTTAAAAGAAAATCTATTTTTTTTATTTTATTTTGTTGCACCGGTCGGAATCAAATCGTAATATTGTGTAAATAACGGGGGCTATAAAACACATGGTTCAAAAACTAAATTATATAATAGATGCTGAGATACAGTCATCTTTAAAATCATAGTTCTTAAATAACAGAAAATCCACAAGTCGTCGATAATTACCCAGATTGAAGTGCTTGAGAAAGACCTTTCTGTAGACAGTGGGAAACTGGACCCGATGCAGTAAGGGCAGAAAAAAGAGCCTTAGGCAACGGGTACCCGAAGAAGCGAAATCGTAAGCGATTTCAGTTTTTCTTTCTTTTTTTTTTTTTTTTTTTTGTAATGTGATGTAAAAAATAAATACTGATCCAATTCTTTTGAAAATTCATTTAAATATAGTGACCGGCGAAGCGGGCGTAGCCTGCTAGTAAGTAATATTTTAAAGCTGTTCTGACCTCTCTGAGATTACTCGTTCTGATATTTCGTGTACACAGACACACAAATTAACACACTAACACATTAACTGGTATTCTACATACGGACACAATATCACATTTGTGATTTTCAGATTCCAAAAAAATCTGTCAATAACTCAAAAAACTGGGGTCGGCAATTTTCTTGATAACTTAAGTTCTCCATATCTGTAGTATGATAGGTTGTAGTATGGTTCCATGTCATCTTTATAAATTCTTGTCCCCTTGAAAAGCGAGTTCTGAAAGCCCCTATTAGAATTCTAGAGCGTTTGCCTATATTATGGAGGGCAAAGTTATTTAAAAATCTCTGCAAATAAATGAGACTACTTGAGGCGGGTTTCAGCAATTACAATCTTGGTTTATTAATCAATTTTATAAAATCAAGCGAGAATTTCTAGCAATACGAAAGATTCAGAATATTCGGAATATTTAGAATATTGTTTCACCATCTAGAAATGTGTACACTAGAAATTCTCGATCATTTCGTCTATGCAGTTTATTGCGTGCGTTATGCGCATAGCATGTAAATCTATATTTCTAGTTAAGGGATTTAGAAAATGACCAGTTATTCATTCTAGAGAAAGGCGGTATATATATATTTTTTCTCAATGTACTATTCAATAAAGTATTTTACAACACAAACATCTGTAAAGTCAGTCGTTATTACAGACGTTTGTACTGTAAAATTTAGCGTATGAAGTTAAATTTATACTGCGCTGTTGATATGGATTAATTTTAAAATGATGCTTTAAAAATAGAATAAACTTTCACATAGGAAAAAAAAATAAGTTATTTTGAATCAATGCATTTACAAAGAATTATTTTATTTAAATAAATCATATATATTGAATCACAAGTCATTCAAATATTTAATATTTTAAAAGCATTTCACTAGAGAATAATTCTTCAAAAGCAGAATTGAAAATATCCTAGGGGTAAATTCATTTTGTAAAGAAGTCTGTAACCATTTAACAAAAAATGAATCTTTTTAAATAACCTGAAACTCTGCCGCAAATAAATGATTTCTGAGATTTACTTTATTACAAAACTTTAGTTCGAGAGAAACGCCTAAGGTAGCTAATTATGCACTTACAGAAATTTAAATGCATTTATCACAAGAAAATTGAAGTTAGATGACGTAAGGAAAATAAATTGGCTTTAAAATATGTTTTTTAGTTTTTATCACATATTCGTAACTGCAAAAACTTGCAAAATGGAATCTTTGAATTTAATGTAAATGTATAAATTTAATGCTTAAATCACATACTTTTTCAATTTAGAATTTTGTCTTAAAAAAAAATAAGAAATGTTACATAAGAAAAAAATTTAATGATTGAACGTAAATTTTCAAAATATACATTTGATGAATATAACCAACGAGATATAAAATTTGTCATAGTAGAAGAAATTGGTTTTTCCATGGTAAATTAAGACTTATAAATATGGAAGACCATATTTATAAGTCTTCTTACTTATAAATAGGGTCTCGTTCATAGAACAGGGGACGACTTCTTAAACTATCCAAAATTTCGACAAGTAGTTAAGATAAACAGAGAAGTATGTTTTCTTTATGCAGTAAAACGTTTGATGATTTGCAAAATTGTCATAGAAGTCCCTTATTAAATATTAGTATTTTACTTCATCATTTCTGTGCTGCTTTAAATTCCTCTCCAATAATAATAATAATCAAATAAAAGCATAGTTTTGTTCTCAAAGTAATAAATAAAATATATTGTACGAAACATAATATAATTTAATACGGTAGGATTTTTTTTTTTCAAATCTATTTTTTCATATGAAGCCATGTGGTAATTGCGCTTCGTTCTTTAGCCTCAGTTACTATATTCATTGTATATTTTCTTATAAGTATAGCCATTTTTATCAAATAAAATACAGGCTTTTATTATATTCTGTTATGTTCTCTGACTTAAAATTAATCTAGTTCTAGTTTTAATTGTATTGAATTTTGTACTATATCATATGATAACGATACATATCTAAAAGATATCCTTAATGATTTTTTATTATTATAGTTCATTATCAAAAATAACCATTTATACCAAATGGGGGGCAAAATATCCTTTTAATGAAATAACTTATTACACCAATATATATATTTAAACCTGTAAACTTTTTTTCTTCGTTTATCATTATAAATCTTCTTTTTATTTTATTAAAAAAAAAAAAAAAAAAAAAAAAAAAGCTTTAATCTTGGGGCTAAATCAATTAAACTACTTTTAAAACAATTACCGTTTTGAAAAGTTGTTTACAGCTTTAAGCAAGGCAAATTAGAATGTATTTCTATTAATAAGAAGAAAAACAATATTCGTAAATTATGCTGCTAATTACGTAATATTTTTAACAACAAATTTAAAATATAAATTAAGTGTTTAAATGATTATTGAATATTCCGTCTTTTTATGTTATTTTATTTTACTTTATTTTAATTATGACAATTATTAATTTATCTGAGCTGTAATGAAGAAATTTCGAATATCTCATACAACATATTATTATTTTAAAAGTCCATGTAAGAGAGATGGGATTTGGAATGTCACTCTAAAGCAATGTTTTGCCTAGTAATTTTTATTATATTTGGAACTACTCCTTAAAATTCCCTGCAAATATTATTTATTTCTTCAGAATTCAAGACTGAAAACTGACTACTAAAATTCAGAGTTCCAGCGATACTGCTACCAGATCGGTCGAGAAAGTGAGATAAAGTATATATAGGCTGTTCGCACATTTTTTAGACGATTTTATTTCGCAGTAAGAAAAAATCGTTTGCATGGAGAATTTTATTTTCACAAGTTTTATTTATCTTCTGATATTTATAATTTTTGTTTAGATGCAAAAATGCGCTTTTAAAATGGCAGTGGATAGAAGGATAGGTTTCCACTCTTTCCAAAGATAGTTTTCAGTGAAATCTTTATGAAAAGCATTTATCAGGAGAAAAATGGAAAAATGTTGCAACAACAGATGAATCTTGGGTCTATTTAAGTGGTTGCAATAAAAAAAGATCAATTTATTATCACAAAAGTGGAGAAAAAAAATTTTGCTACATGGCTCAAAGCATCAAAAGAGAGTTTTTCTAAAGGATGTATGATTGCCACTGGTTTTTTCATACAAGCGCAAGATAAAAGCAAAAAAATGTGACAAAAATGTCAAAATCAACTCTAAATACTCTCAAGAACATATTTTAATTCCAATTTTAAAAAATGAAAATCCAGATCTTTATCCACAATGCTATCAATCCGTTGAACTGCATCAAGACAAAACAAGCAGCCACACATCGCAATCCGCAATTGCTTTTCTAGAAAAAAATGGAACAAGAAACGGGAATTAAAACCATACCCTTCACTGACATTCCTGCTAAATCTTCTGATGTATCACTGTTGGATTTTTGTGTTTTTCGACTCTTAAAATCAACATTATCCAAACACCGACCTACAACGCTTTGTGGACTCTGGAAAGCCGTTCAAGAGGAGTAGAAAAATATACCTCTTCCGATATTATATTATAAAAAGCATTATTATCATAGAAATTATGATGTAGAATGTTAGTTAAGAACAAGAGCTATCAAACTGAACAAATAAAACACGAAATATGAGGGAAATTGCTTCAGTACACTCCATCAAAATCGTCTAAAAAATGTGCGAACAGCCTCTGTATTAAGACAAATCTGTATATATATATATATAATTAAAAAAGAAATTAATATTACTCGGTATATGTTTTAATGCTTAAACTTTTCCAAGGAATCTAAAATAACGCCGTATTCCTTTAAATCAAATTTTATAACCACACGTCTATTTATTTATTTATGTTGTTAATTTCTCGTGACGTAGTTGAATTTTATATATTTATTATTATTATTTTCTGAATTTATTTATTAAAGAAATATATTTTAAGTCTAATCTCTGTAAGTGCACCAAGGATAGTTGTTTTCTTAATTTATTATTTTAATCAATAGACGAATCGTTCAAAAATCATGGAAAAAATTTATATATATATATATATTTACTCAATATATTGTTGCGATTTGAAATACAAGTTTTTCCGTTAAATTATCTGTGTTATTTATTATTATTTATGTTTTTTAGTTAAAATGCATGCATGGAAACGGTATTTCAAATATTTTTTTTTTTGTCCCAATACATTGTTATATATATGATATAAATTACATTGTTAGTTTCGGGAAACTGGCCATTTTAGTAATAAGAATATAGGTTTATAAGAGAGACATGTAGTGCCTGCATAAAGTTTTTTGCATTATAATTTTATTTTATTTATTTATTTATTTATTTTTTCATGTAAGTAAACATTTGTGCTAATTGCATATGCGTTTGAACTGCCTGAGTTTCATGCTCAGCATTCCGATTAAAAATATCGGAGTTTAAAAGCTTACTCATAAAAAAGAATGGCTGTTTTTAAACAATTTCTATCAAGGTTGAAAAGTTGATGACTTCGGTTTGTCTGACTGTCTATCCGCGCTTACACTCCCATAAATATTTATAGAATTTCTTGCAACTGATATATTTATTCAAGTTCACTATCGGATGATTCCTATTGAAAATGGAGTTAATATCTCAACTGAATTATATACAGGGACAACTGAAAGTATTTCAAACCATTGTGTTATATGAGAGGTATTTTTGTAAACCTTATTTTAATAACTTTACTGTACACAAACCTTAAGGAACTTTAAATAGGTTATTCAAGTTCACTATCGGATATTTTATATATACAATGGAGTAAATATCAACTTCGGTTTGTGTACAGGGAAACTGAAAGTCTTCCAAAGCATTGTGTTCTATGAGAGGTATTTCTATAAGAGATATTTTAATATCTTTACTGTTCACAAATCTTTATAAAATTTAAATATGTTATTCAAGTTCACTATCGGATGTTTCCTATGTAAAATGGAGTAAATACCACAACTGATTTGTGTACAGTGACACTCGAAAGTATTCCAAAGCATTACGTTCTATGAGAAGTATTATTATAAACCAAATTTTAATAACTTTACTTTACACAAAGATTAATGAAATTGAAATATGTTATTCCTGTGCACAAAAGATTGTCTTCTGTGGAACATAGTATGATCAGAATTAGATTTACAGGGGCACACAAAAATATTTAGTTACACTAAGAGCTATTATAAAAATTTGCTGGAACTGCACTTTCGTTTACATTAAGCATTTTAAACATTTTCTAACAATTTTTAAGTTTGAATATGATTCAAGTTCACTATCGGATGTTCCTTATTCAAAAAATGAAGTGTATACATCTACTGATATGTATACAGGGACACCATATGTATTCCAAAGCTTTGTGTTCTATGTGAGGTAAATCTATAAAACATATTTCAAGACCTTTAATGAACACAAATATTAAAGAAATTGAAATATATTATTCAAATTAACTATCGGATGTCTCCTATATATGATGAAGGAAATACTATCACTGGTTTGTATACAGTTACATTCGAAAATATTCCAAAGCACTGCATTTTATGAGAGGTATTTCTACATAGCAAATTTTAATAACTTTACTTTGCACAATGATTAATGAAATTTAAATATATTATTCATATGCGCAAAAGACTGCTCTCTATAGAAAATAGTAGGCATAGTATTATATTTACAGGGCGACAAGAAATATTCAGTTACATGAAGAGCTATTAATAAAAATTTGCTGGAATTGCGCTTTCGTTTATATTAAGCGTTTTTAACACTTTCTAACGACTTTTAAGCGTGAAAATGATTTTAATTTTTTCATCTGTCAGTACAAATGTCAATCGTTTTATCTGTCTGTCTCCCATCCGCTGCATCCGTAAATGAATGAAGTTCTTTATGGAATGCCCCCTATATAAAATTACATTAGTAGGTCCTGTACAGCTGGTTTGTGGACAGGGAGTAACAAAAAAAAAATGCCAGTCCATTGCGTTTCAGGACAGATATATATATTTTTTAATCCCATTTAAACAACTTTCTGCTGTAAAAATCATAAAGAAATTTATATGTATTGTTAATATTCTGAAGCAATGTTTTGTATAGAATATGATATAATTAACTTTCAGATTTACAGGGCTACACTAAAATATTCAGATATTTTAAGGGCAGGAATTATAATCTAGAGGCTGGATTTTCTTTTCCGTTAAACCTTTTTAACACTTTATAACAATGTCCTAGAGTGGTTTTAAGTTCAATTAGTGATTCTGTATACTTTTCAATCCTTCTGTCTTTCTGCTGTGTGATAACGTAGGCGAATAATACTGAAAGTTATACGATACAACAAGTACTCACAATTGGAAAGTGTTAATAATCAAGGCTTACTGCATGATTTTTCGTTCTTGCTGTAATATTAATTATTTCTTTGAAAAAAATAACCTGTCAAAACATCTTAATTAATAATTTAATATTATAACATATTGCGTTTTCATTGTTCTTCAGGGGATATTCCATAGTATAACTACACTCAGCTACAAAATACTAGCATTATAACATTTTGATTTTGTTTAGTTCACAATTAAAATAATATTAGCTTTGTATTATTAAATAAAATACTTAAAAAAAAAAAAAAAAAAAAAAAAAAAAAAAACAGAGCCGAACACTACGATTAATCATAACTTTTGAAGCTGGCGCAAAATTAAATAAAATGTGCTTATTTTTTTACATAATTTTTTTTAGACCGATAGCTACATTCGCTGATTTCTCAAATGATGATGCATCTTCATAATTTTCTTTATTATTTTATCAGTGTATACGATTGGTTAATTAGTAACATCTACATAAATCAGCGAACATTCTTTGCAATTTGGTGTTTATATTTCAACGAAATTACTAGAAGTATGTTTGCAAACTTGGTATAGCTTTGATATTTGTCGTACTTTGCATTCTTTAGATTTGGCGATCAGATCGTAATACAATCGTAATAAACTTGAGCAAAAAATTTCTTATTGTAAGAATATTGAAAAATTTTGAAAAAATACATTTTTTTTTCGATATATATATGTATATATATATATATATATATTCGCACTGAAAAGCACAATTTTTTCATCAGATTTAATGTTTATTCATAAAATTATAAACTTAACAAGCAGTAGACTATTATCATATTTATATATATATATATAAAATACTATTACGATTACAGATAATATATATATATATATATATATATACATGCACATACACACATATATATATATATAATATAATTAGGAAAAGAGTTAAAATTTATTTTTCTGTTCTGAAGTGTTCCAAACTTCTTTAGTCTGAAAATGTAGAACACATTAAACGCAAAATAGACTAAATATAAAAATAGCGATTTAGAATTTTCGGTTAAATTAATTTTCCATATATCTTTACATTTATATTGAGTTTCAGAAATTTACTTTTCTATTGATTGCAAAAATGTAACAGTAAAGAATTTTAAAAAAAATCAACATTCCTTTAACCGAATTTCTCATACACAAAATATCTGGAGTGCTTTAATGACATATACATTAATTCTTTTGTGTTTTTAATTAAATGCATTTACTTTCATTAGAAAAATGCATAAAAATAGTAAACTTAATAATATAATTCATTAAAAAGCCCTTAACAGTTATACGAAGCATTCGAATCATGATTTTGCAATGCGTCACTTGCGATAGAAAAGCAGTACAAACTAATTAAAAATAGAGTTTAATTAACTGCAAATATTTTTTAGTTAGCAATTAAACGTTAATAAATGAATGACGAACGTGATATCTTGCAAATAATTTAATATTTAATTTATTATTACAGCTTACATTTTCCCTTAGTTTGGTTTAAAAATGTTCTTTTTTCTTTTATTTACAGCGAAATTATAATCTCGAAATCTTTAATAAATTAGAGTGTTTTTCTTACAATAACCCGAATACTATGCCTGTATAATTACGAAATAAATGTTTTCTAAATTATTATTTTTGTGTATATAAATACTACCTTATTACATAGAATTATCATTATTATTATTATACACGTTTTTTTTTTCAAGTTTTTTAGTGAAATCCAATAACAAACAAACAAAAAATATGTTGTGTAACAACAACATGACTCTCATTACCCATTACTACACATATTAAGTACACGTTTTGGAAATTGTGTGGTCAGAAGAAAAAAAAATGGTTTACCAAATTAGACATCTAGCAATTTTTCTATAAGGGCATAAGAGATTAAAAAAAAGTAAGGATCATTTTTTAAAACCCCTATTTCTTTGATCTTAAACTGACCTATCTTTTTCTTTTCTTTTCTTTTTTTTTTTTTTTTTTTTTTTTTTTTTTAGTAACCAATCAGTACAAGCTAAAAAAAATCTAAAATGGTTTATGTCGAAAATTTGAAGAAAATCGTAAGAGCAGTTTTTTTTTAGATTCCTCCGATTTTCAATCCTACTGTCGATTGTCACCAAAAATTGGCGAACTCATCTGAAAATCATACGAAATGATATCTGTAAGGGGGATAATATTGCGAATTCGAAGAAAATCCGTTGAGCTTATTTCAATCGAATTCACTTGAGAGACCTAAAATTAACATATTTATGCAAGAGTCTATAATTTTTTGAACTAACCAACTAATAGATACGAAAGAGCATCTAAAAGAGTGTATATATAACATCTTTAAAGAAATCATTAGAGCTGCTTTTGATATCAGATCTACGGTACAATTTCCGGTTTCCAATGTGGATATACGGTAATTCAATTTTCACTAAAATTTGAAAAAGTCCTCTGTACACCAGACTTGCCTTAATTTTTGTTGTTCTGTCGTCATTTATTTTTACTTTCCGAACACTATAGTGAGGAAAGTATTGTAATCATGTCAAAAATCCGAATTCGAGATTTTGATTTTCTATACGTTTTGAGGTCCCCTGAGTCCGTTTTCACTATTTTTACGATGATGTATGTATGTGTGTGTGTATGTGTGTATGTGTGTATGTGTGTATGTCTGTGAGTGAACACGCTAGCGTCTAAACGCATTGTTCGATTAACCTGAAAGTTTGTACGCATATTGTAAGTCACCATAGTACGAACCCTATAGAATTTGGTGAATCTAGCACTTAAAGTTTTTTTACAGGGACACAAAGAAAAATTCTTTATCATTATGGCCTATGGGAGCAAAATCTTAAAAGTGCGTTAGCATCTAAACGCCTTATTCAATTGAGCAAAAATTTTATACACATATTATAGATCACAAATACTCAATCTGTATAGATTTTGGAGAATCTAGCACTTATAGTTTTCTTACAGGGACACAAAGAAAAATTCTTTATCATTATGCCTATGGGGCCAAATTTTTAAAAATGCGATAGCGTCTAAACGCCTTATTAATCCGAGCAAAAAATTTGTACACATGTTATAGATCACAGTTGAACTAACTGTATAGATTTTGGTGAATCTAGCACTTACAGTTTTTTTACAGGGACACAAAGAAAAATTATTTATCATTATGGCCTATGGGACTAAATTTTTAAAAGTACGATAGCGTCTAAACGCCTTATTGAATTCAGCTGAAAATTTATATGAGTATTATAAATCACTGTTGCACTAATTATAAGCATTTTGGTGAATCTAGCATTTATAGGTTTTTATAGGGACACAACGAAAATTTCTTTATCATTATGATCTATGGGCTCAAAGTTCAGTAGCGTTAAATAAAACAACGTGTAATAGATGGAGAAAAATACTCAAACACTCTATTATGGTTTTCTATCTTTTGTTTGTTTAACAACTACTCTTTCCTTACTTTATCTACAAAACTTTTAATTACTCAATGTTCGGAAAGTCGAGTGGAGTCACTCCAGATTTTTTCTTTTCTAATGGTGTGACATTTTAGAGTAATGGTTAATCAATTTTTATCGTTATTACTTTTGAATATACAACGATCAGAATATCCCCCTCACACATACACACTGAACAATTGCCAATTTTCTGGACTGAGGAGTCCTTAAAACCTGTAAATCGGGTGAAAACTGGATATCGAAATTTTTGACGGAATAAAATACGTCTATACAGTTTTAGTTGGTATCAAATACATTTTTAATAAACACTAATATATACATATATATATATATATATATATATATATATATATATATATAAATGATAGTTATCGTAATAAAATTTAACCTTAATATTTAGCAATTAATAGATACAAACAGTACCAACACAATAAAAATAGACTGATTGTAACATATAGGTAAGACTGGCACAAAAATGTTGCGATACAGGTTAAGAACCAATAAAAGACAAAAACAAATTAAATTACTTACGCCGACACGAATCATAGTAATAAAAAAGGACCATTAAACTTAATGGCGGAGAAAGTAAATAAAGGACCACAGAAATAATAATTGGATAAAAATGCTTATAAATTAAAATATAAACTCTTCGGGGGGCATTTACTTCATAAAGCTGTGAGAGCTGCATCGAAAACTAGCTAATCATAGCAATTTATATTGTTTCAGCCACGATCGAGGCAGCAAATTCCTTTTGAATGAGAAATTAAATCATTTATTAAATCAAATCATCAAGGAATCCAGAGAGAAAACTAGAAAAATGCAGAGTAGCCACATGTAAAATTTTTACACAAACTGGAGAATAGGAAGATGCTAACAAGTTAATGAAATAAAAGCATTGCAAACACCGATTAATCGATAAAGAATTGAGGTCTGAGCATTTTCATTAACGATAAAATTCACAGAGTAATTATTTATTGAGTTAGTTAAATTATAACTTAATTTATAATATTAAGTTAGTTAAATTATAACTTAAATTGTACGTAAATCAATGAACATTAAAACTTTCATAGTAAGGAAAATATATATATATATATGATATAAAAATATAAAATGTCAAAATGTAATTAATATAAATATTTTTATCTTAAAAATAACAGTCAAAAGAGACTGATATACCTGTAATTCTCAATATAAAGTAAGTATTGTTTTAAATAATTCAGAACAGAGAAATGCAAATTTTAGTGATTAAAATTTCAGTGTATGCGTGTATTTATCAAGCTCTTTTATAATTCATACCTGTATAAATAAACAGAAGTGCCTTTGTGTGTGTATGCGTGTGCTCTGAAGCTCAGACTTGTACAGCTGCAAAACTTGGCAGAGTGAAGCTTGCAAATGTGCGCTTCATCGAGTTTTTATTTATTTTATCGATTGATTTTTTATTTCATTTTATTAAATTTATTCTTTCATTTCAATAGTATGGGCGTCTTAGTAACAACTCTTACACTAGATGTTTATATTTTAACTAATTTTGCTCAAAAGACATTTTTTTTTTTTTTTTTTTTTTTTTTTTTTTGTATTTATAGAATCAAATGGAAGAAAGAGTGAGGGCTAAAAATTACATCGCATCAAAACTAAAATATTTAACATTTATTATAGCTATCATTTAAATTGTAGTTCATGAATAATAAATACCCAAATTGAAGTGCTCAGGAAAGATATGTTCTGCAATTAGTGAGAACCCACACACAATGCAGCGCGAGTGAGAAAGACGTTACTAGAGCAGCGGGTACACGAAGCGAGATTTAAAACTATTTCAAGGAATTAAGTTTTTAGTTTTTTTCATAAAGCGATATTAATATATATATATATATATATATATATATATTGATTTTTTTTCTTCTTCTCCTTTTTTTTTTTTTTTTTTTTTTTGGGGGGGGGGGAGGGGGGGGGAGCTTGGGGGGCTTGCGCACTGTTCAGTAGAACAATTAAAAAAATTTAAATATTATTATTATTATTATTATTATTATTGCTAAATTAATGATACATAATTTTGAATTCATCCCTCTTTTATGCATTTCTATTACTATTTTTCTGTTACACGATAAATTAAAGCAACGGCTGTAATAAATCCAAGAGAGATATATTTTATACCCAATCTTTCCTAATAAGGTAGGAGAGACTGCGCACATGGGTAGGAGAGGTTGCGTTTAATTTTAACTAAAATTACATTTTTATTAATAATAAATGACGATTTGTAAACAAAAAACTTAAAAGCTATTGTAAAATTTTTGTAAACAAATATTTTTGTTTTAGAAGTGAATATTTCAATTCAATAATTAAAAAACAAGAAAATTAAAATTGAATTAAAAAGAATTAAAAACAAAAGAAAACAACAGCACAAAAAAAGAATCAGGGGAAAAAAAAACAAGATCAGATAAGATTACAAAATAGCATTAAACTACTTGATAATACGTTTAACTTAAAATTAGAATATTTCCTTTTCCGTTTGAATGGCTTCTTGTTAGTTAAATGAGTCTCTCATTGTACAAAATTGTTGCATTGTTATTGTAAATTGTTGAAAATACTACCATGTAACCACCTACTACAAATTAACACATTCGAGACCGACTTAACACGGGTGTGCAATAATATATGGCTAGTTCAGCCCATTTTTAATCCCAGATTCAATTATTTATTTAATTTTTTTTTCCTCAAAATCTTCCGCAAAAAAATGTTTGAAACACAAATTGAAATCTTCTCGTGTCAATTTTATAATCTTTACGATAATTTATTTTATTTTATTGAAATTTAGATTATTACATTCCTTTAAACGAAGTTTCAGAAAGCTGACCTTTTTTTGTTTGTATTCAGTTTTATCCCTTTTTCACTTCCTACTGTTAGTTCACACTCTTCCTATAGATATATTATACAAATCTTGCAATCAATTTTTAACTACCTTCCCGACTAGCTAGAAATGTAAACTTTCAAAATTGCTCAGAACACGGTGACAACACAATACTTTGAAGTCCGATTTCCGAATTTCCTACTAGTTTTCTTTTAATTAATTAAAATACAAAAAATAATAACATCCCAATAGCGTTAAAATAGCCATTAAAATATTAGCTATAATTTAACTGTTGCGAAAATAAAAAAAATTACGAGTTCCTTTTCTTTCGACATCAAAATAAATACATTTAATTAAACGAGAACATTGAAAAACAAAAAAAGTTAAATTATGTATCTCACAAAAATTGACGTCATTATCACTTTAAAAATTTTATGCACATTGATGAGAGCTCTATGGTTCATCAGAAAATTTAAAACATGGTATATAAAAAGTTTTTTTTGCCTTTTAATCTTATAATTTTTTTTTTATTACGTTTTACACGTGCGCTTTTAATTTCCTAATTCAAAATTATTTTTTAAAAAAAATTTTCGATAGTGTTTTTAAGTAGGAATTGACTTTAAAATATTTTCTTCTTTATTACTTGTTTTTAAGCAACCGACTGTTGCACAAATTTGAGCATCATCAAACGTTACCACTCCCATGACATTCATTATCGGATTCTAGGTATGGTCTCCAAAAAGATGCGCAGTCTTAAATGGGTTGGAGTAGTCGAGTCACTTGTCGAGGTAATATCCTGGCACAGTTTCATATATTCAACAAGTTCATTCTCATTGTTTTATCATTACTAACAGGCTGCGAAATCAGTATAAAATTTTATATAAAATCAATGCACAAATTCTCCTAAATAGCAAAAGCGCAAACTCACCGATTTCGCTAGGAGAGATTGTGTGGTCTTTTTTTCAATAAGTATTCACTTTTGGAGAGAATCCCTACTAAATATAATCCGAAGATATTCTTGAGAAAATAGTATTTTCTTAAGATTTTCTTCAAATATTTAAAAATATTTTCAAGATTTATCTTTTTCTATAAAATACCTTAAGACATTTTAAAGACATTTTAAAGACATTTTCTAAACTTTCTTAAAAATGGGCAAAATAACTTAAGATATTCTGTAGATTTTCTCTAAAAATACCTGCAGAATATCTTGAGATTAATTTTAGTGGGGATCGTAAAGCTCGTTCCATTAGTCTAAGTTAGTAGCCCATGAGAAATCATGAAATTCGTAAAAAGGTGTATGGAAATTCAAGCATTTATTTTTGAAAACGAGACATAATAACTACATAATCAACATACACATCCAAGTCGGCACTAAACTGTTGACGTTATACCTTGAATCGCCATGCGCGCAATCTCTCCAATCACGCTATCTCTCCTAGCTTTACCTTAATTTATTGCAATACGGTGATCGGCGAAGCAGAGAAATCTAGTGAATATTAAATATCAGTATACGAATAAAAGCGAGAATCTTAAAAAAAGGTTAGACATTTTATTTATCATTGCAGTTTTTTTTTTTTTTTTTTTTTTTCCTTAGTTTCTTAAAATGTACACTAAATATGAGTGTTTTTAGTAAATTAATGTGGAATTATTACAGTCTTTTAGTAATTGCATTACTAATTATTAAATGTATTTAATATACATTTATTGACTGAAAATTTATTTTAAATATTTTGTGTGCATAGACAAAAGCTTTTTTATAACAAAAAGCTATTATTATTATTATTATTATTGTTGTTGCTGTTGTTATTATTATTATTTCGATTACTTAAAAACTTATTTTTCTTTTTAAAAGCATATTATATAGAGTAATCTTAAAGGAGAAAATAAAAAAATCCTATATTTTGAAAATACTAGTTGCAGTGCAAAATGTCAACATAACAAAAAAAAAATAAACATATTTTTTACTATACAAATGCTCTATAATATTAAATAAAACACTGAGTTTTGGACTTCTAAACATTCTATTTGAACCCAGGAGAATAATTTAGGTGATCATCTCGAGTTCTAAGAAAGCCTATTAAAAACAATCACCTTTGAAACTCATTTTCACTTCTTTTTAAGAACATAACTATTAAATGTTTTACCAAACAAAAGCAGTTTTAAACAATTTGCTACATTTTTAAGAGCTAAAGTCATTTGTAAAGTATAAAAATGTCAGAAATATTTTCCCAGTTAGCAATTTGTAGGATAATTAGATGAACATTAATTTTTGAATGTGATATGTAAATAAAATTTTCAATGTACATGCAATTAGAAGAAAAAATTAATGGTTTTAACGAAAAATTATATCAGTTTCTAAATTAGCAATTACTTTCGATAAAATGTATATCTATTAAAGATTTTTTTTTATATATATAAATAATGAGCAATGAAAATAGCAAAAATATTCTATAATAGCTATACTTTCAGAACTCAAAATGCAATTGAATATAAAATTGTATTTGATATATGGAGAGAGATTAAAAGAATAAATACTGTACAAAATTATGACGCCTTTAGATGACGCCTTTAAGTATATATACATATACATACATACATACATATATGTATATATATGTATATGTATATGCATACACTGAGAAAAAATACTGAAACTGACATCTAGAAAAATAGTTCCATGTCATCCTTATAAAATCTGGACCCTTTGAAAGCGAGTTCTAGAAACCCCTGTTAGAACCTCGAGGGCGAAGTTATTTAAATATGTCTGCAAATAAATGCGAATACAAGAGGCGGGTTTCGGCAACTATAATCTTGGTTTATTACCCAATTCTAGAAAAACAAGCGAGAATTTCTCGCAATACAAAAGATTCAGAATATTCAGAATATTGTTTCATCATCTAGAAATATGTAGACTAGAAATTTTCGATCATTTCTTCTATTCACTTGTTGTGCCTTATGCGCATAGCGCGGAAATCTATATTTCTAATTAAAAGATTGAGAAAATGACCAATTATTCATTCTAGATGAATGCGGTATATATATATTTATATATATATTTCTCAGTGTATATGACCAAACCTCGTGAAAACTCGTCGTCATTGAAGAACAATATATTTTAATTGGAGACTATGTTTTCAACAAACTCAAGATTTTCTAAAAAAAAAAATAATAATAATAATATTTTCGTTAAAACATCTACCAAGATCGGGCTGTGATTACACTTTCGATGTAGGCTAGCTTTCGCTGTTTTAATTCCCGCTCTTTTTCACACGTTTCCAGGCCCTATTTTGAACATAACACTATTAGGTTATTTACTCCACTTATCTCCATGTATGTTTCTCAACTCGATGTTAATTTAATACATTGTTTTAAGGAAGAAGTTTACACTGCTTCTGTTTGTGTGTCCTTAACAATCTGGTGCTGAATTATTGTGCTGGTGTATTAAAAATATCAATGCCAATGGTGTATCTGCTTAATGAAAATAATAAAACCAGTTATATGATGTTAAATTTAAACAGGTGTTCCCTGATGCCCTCTATCCGCCTAGTAAATATTTGGTTTTTAAGCATGAAATTTTAATTTTCATATTCAAGTAAATCTCAATAATAAAAAAAAAAGCTGGTTAGACATTTTTTGTGAGAAATTTTTGCGTGCGACTAGGTTTTTTTTTTTTTTTTTTTTTTTAAAGATTTTTTTAACACTTATTTAAAAGAAAATTGAAAGCTGTTATTAATTTCTTTTCAAACTTAAGTGGCAACCAAATATGAACTTCAAAATACCAAATTTGAATTTCCTGCAGCTATTTGATTTAAAGGTATGCTGATAACAGGTATGCATACAAATCGATCGCTAAAAATCAGACTTTAGTAATCAGGGTACCTCAAAACGTGATAATTTTATACAAAAAAAAAAAAAAAAAAATTTGAAAATTTAAAAAACACTTTGTTTACAGTGTGCGTATCAAAAAAAATTAGTGTTCGTCGACATAATAAAATTTAGAAAAGCACTTCCATCAGTTATATTCAATAGAAAAGAACGTTTAGCTTAATTTTGGGTAGTCCTGTATATATTCTATAATCAATATGCACTATAAACAGTATTTTATACAAAAATTTAGTCTTAATTGAAAAACATTTACCATAAAGGGAATTATAATTTCAGCAATTTTCAAGTATAGCCGCAATACATACAAACATTTTGGGTAGCACTGTAAATTAATCATGAATTGTTTTCACGCAACAATTTACACAAAACATGATTTTATGCATATAATAAATTTTGTTGTTTCCAGTTTGTTTAAGTCAGCCTATAGGTGTTGCACTGTATTTACCAGCAAGTTACTCATACTTAAAATACATTTGAATTCTCTTGGACGCCCCTGTATACGCACAATTTGCTTGATCTCAACAAGAAATTTAGTGTGACATCCTTATATGATACACATCTAGAAACTAAATTTGGACTTTCTGATATTATTTGTTTTTAAGATCTGCTGATAACAGACACACACAGAGACCAACCGCTAAATACATGATTTTTGGAAGCAGGGGACCTCAAAACGTGGAAATACAACAAAAACTCATTTTAGAAAATTTGGCCCAAAACAATATTTTCTCTACAATATGCAACGATAAGAGAAAGTAAAATACGCTCAAACTGAAAAAAACAATTCATCAGTAACAACTATTTTTTTAGTGAGAAAAAAATAGCAAGGTTTCATTCCGAGCAAGTTTTTTTAAGCAAAATGCCTTAGAAACGACCGACCTTGCAATGAAAAACAAGACATTGTGATGCAAATTAGTTTGAAATTAAATAATCAGGTGCGTCACTCACACGACTTTCTCGTATCCTGAAATTTAATACAATAAATACAGGTTGAAGATTAAGAGGTAAGATAACGAGTACTGTCATGTAAACCTACGTCAAACAATTTAAATTAGACTTCGGAAGTGTTTTATATGATAATTAGTTCTGTGTGAGTGTGGGGGGGGGGGGCGATACCGCCCCCTGAACACCCGTTCCATTAATGAACCTACATTTATATAGAATTTAATTCTGTTATTAAAATTAAAAGTTTACCTAAAATTATACAGACAATTTTCTCACGCAATATTCCTTGAAACGTATCAATCTTGATCAAACTTTTCCAGCAA
The DNA here is from genome assembly GCA_963930645.1 of Salticus scenicus. Classification (NCBI taxonomy): domain Eukaryota; kingdom Metazoa; phylum Arthropoda; class Arachnida; order Araneae; family Salticidae; genus Salticus; species Salticus scenicus. The sequence goes on along the minus strand of OZ005656.1, from coordinate 219,820,599 downwards.
CAAACTTATTTTTGCTTCAAAATACAACATTTGGATCTCCTGAAATTATTCGATTTTAAGTCACTCTAAGACACACAGACGAAGATCAAACGTTAAAAACTTGACTACGGTAATCAGGAAGCCTCAAAACGTGTAAATATACAAAACAAGAAGCGATGAATATTTAGCTTAAAACATATATTATTTACCATATGTCTATGAGGAATTTATTTCAATTCCAGAACAGCTTTCTTGGAAATGGTAAAACCTTATTAGTAAAACATATCCACTAACAACAAATAACTAGTATGTTGTGGTCACCACATGACTTTCTTCAATAATTTCCTATACAAATTCACTCAGTAAAAATAATTTATTAAAACTATTATTTAAAAAAAATTATCTTCCATGATAATGCAGACGATTTCCATATTAGAGAAGTAGTATAACACTAAATATCCAAAAAATAGTTGAATTTATTCTCAATATTACATATTAAAAAAAAAATCGATAACTTTATTTTAAATTATCGCAGATCGATGGTTCAACCCTTCGTTTTTAAGGTATTAGCGAGCTCTTTTGAAAGATACCCATTATGAAAGGGACTTCCCCCCCCCCCCCCCACGGAGGAGGCGAGGAGCACATTTTTTTTCCCCAGTTAACTATCTCATTACAAAAAATATATAATCGTTTCATTTAGTTTAGTGCAGTCTATAGATGTTAAAATCTACTTACCTGCAATTTCCACCATAGACGTAATGTATTTGAACACATTTGAGTGTCCCTGTACACGAACCATTTGCTTCATCTCAACGAAGAGCTTAGTGTAGCATCCCTATATAATACACATTTAGAATACCGAGATTGGAATTTCTGCTACTATTTGTTCTTGAGGTATGCTGATATTAGACACACAAACAGACACCCATACTCTACCTTATGGGTAAGAGAAAGTAAAAATAATGCAAATAAGAAAATTATAAAAGTCGGGGGTATGTGAAAAATGTGAATTTCATGCAATTTCAGGTGTTTGCAGTCAATTTATATTAAGGGATGAGTTGGTATAGCAATTGTCGAAGATAAATTGGAACAATAAATTAACAATTAATTTAACTTACTATAAAAACGTAGGTAAATCTAAGTACAATAATTTAACATTTTAAATGCACAGTCGGTCAAAAAAAAAAAAAAAAAACACCCCCGCCCATTTTACCAGTAAATTGTTGTAGAAAGACACCGTGCCATTCGTCAGGGAATTTCGTCTTGTTTTAAGCTAATTGAAAAAAAATAATCTTAAGGGGCCGTCTCCCTATTGAAATTGTATCAAACTTTAATTTTTTCAATGGTAACATATAATTTTGATTTCGGATATCGATTCTACAGTCAATTTCATCCCCAGATATAAATTTGGAAATCATGTGGTGTAGGCGTTTAGGAGTTATACACATCTAAACTTTCGAGCTTATAATGTTAATAATTTAACATTTTGAATGTATACCTTAGAAATTTTTAATTAAACAATATAGACTATATTTCTGTAAGTAGTGTTTTTCAACATTAAATACAGATACCATACGCCGCAGTTATGAATCACTGCAGCCATCTATCTATCAAAATCATAATTATATATAATTTCTAGACCATAATGTAAAATTAAAATATTATTTAAAATAAACTTAGAAGATTATAGGTTATTGATTATTTGCACACTTTAATATCGTAATGAATCAAATTATGATTCGAAATAATCATAATTAAATTATTAAAAATGAAAAAAATATGTAATTAATTATTATTTTTTATACGTATTATTATAATAATATTTATATATCTGTGTTTGTGCGTGTGATACACCTGAAATTTGCAAAACTATGATATATGAATATGCATACATCTTTTTAAAGTATAATTTAACCAAGATATAAATACATGATTTTTTTTCTTTTTGCGCAAACATATCGTGTATATATCTGCATTATTTATTTTAATGCATTCTTTGAAATGTACTTGGAATGTGAAACATTAATACATTTAAAAATTTACCAATACATTTTAAAATTTGAGAAATACTTTGGTTGAAATTCATATTTCCATTTGCTTGAATTAAATATATTTCTCTTGACATTCAAAGGCAAAACTGGATATATAGTATAATTAAAATTAAGGATTTTCCGGTGAGAAACATATATGGCAACAAAGTAAATTCCTTTAAAAATATGTCTAATGTAAAAAGTCTAAAATATCCATATGTCATTTGAAAAATTATGTAATATACTTCAAAGGAAGAATATGTGAAATTCAAATCAAATGTACTTTCTTAAATCTCTCTTCTTTCTTTCTAATATTTTTGGACCTATCAGATAAATTTTAATTCAAGTATTAAATTTTAAATGCTATTAAAATTAATGAAAATAAACATAATGATTAATGCGAATTATTGTCTTCAGAGTACAATATATCTAGAAATCCTTACTATAACTTCAACTAAACATTCTTTATTAGTAAAATATTTATGCCATAAGCATCATACTTGCAGATACAGTTAAAATTTTTTAAAAATGATTAAAATCAGAATATTTAGAAATTTAGTAACTTTCGTGGAAGAATATATATTTTTTTTTGTTTTTTTTTTTTGTAAATGTGTTAACGCATGCGGATTTCAATTCGATGCTAATAAAATCTTTAATTGTGACGGATCATTTTCAAGATTTTTTTTCTAATTTTAAATCAATACAGATGTTTTAAGAAAGATCATTGTGTCCCCCAAATCCATTTTGTGTAAAAGAAATAGTGATTGTTAAGTAATATGATTCCTTTCGTTTGAGAATAATTGAAAACGACTATTTGAGTAGTAATTGAACGACTTTTGACAAATCTAGGTGTAAAATCCCGGCGTAATGTTAAACATTCGGCTGACACGAGGATGATTTTGGTTCGATACTAATAAAGAAGCATTTTTGTGTGTGTGTGTGTATAAACAGTTTCACTCAAATATTGTTCGAATTTAAAAATAATTATTTTAATTAATTATATAATAATTCAATTTTAAAAATAATTATTATATTTAATAATAGTTAAATTTAATATTGTTCAAATTTATTGAAAAATCCATTTTACCAACTATGTGAAAAATACCAGAGCCGGGAATCGAACCTGGGCACCTCCGCTTAACGCACGGTGCTCTGCCACTGAGCTACCCTTACTGACAAACAGCTAGGCATTCTTCACATAATATTCGTTGGCGAAGTCACCGAGTCTGCAAACGCAGATTTGACAGGTGAGACAATAATAATCGTAAAAAATAAAAAAAAAATAAAAAAATAAAAAATCAACCTTTACACTCCAATGTACTTAAAATGAATATTCACGGTTGATGAATTCATGAATAAAAATTTCTTACTAAAAAATGTTTAATTGTTTCAAACATCAGTAACCTGGGCTTGCACACAGCAGCTAAATGTTTTGAGAGGTATTCATTCATCATGAACATTTGCCTTCCCATATGATGAATACGCGAAAAATTGGTGAAATTGGTTAAATTTTCCTTGTCTGTTTCAGGAGAGTATTGATTTATAGAATATACTGATTTACAGGTTTAAATTAATGTTTTAACCTTTATCGCTCGTATGTCCCTTCTGAGGGGACATTAAAATGCAAATGAAATATTATTTTTCGAAAACGTGTAACTATAAGCTACCTTTCGGCTACCGGAAAATTTTAACAGAAAGATTTATTTTATTTAATGATGAAGTAAAATAAAACAAATTATTACAATTTTTCGTACCCAAAAGGTAGTAAGTTGGAAACTATACGTGTTACGTTTCAAAGGAACGCCAAAAGGCGACTTTTACTGTTCAAAATAGGAAAATATGCCGAACGTTATGGGTTAATATTAATCATAACAGTATATAATTAGTAAGTCTCCCCTCCCTTTCATTTTGCTTTCCTGTAGCAATTTTCAGAAATTTTGAAAAAAAAAAAAAAAAAAAATCTGGTGTTTTTTTCACTTTATAAATATTATATTATTTTTAAAATGCAATTTCTTATTTAAAATATAATAAAGTATTATTATAGGAGCAGGTTTTCTTTTATATTCTTTCGAATAAAATGAAAATTTAATTTAGTGTTGTAAAAACTAATTTGTAATTAAACAACACATATAAATAAATAATTAACCAATGCACATTTTCATTGCAGCACACAATTATCGCAAGTTAAATTTTTATCCGTTTTACACATAGTGTTTTACATTTATTTATTTATTTTTTTACAAATTTTATTCAATATGCATACCACATTTATCATATTCCTTCAACAATTTACTATTTCAATACTTTCACATCTACTTTGTGTAAATACAATTTTCAAGGCATTCCCTCAAATTTTATAAGATGAAAGCAAATCATTTTCCCTAAAGGATTTTCCGCATTACATGAAATTCAATTTTCTTTGAAACGCCTCTGCAGAAATTTTATTTCAAAATCTGGTGATATGCGAGGAAACTTTATTTTATAAGCTTTGAAATAATTTATTTACTATAATAAGATAAATGATTGAAAGTTACTAAAATACAGTTTCTACCAAAGTGTTTATAAAAGCGCCATATTGTTAGTAGAAAGCAAATCTCATTTGACTTTACATATTTTTGAATTAGGCATTGCTCATTTTAGTTTTAAAATGTTTAAAGTTTTGTCTAAAGTAATATAAATATAAAATATTGATTAAAGCTTGAATAAAATAGTTCCATTAAAATTTACGGAGTGCTATAAATATCACTTTAGTCACATATGGTAAATAATAATAATAATAAAAATAATTATACTTGCTTTTATTTATTTTCTTTCTTTAAAAAATATCACTTTGTATTTGTGAATATTGATTCAAATACTGCGACATAAGAGTATTTTTCATTTTTTTGATTTATAATCTATATTATAGAAAAAAATTGATAAATTGATTAAAGAAAAGTACATAATTTTCTTTAAATTCTTTTAATACTAAAAGTCTTTTTTAATAAATTTGAATTAGGAAATAAGAAGCGCGCGTGCAAAACGAAATAAAAATAATTATAAGATTTAAAAAAAAAAAAAAAAACTTTTTATATACCATGTTTTAAATTTTCTGATGAATCATAGAGCTCTTATCAATGTGCATAAATTTTTTACAGTAATAATGACGTAATTTTTTGTGATTTGCATAATTTAACTTTTTATAATTTTTTAATGTTCACGTTTAAGTAAATGCATTTATTTTTATGTCGAAAGAAAATGAATTAGTAATTTTTTTTGGCAACAATTAAATTATAGCTAATATTTTAATGGCTATTTTAATGCTATTAGGATGTTATTATTTTCATACTTTAATTAATTATAAGGAAACTACTAAAAAATTCGGAAATCGGACTTCGAAGTATTGTGTTGTCACCGTCTTCTGAGCAATCCTGAAAGTTTCGAATTTCTAGCTAGTCGGGAAGTTAGTTAAAAATCGATTGCAAGATTTGTACAAGATACATATGGGGAGGGTGTGAACTAATAGTAGGAATTGAAAAATAAAAATATAGACTATTAAAAAAATATTGAACATAGTGCTATGTGTAAAAAAAGTAATTTTGCAATTAAAACGTTTGAGAAAAATTTAAATAATTTGACAATAGACTTTTGTTACTTAAAAGTAATCCTATGTATTTCTATGCATTTCATTGAAAACCGCATAGTGGTCAATACTTTTTGAATAATATTTTTTTTTCTGGGATTTTTGGATCACCCACTAAATATATCTTAAATTTCCACCTCAGTAAATTGAAATATATATATATATATATATATATATATATATATACATATATATATATATATATTATGGTGGTTCGAAAAAATCGATTTTTTAATTTCGGAATCGCGTTACCTCTCAAAAGTTGTAGTTCAATATCCTCAATTGGGGAAAAATAAAAAAAAAATTCTAAGTTGACATCTTCAGTTCGCGTACGAGGCTTAAAGTTTGAAAAAATATGTTAAAAATTGAAATTTTGAAAAATAACAAAATTAGTTTTTTTTTTTTTTTTATAATGCAACAGCCATAAATTGTCAGTATATAGCGTAGTTTGAACCTAAAAAAATATTTTATAGCTTTTACATAATATCTTTAGTTCGCGCATACAAATTGGGCTAAAATCGCCCAAAATATGAAATTTACGTGTTTAATATACAATAATACATACGTGACATATTTACGTTTCAAAAGTGTTTTAAAAATTCTAAATTTGTTGAATATAACCTTTTATCACAGTATTATACATACAAGTATAGTTACACACACATTTATATGTGTATAATAACATTGCATGTCATAGCTAATTACAAAATGATTTATAGATTTTACCTATTTTTTGTGTCTTTAAGATTCCTCAGATGTGTTGGCAATGTTTTAAATTGAGATTTTTAGTCAAATGATGTCATAGTTGACCTTGAGAGCAAAACTGTCTTTATGAAACCATCCCTTTTAACAGGGATGGTTTCATAAAGACAGTATCTTCTGCTTTATGAAACAGTATACTTCTCCATACACTTTAGTACAAGATTCTGTTACGAGCTTTACAATTCTTTCGACAGTTTGCGTGTGGCAAGGAAATTTAATTACCTCGAACTCTGGGAGAACATTAGTATTAATAAGTTCTTCTAGGCTGTGCGCTGACACATTGCTCATTATTGGAGGAGGTGTTAGTTTGCACTTGGACCAATCAATAAGTTCAATGTAATTTGAAGCTGTAACATTTATGGTCGGTGGTTGAAAAGTTCGCACCGATTTCCCTTTTGGTTCTTGTTTTCTTGCTTTTAGCAATCTTCGAAAAGCTAGCTGTCTTACGTGCACTCTCTCATCTAGTACCATTGTAATTAAAAGATTTTCGGGATGACAAAAATACGCATTCCTCTAAATGACAGGATGAATTATTTTACGTACCCTGTCGGGCAGCTGTCTTGTCTTCTGTACTAATTTAAACACGTAAACTGCTCCAGACTTTACAGAGGGATGCATTTTAGTTCCAAACTATACTGGAAAGTATATCTTCATGATATAGCTGACCAGCAGTTTAATATCGTCAGAAGGTTTTACTTCAGAAATATATAGTCTTAAGATCCTATTTGCACAAGTTAACCACCTAGAGTTACTAAGAGAACCAGGATCTTTCACAGCGAGATCTGGCGCACACTTCCTGTCTTGACTGCTCGATAAATGTTAAGTAAATACTGTTGGTCCTTGCTTAAGTCAGTTTTGGTCACATTTATCTCCTCACTATTAATCGTTTCAAAATTAGCAACAGGGAGTTTTTCACAGTCAGTCAACTTCTTGACAACGTGTGGGTCCTGTAGTATCACCATCTACACTTTCAAAATGTCTCAACGGAAATTATTTTAAATGTAATAAACATATAAGCAATTGTAAAGGACGACCAAGTTTAAGCTCCAGGTTGCGAATAACACCGTTTTTCCATCCTGTGTTGGTCGCTGTTCCGTCACATCCAACTGCAACAAGCTTAACATAACCAAAGTTATTGTTTTCTAAATAGCAAAAGATACTATTAGCTATTTCACTTCCAGTGGCCCTTGGAGATGTCAAATGTCCCAGATACTTTCCTCCAGGCTCTAAATGACTTTCTTAAAGTGTAGTACTTATTATGGTAATCCTTTATAAATTTAGCAGTACGTTCATGACTGACCGTTGGTATAGAAGCTTTACAGTACAGTTCTTCTATTTGAGCAGAATTGCAATCTGAAATCTTTGAAAAAGATTCGTTTTTTACAGATTTTGTTGTTTCTTCAAAACAAGCTAACAAAACATCTGCGCATGTGGGTAAAACACTTTGACTTAACGCTTTTGGTGCACCGAAAAACGGACAAACACTTAAGCGTTTGACTTAACGCTTTTGATGCGCCGAAAAACGGACGAACACTTAAGCGTATAGAAGTTTTCGGGGGTCTCATTATTTATTATTTGGAGAAAAGAGAACAATATAACAAAACTTGAGCATAAAAATCTCCAATAACTTTACAAATTGATCTACTCAAAGCAAAACACGCTGCACCTTGTGATTCACTTACATTTACAAATTAAAGATGCTACTTGCTTAGCGGCTACTAACTGACTGACAAAGTGAGAGCAAAGCCTTTAAACTATCTACTAGAATGTGTCTACTGTCTAGACAAGTCGGAGGTGGAATAAGAATGTGACTGCGCGGCGCCAACTTAGCGCTTGCCGGTCAATTACTGTTCGTGTTCAGTTTTTGACATTTTTTTTCAAATTTTAAGCCACATGCGCGAATAGAATATATCATCTAAAAGTTATAATTTTTTTTTTAAGTTGAAATTACGCTATATACTAACATTTTATGGCTGTTGCATTATAAAAAATTAAAAAAAAAAAACTAATTTTATTATTTTTTGAAAATTTCAATTTTTAACATATTTTTTCAAACTTTCAGCCTGATGCGCGAACTGAAGATGTCAACTTAGAATTTTTTTTTTTTTCCCCAATTGAGGATACAAAACTACAACTTTTGAGAGGTAACGCGATTCTGAAATAAAAAAATCGATTTTTTCGAACCTCCCTAATATATATATATATCAGTTAATTCTATACTTTCTAGGATGTTCTGAGTTAAAAAATATTTCCTATCTTCAGTCTTAAAATATGGGGGATAGAGATCACGAATTTAAAAATCTCTCTTTATGTATAGAAAACACAGATTTTCTGGTATCTGTCAAAAATTAACTAATGCGCTTTATATATATATATGCATATTCCCTTTCATGTAAATTCATGTATATTAAAGTATATCAAATATTCTTCGTAATTTCCTTTTTAGTTCTTAACCTGTTATCCCCCCCCCCTTTCCCGTACTGGAGTTGTTTATAATATTACTTGTATATCTTACAGTTCTGTTTATATTGGTGAAACAGGCCATTCCCTTCATACTCGATTCTCGAACATAAATGAAATTTTAAAATCCACGATATTCGTTCTAAAATAGTACACCATGGCATGTCATAGAAACCAACCATCTACCTGATTTTATCAATACTAAAATAATCATATTCAACTGTTCAAATTATCGTTCAAGAATTTTCGTGGAAGGTTGGTATACGAAACAGAAATTTTCACCACTTAATAAGGTGGGCGCAGTCCCTGCTGAATAGGTTGTACTTTCGTAAAGAAAATCTATTGTTCTTCCCAGCGTTTACTTTTGATGTCTTTTATTGATGAGGAGCCAAAAATTAGGCTCGAAACGTTTATATTTATATTATGTGTATTTTAATACTTTAAATTATTTTAATGTATATTGTCTGGATTTTTAATGTAATTAAAATATAATCAAATATCAAATTTGTTGTATATCCTTTAAAAGTAGCATTATAGCCTTCTATTATAGTTTTAATTTTAATTTTTAATATTCCAGCATAGGACAAAAATTCGTTTAAATGTACACAATTAGAATTCGTTTAAACCAATGAGTATAAACTACTCACTCACTCAGGACAGACGATTATATATCTATATATATATATATATATATATATATAATATGTATATATACAGAGTAAGTGAAAATGAATATAGCGATTACAAACGGCTATAGCTATTTAATGGAAAAGAATTCCTCGATAAGATTCACACAGAATAATGACGGAACATCAAAATTTTGTATACATACGTCATAGATGTTCTATGTGACTTCCCTTGGTCACACGCACAACATCTAGGCGGTAGTCCATTCCACGCCGTACATTCTGAAACATTTGTTCAGTCACCGACGCAAGCGCATTACAAATGCGTACTTTGAGTTCTTCAATTGTTTTTGGCATGGGAAGCACATACAGCTTGTCTTTTACATAAACCCATAAATAAAAATCGCAGGGTCCCAGAGTAGGCATTTGTAATGCCCTTGCGTCGATGACCGCAGACATGCTTCAGAATTTATGGCGTGAAATGGACAACCTTCTAGATGTTGTCCGTGTAATCAAGTGAAGTCACATAGAAAATCTATGACGTACAAAAAGTTTAGAGTTCCGTCTACATTCTGTGTTAATCTTATCGATAAATTCTTGTCCATTAAATAGTTATAGCCGCTTGTAATTGTTATATTCATTTTGACTTACCCTGTATAATAATAGTCGACGAAATAATTGCCAATATTATAAAATTTTTCATACGTTGAATCACCATTTTTTTACTCCTGTAAAAAGTACCTATCACGAAATATTATTTTTGAGTATTTTTTCAGAAGAACTCGTCATTACATTTGTGGTCAGATGATGCCCGATACATTTGTGAAAAAAATGTAATTAAAAATTATCATAATTATTTTTATTTAAAAGAAAAAAGAAATCTTTGAAAATTTTCATTAAGATATCGTCTGAAGACACAGTTGTCCTTCTTTTGGCATCTTGGATTATACACTTCTGTGAAGGAAGTAGTCTGCATTCCCCATGTAAAATAATTTTCATAAATAATTTTCGTGCCGTGAATTTGTATAAGAAATAAAAAAAGTAAGTTTTTAATGACCAGAAACTACTAGTTATTATTTACAAGCGTAATTTAATACTTTAATAGGGTCACTGCAACGTTATTTTTTAAGCTGAAATATTATCCTAAAATGGTGTCTAAGCATAGTAAATTTGCTATGCATGTAAATAACCACACATATAAACAAATAATTTTAATTTTTGAAGTTTAGATGTTCATCTTAAAAATTGTCCGAAATATTTAAAAATAATCAGTTATAGAGTCGACTTAATATGAAATGTCATTTTGGTTTGAAATCGATATATTATACTCCCAACTATATCTCTGTGATAAGTAATATCGTTATATAACTTGAAGATACATGCAAAAAAAAAAAAAAAAAAAAAAAAAAAAAAACTATAAAACTTCATCTCAGTGGTAAAATATGCAAACTCAAAACAATAGTGAGATTATTATAATTCAACTTCTCCCATGTTCCGCGTTAAAACTTGGTTTATAGATGCGAGGTTTATTCGCAAATCAATTGAAAATAAACACAGATATGCTGAGCTACATTGTAATTTTATTTTTCCGACTGAGTGAAAATAATGCCTGGACAGGGACTCGAACCCCGGATCTTTGACTTACAAGGTCAAGGCTCTACCAATTGAGCTATCCAGACCGACACCCCGGTCAGCATTACTCACTCAGACCTTGACCTTGTAAGTCAAAGATCCGGGGTTCGAGTCCCGGTCCAGGCATTATTTTCACTCAGTCGGAAAAATAAAATTTCAATAAAAATATGATTTTCTTCCACAGTTGATTGTGTGATTTTAATAAAAAATTGAGCTACATTGGTTGCTAAAAGTTAAGTAAATACATTCCTGTTTTTTTTTTTTTTTTTTTTTTTTAGTTTGTTTTGTTTGTTTGTTTCTTTCGTTTACACTGAGAAAAAAAGTATGTACTGCCTTCCTCTAAAATGAATAAGTGGAAACTTTCTAAATCCCTTAACTAAAAAATATAGATTTCCGAACTATGCGCATAAGGCACGCCAATAAACTGAATAGACGAAATGGTCAAGAATTTCTTGTTTACACATTTCTAGATGGTGAAACAATATTCTGAATATTTTGTATTACGAGAAATTCTCGCTTGATTTTCTAGAATTGGGTCATAAACCAAGATTATAGTTGCTGAAACCCGCCTCTTGTATTCTCATTTATTTGTAGAGATTTTTAAATAACTTTTCCCTCGAGAGTATAGGTAATTGCTCTAGAATTCTAATAGAGGCTTCTAGAACTCGCTTTTCAAGGGGACTAGAATTTATAAGGATGACATGGAATTATTTTTTCTAGAGCCACAATTTAGATTCTAGATGTCAGTTACAGAATTTTTTCTCGTAACAGTGTACTCGTAACAGTTGAACAATTGAACAAATATATATAAAATTTAAATTTTGATAACGATTTCTTTATCGAATAAATATACGAATTTTACATTGCCTGAATGTCGTGCATATTTTTTACCTTATATTAAAATGTTTTTTTTTTTTTTTCAAAAGTATGCCTTTTGAAAAAAAAAAAAAAAAAAAAAAAAAAAAAACTAAAAGAATGCTTTACACATCAGAGACAGTACACATACTTTAAAAAAATTGAACTAAAACCAATTTTTCCTTTGAATTTATTCTTCTTCTTCATCTTTGTTGGGGAATACATACATACGAACATTAAACTGAAATAAATTTTCATTGTAAATTTTTCAATGGCATGTTTATATTCTAAAATTTAAAAAATAATAGTTATAGATTTCAAAATGTCCAATATGTAAGTCAAAATGAGTAAAAAAAAAAAGAATTTGGTATAATTAGCATTTTTAGGTTTGTTTATCTTTGTGTAAATATAATACATGCCTTTATAGTATTCTTACGTTTTAAATTATTATTACTAAAATCCTTATTTTTTCCTTTTTTTTTTTTTTTTTCTTTTTCAACACCAAATAAAACAAAAACAAAGATAAAATATTAGCATAAGTTTACAAATTACACACAATGTCAAAAATATATAATGATTTGTTATTAAACATATCATATTACTCTTATGACCATATGTACTTTGATTTAAAAATTTGTTGTTATAAAAAACTAGTTGGCATAGGTGGACTCTGCTCAGTTCCCCATCATATTTATGTTCTCATAAATTTCTAGTGCGAGACATATTATAATCATGTTAAAAGAAAGGAATTTGACCAAAGCTTCATACAGTGACAGAATGAAATCCCCGCCTAATAGGCTATCCACCGTTCACTTCGAAATATTTATCTTATTCTAATCTATTAATTTATTTTATCAAGGTCAATTCCGTTGTTTAGTTGCTACAATGCAACACGCTACTATTACATGCTACTATTTCCAATACAATAATCCTCAAAATTCATATTTATATGAAAAAATTACAATTTCGCTATGTTGATAAAATCGTAAATTACGAATAATTTATGAAATTTTCCTATTAGAATATTTGTATTCAATCATGTTCAAACAAATATCATAAATGTAATTTTAAAGTTGTCTAATGTATTTATGATCCTCAAAATGGAAGTTTATGCTAAATTTTGCCTTATTCTGACATGTTAAGTAAATCGTAAATTCCAAATAGCTTACGAATTTTTTAAATTGAAAAAATCATAGTCTATGATATTCATGCCAGTATCCAAAATAATACTTAAAAGTGGTTTGACATCTTTACGATGAAAATATCCCTCAAGATTGACGTTTATGTGAAATTTTGCTCTATTCTGCCTTATTAAGAAATTCGTAATTTTCCAATAACTTACGAAATTTTTATATTGGAAAATTCATAGTCATTAATATTCATGCCAGTGTTCTAAATAATATTTCAAAAGTAGTCTGGTATCTTTACGATGAAAATATCTCTCAAAATTGACGTTTATGTGAAATTTTGCCCTATACTGCCATGTTAAGAAATTCGTAAATTTCCAATAACTTGCGAAATTTTCAAAGTAGCACATTTATAGTTACTGATGTTCATTCCGGCATCAAAACTGATATTTTAAAACTGGTCTGACATTTTTACAGTAAAAAGTTTCCATTTAATGCACGTTTAAGTGAAATTTTGTCCTCTTCTCCCATGTTAAGAAAATCGTAAATTTCTTATAACTTATGAAGTTTTTTAACCCTTTCAGCATTAGCCGTTTTCCAGTATATCTGTTTAATGATTCATAAAATTAATACTATGCAAAGTATAAAAACGAAAATTTAGTACAGTACTCTATACATGTTTATTAATCTTATTTTCTCGAAAAAAGCAACATATATTTTAAAATTTAGCCATACCAGCCTTCTGTTTTATTTTCGCATGACGGAAAAAGACGGGCTTAACGCTTATAGGGTTAATTCGAATGTTTCAAATGAATAGGGTTCTTGCCAGTATCGAAAGTAATATTTTAAAACTGATCTGGCCTCTCTGATATCATTTGTTCGTGAGATATCGTGTTAACAGACTAACAAACTAACGGACTAACACACTAACGGACTGACACTCTAACGGACTGACACACTGACACAATAACAGACACCCTACAGACAGACACCATACAAATTTTGTCATTTTCGGATTCCTCACACCTGAAAACGTATAAAAAAGTCAAAAAACCGAGGTCGAAATTTTTCACGATTACCTAAGTTCCCCATACCTATAGTATGATGGGGAACTAATAAGTTAAATTTTTTAAATGAACATCATCACATGCAAAAAACTAGTTTTAAATTACTACATTTTACTGCCAGTTTTCCTGTGCATTTTTATCATTCAGTATAAATTGTTTTTATAGGACATAAGTAAATCCATTTGAGATACTTCCGTTACATATTTATAAAATATTTGAAATGGACAAAGCTCAACGATGGAAACGGTCCACCAATCTAAACACATTAATGTCTGTTTGAAATATTTTAGCAATAAATTAGCGAAAATCTTTGTTTCGAAAACTGGCATCAAAAAGTAATTAAAAAAAAATACTCCAATACATAATCAAGCCCATATATTAAAAGACAAGTAATGTATTAAAAATTATACAAAAATTTTTCAACGAATTTTCTTTCATTTAGAAGTAGGGAAATTCTACGTAATTCAACTTCATTAAATTAATATATATTTTTATACCAGATATAACAAATATTATTTAGTAATGTTTTTTAGTAATTTCTTTCAAATATAAATCTTAATTAAAGAAAAAACTTAATCATCAACTAAAACTTTTTAAGCTATATTATGACTTTTTTTTTTTCTTTTACAAATATTTAAAATATTTTCTTTAATTACATATTTATTTATTTAAGGTAATGTATTTTGATCCTATAATTTATTACTCATCCTATATATTTTTATCAATGGTTCGTTCTTCAAGATTAATGATTTGAAGTTTTTTACTTTAAAAATGGTTTGGCTTAACTTTTAAATAAGCATTAATTTAAATTTTTATTTATTCCTTTTCGTAATCATTTAAGAATACTTCTTAAATTTTCGCTTTTCAATAAATTATATTACATTGTTTTTCAATTATTTAATAACTTATTATTTTCTTCTATAAACAGAAAAAGAAAGTATTGAATTGAAAAAAAAAAATGAAAGAAAGAAGAAAAGAAAGAAATTTTCCTGAACTAACCAACTATATCATTCGAAAGGAAATCTAATAGAGCGTATATGTAGCAACTTTGAAGAAAATCGTTAGGGTCGTTTTTGAGGTAAGGACTTCCGGTTTCCAGTGACCCACTTCCGGTTTTTCAATTTTCAACAAACGTTCGAAAATTAAACTGTGCACCAGACTTTTATCAATTCTGAAGTTTAGTAGTTCTATCTTAATTATTTTCGAAGATACGATAGCCAAAATATTCCATACATACATATCTACTTACAGTCGGTAACAAAAGTGTCCGAATACTAGTGAAAATTCCTATGTAAAAAAAGTACATTTAACACAGTTTTGTAAAATAAATCCTTGTCAAATCCTTTTCTTAGTCAGTCTAAGGACATGATTCGATAAGGATTTATTTAACAAAACCGTATGAAGTGTACTTTTTACACACAGGAATTTTTGCTAGTGTTCGGACACTTTTGTTACCGACTGTACATACACAGACACCGATCAATTGCCAAAAACTACTTTTTTGGACTCATTAGGCCTTGAAACGTGCAAATAAGGTGAAAACTGGATATCGAATATTTGTACCGAATACAATACTTCCATTACCATGCTACCGAAGGTAATGGAAGTAAAAAATTATCTAAATATTTCCAGAAAAACGTACTATATGAAACGCTCATTAAATAACTACTTTCTGCAATAACATTAAAAACAAGATATGTATTTTCATGAATAAATTATTTTACAATGTTAATTTTCTCAGATAATAGAATAGAATGTATATTATAATTCATGTGGAAATAATTATCTTCTTTTCTGGGAATAATAGTCCACATTTTTTTAAGAAAATTAAATTTCCTCTACTCTAATTTAAGAAAACTCAACAAAATCATTTAATATTAATCTTTTCATCTACTTTATGAGATTTTCCATCTAGAGCTTAATGAAATTCCAAAGTTTCGAAACACTTTTATACAAATTTTAATAAATTGCATAATTATTTTACCAAATCCCATCACGCAGGAAGAAACTATTCAAGTAAAAGTACTATCTTTCGAAATTTAATGAAAATTACATTTCATTCTGAATGGAATTCTGAACTTGTATTCATAACATTTTATTATGGTAAGAAAATTAATTAACAATAGATTCAGTTACCCATAATTAGTAGTCATTTTCCTGTACATAGGTTCAGAAAGTTAGTTCGTGTTTCTTTGACGAAGAGAAGCACGACATATTATTAGGTGAATCTAATAAGCTTATTTTTCAAACAATTAATGTGAATTTCGCTAAAAAGTTTCGTTATTCGAAATATTTATTATCAGAAATGACAACTGACTAACATAATTATTTTTAATCACTGTAACCTATTCCTAAATAAACAATGATTTTTTTTTTTTAATTATCGTAGAAATTTCACAATATGAATATGTTTTGAAAATAGTTCTTGCCTGAAATTTTGTAAACATGTAATTATTTTTGATTGAAGAATGATTACATGGTAATTTAGAAGCTAATAGCTTATTTTAAAAAATCTGGTGTGAAACATCCACACGATTTCCATTACCCACTATAACATATATTATATACATTTATTGGAGATAATGTGATCAGAAGGCATAAAATTGACCTAACGAAATAGATATCTAAAAATTCTCCGGTAAGAGAAACTTGATACACGTGTAAAGACATACAAAACAGAATTCACATAGCAAGTAAAAAAAAAAATGGTAGAGGATTTTTTTTTTTTTAACAGTACTTTCCGAGATCTAAAACTGACCTACCTAATCAGGACGACTGCCAATTTTCTTGTGATAACCACGTAATTTGTGTAAAAGGATACCTAAAAGGATTTATGTAACAATTTTCAAGAAAATTGTTAGAGCCGTTTTTGAGATATCAACTTTTACTAAAACATGGCATATAAAATTATTGACTGGAAAACAATAATTAAATACAAAATAATATTTAAAAGGGAGTTAATATGACCAGTTTGAAAAAATCCGTACAGCCGTTTTATAAGAAACGCGCTTGTGAGAACAGAAATTGAACTATTTATGCAGTACTCCAAACAATTTTTCTGCGCTAACCAACTATATCTTTTGAAAGGACATCTAAAAGAGTGTTTATATAGCAACATTGCAGAAAATCGTTTGACCCGTTTTTGAGATACGAATTTACGGTCCCACTTGCGGTTTCCCAATTTTCAACAAAATTTGAAAAATTCCTCTTGCACCAAAATTGTTTGAATTATAATGTTTCGTAGTTCTATCTTTAATAGTTTCTGAGCTATGATAGGCAGGAGGTTCTTCACATACATTCACACACACACACACACACACACACACACATACTGGCCATTTGCCAAAAACTACTTTTATTTTCTCCTCGGGAGACCTTAAAACATGTAAAGAAAGTAAAAACTCAATATCGAATTTTTGGGCCGAATACAATACTTCAATTACCTACGGTAGTCGGACAATGGAAGTAATAGTTTTCTAAATTGTTGTTTTCATGTGTGATGGCGATGCATGTTACAATAATATTTATTAAACATATCATTTCTACAATATATATATATATAAAGTCATGCAATTGTGAAGAATAAAATATTTTTATTTACAAAAATTTAAATACTGATACTCTATTCAAATGAACTTTTTTTCCCTTTCTGATGAATCATATTAAAATCTCAAAGCCGGAAATGAAACTTTTGACGAGTAAAATAATCCTAGCTGCCTTGTGAAAAAAATAAATAAAGATAAAATAAAATAAACAGAGAAATATGACTTTAACTTAAACATAAAAGATAGCTAAAGTGTTTTAGATTTTGCAGGGGAAAAAATATCCCGCGTAATATACTACGTTTTATCGATTTTCGTAAGTACATTTTATTATTCATGTTATTTCACATGAATAATAAATTAGATGAGAAATTTAAGTAGGAAAACGTCAATTAAAAAAAAAAAAAAAAGAAGAAGAAAAACAAAAACAAACATTTATTTCTGGTAGTAGTCTTAAACTTTTTTTTCTTTTAATAAGCACTAGGGGACTCTGCCCCTGCTCGCTCCGCTCCCCAACCCTCAAGGTAGGCTTTGCCTCTCCCCCCGACTCTCTTTACTTATTAACCTATGTAGAGCCTATGTATATTTGCTGTATTTGCTAAATAACTATGTATATTTGCCCGCCAATTCGTTGATTTGTTTTTCACTGAATAGGAATACTAATAGCGCATAACACAAGAGAAAAGCAGACAAATATTTAAAAAATCCCCATATTCAATGTCAAATTGAAATACGTAATACATAATACCACATTAATTATTTTATTTATTTTTATAAAAGTTATGTTGAAAATCTTTTTTTTTAATAGAAAGAAACTTGTAATATCTAGACCATTTTGCATTACAACTTTAGTATATGACCCTTTTTATTTCTTTTTTTACAGCAATATGGATGCAAACCACACTACCCCAGTCTGTAAAACGTCGAGCTCATAACTGGAAGATTGCTGGTTCGATACTTGAGCCAGCCAAAGACCGTCGTGTACAGTAATGGTGGCAGGTGCACATAAAATCAATCGTGGCAACAAAGTCCTCAATGTTCCCATCAAAATTATACCTCTGGAGATCACCAAAGCGGGAGAGTCATCGCCTCCGTGGATAATAAAAAGTCTGATGGCATGTCTTCGGAACATCCCTGGGCATAAATCCTAGACCATTGCCAATTACCCATAGCACAGTTCTGGTGCGATGATAAACCCAACCCACCTACTTGCCTACAACCTTGGATTATATTTTTATTTATTCGTATAAAATGACTTCATGATAGAAGAATAACGTCACTGTAAGAAACTTTTTTCAAGGCGGCAAATAGAGTACCTTCACAAACTCGTCGTTTTTAGTTAGTAACTTCTTTAATTAAAATGATAGAAATGTCTAAGAAGTGAAATGTCTTCCTTGTAATATTCGGAATACATTGCTATCTCTCATGACGCGAAGGACCCTGTCCTACGAGAGAAGATGCGGTCGTGGACAAAAAAAAAAAAAAAAAAAAAAAAAAAAAAAAAAAGACTCCAGCGACAGTATTTTTTTTTTTAATACATAAAGTCTGAGAATTTTAAATACATGACATTTTGAATAATCATCCACGAATATTCCTTATATTTAAAAATTCTACGAATTTTTAGTACGATTTTTCTATCTTTAAATAGCTAAGCGATATTTAAATATTATACATGTAGCCTTCAAAATTAATTAATAAGTAAGTAGATGAATAAATTACATTTAGATTCATTGGAAAATTTATTTGTATAATAGACAGAGAATGTAGAATGTAGAATAAAATAGAAAGATTTAGTTTCTCAAACTGCAATTATAAAGGTAATTTTTCTGATTGATATTTTATCATTGTCGTCTGATATTTTAGAGTAGAACAATGGAAAATAGGTGATATCTGTAGGTAAAATCTGTAGGTAAATCTTTTTTTAGCATTATCACATGTAAGCGTCATTATTAATACAAATCACTTCGTTCATAAACAGATTATGAGAACGAAATATTCCTCTTCTGTTTTTGTCATATCCTACAAGTAAATAACTTCAAGTTCATTTATGTGTATATAAACATAAAGTAATTACCTTAATGTGTCTGGAAAGCTAAAAGGTTTTTCTTCATTGACAAATGAATTGTAAATGAAGTGTCTTGCTTCGTTTCCATAATATAATAGCATCTGTATTGAATTATAACCATGTACTGCAATATATTTATTTGGTTTTGCATGTAGATTTATCTTCTTTATATTTTAAAATGATCTGTTATTTATTTTAAAAAATGACTTCTGGGTTTAAAAGAGAATTTATTTAGCAATACGCCAAAATAAAAGTATTTTGATAATTATTTCTTGATTTTTAATTTTTAATACAAACTATCCTCGTATTAAATCATACAACATGATAGTATTTCCGTAAATAAGTGATTCTATTCATTTCTGCCTAAGTACTACGCACATTACTCTTAGTCATATATTAAATAAATGTATGCACGTATGAAAGACGTTTTATGATTTTAAATTTGCACCGAATAATAAAAGAAATTTATTAATTAATATCCCTAACATTACCCCAGAACATAATAGGTATTCACTAATATTTAATGACCTAATGATAGATTAATCATGTAATTTTTAATACATTTTAGAATTTCATCAAAAACTATTTACTTAATGTATACGTTTCGTTTATTAAAAAAATGCCCATTTGTATGAATATTTCGCCAATTGATTAAAAGTAAATGGCGTAAAATTAAAAATATTTTAAAACTGATAACACTAGTCTACTGCTAAAATTTTGATTTGATAATTTTGCCTGATCCTCATGTGTTTTGTTGTGTTGAAACCGAAAATGAAGCCAGTTTTTCTCTATCACGCATATATTTTCGCCAATACTGTGTGTCTACAGAAAAAATTTATTTCCCGACACTTCGAATAATATAATTATATGGAATGTACATATAATTAATTGTAATTAATCATGGAAACATACTATTACATTTACCTTATTGCTTGGATACTTACTTATAACGCTACCATACTGGCTATTAGTAAAAGAGTCATGAAAAAAATTATGTCACCCTGTTTTGACAAAAAAAAAAAAAAAAAACACGAGAGAGAAAAAATGGCTTCATTTTCTGTTTTAGCACACTAAAAACATATGCAACAAATAAAAATAACAAATCAAATTTTGCCTACATAAATTCTGCATATTAATGCAATTTATAAGAATTTTTTTACGTTATGATAAGGAAAAAAGGATGAGATTAGCATGCTACAAAAAGTCGTCTTTAAAAAACATATTTTGAAAAAAACATAAAAATACTTTGTAGAATTTTTCCCAAAAACTCAACACAAAAACATTATTATTATTATTATTTTTTTTTTAAGAAAAGAGGAAGCCCATTTATTATTAATGCAACGAATACTATTTTCACATTTTTGTTAATAATGGTTTATAAAGTAATACATATTTTTACTTTCTCTGACCCATAGGGTCGAGAAAGTATTGTTTTAGGGTCAAATTTTCGAACGTGAGTTTTTGTTATATTTACATGTTCTGAGGTCCCTGAATACGAAAATCATGTTTAACGAATGGTCTCTGTGCCTGTCTGTGTGTCTGTATTGATGTCTGTATTGATGTCTGTCGGTGTATGTGTTATCAGCATATCTCAAGAACAAATAGTAGCAGAAATTTTAAACTCTGTATGCTAAGTGTGTATCATATAGGGATACTACACTAAGCTTTTCGTTGAGATGAAGCAAATGGTTCGTGTACAGGGACACTCAAAAGTATTCAAATACATTACGTCTATGGGAGAAATTGCAGGTAAGTTTAACATCTATAGACTGAACTAAACAAAGGGAAACGAATGTGTATATTTCTAATAGAGATGGTCAACTGGAAAAAAATGTGTGCCTGTAGGAACCTCGCCTAACCCCTGGTGGGAAGTCCCCACTCGAGGGGAGTGATGGGTATCTTTCAAAATCAACCTTTACATGATGGGTATCTTTGAGAAGATCTCGCCAGTACCATTAAAACGAATGGTTGAACCATTGATCTGGGATAATTTAAAATAAAGTTATCGATTTTTTTTTTAAATGTAATATTGAGAATAAATTCAAGTTTTTTTTTTTTTGGATATTTAGTGTTATACTACTTCTCTAATATGTAAATCGTCTGCATTATCATGGAATATTTTTTTTTTTTTAATATTAATTTTAATAAATTATTTTTACTGAGTACATTTGTATAGGAAAATATAGAAGAAACTCGTGTGGTTGCCACAACACACTACTTATTTGTTGTTAGTGGATGTGTTTTAATAATAATATTTTACAATTTCCAGGAAAGCTGTTCAGGAATTGAAATAAATTCCTCATAGAGATATGGTAAATAATGTATGTTTAAGCTAAACATTCATCGCTTGTGTTTTGTATATTTACAGGTTTTGAGGCTTCCTGATTACCGCAGTTAAGTTTTTTAACGTTTGATCATTGTCTGTTAGAGTAATTTAAAAACGAATAATTTTAAGAGATCTAAATATTGTATTTTGAACTTATTATAAGTTTGTTACTGGAAA
The DNA here is from genome assembly GCA_963930645.1 of Salticus scenicus. Lineage (NCBI taxonomy): Eukaryota > Metazoa > Arthropoda > Arachnida > Araneae > Salticidae > Salticus > Salticus scenicus. Next base: position 219,798,329 of record OZ005656.1, on the reverse strand, counting down.
AGTTTGATCAAGATAGATAAGTTTCAATGAAAGTTGCGTGTGAAAATTGTCTGTATAATTTTAAGTAAACTTTTAATTTTAATAACAGAATTAAATTCTATATAAATGTAGGTGCATTAATGAAACCGGGGGGTTGAGTGGGTCAGTAGCCCTTCTCTCACAGAACTAATTATCATATAAAACTCTTCCAAAGCCTAATTTGAATTGTTTTTACATAGGTTTACATAACAGTAATCGTTATCTTACCTCCTAATCTCCAACATTTATAGTATTAAATTTCAGGGTAATAAAAAGTCGCGTGAGTGACACACCAGATTATTAAAAAAAAATGCAATATCTGCTATAACTTTTATTTTATAGGTCGATACCTTTATAATCAAAACACTGATACATACCATACATTTTACCTTAATTTTATTCTTTACCAGACTGATTAAATATTACCTAGATATTTTCATATATATTTTATTATTCATTTGACTAGATTTATCTCTCAAGAAATAAATTTCCACGAACAAGAATGAAAAGAAAAATGAATAAGGAATCAAGTTTAAAATTTTTCTTTCTTATCATTAATAATTTCTGTTTTAATTCAATTAAAGTAAATAATCAAGACAAAAATGAATTCCGCATTTGAAATTTAATTACTTAAATTTCATATATCCTGCTTCATAAAATATATAATTCACTTAAAATATTAATGTTCAACTTTATTATAAGCTTTTTTCTCTTTCACATAAATTATGTCAGTTCCTATTTTGGGCAAGAGGTAAATTCATTTTCAACATGTGACTGATTATCTTTCTAAAAGCTTTGATATTTTATTTCTTTTTTACATAACAAGCCCAGATATTATTTAATAAATATTCATTATTCTCTCAACATAAAATGAAAGAGATTAATATCCGAAAGAGAAGAAAAACTCTGCTGTAAATTATTGTAAGATAAAGGGGGGGGGGGGGTGTTAATTATTTTTATTTCTGACATTTTCAGGAAAGGTATTTTTAGTTTAATATAAGGCATTGTTGTTGTTTTTTTTTCCTAAATCTTTTGAGGAATATCTTCTAAAAATTTATTTAGTAAGAAAGATGTTTAAATATTGAAATATGGTTAACGATGAATATTATGTGTGTTGAAGTTTTGACCAAAATGATTGTGTCGATTTATAATAAAAATGTAATTCATTAAAAATCGTGCGTGTATATGTGCTTGCACTAAGGTTTCAATTTTCCATTCATGTCATTTACTATTTCTATGTTATTGTGAAAATATGAATAATTTACTATAGCTTTCGAAAATATTCCATATACAGGGTGATTGAAAAAATGCCTTGCCAAAGGTTAAAGGGGGTTAAAGAAGACGAATTTGAAAGGATTCACAATAAAATGCGTGTCCGGAAACATCATACGAAGATGGTAGAGGGCGCTTCCGAAGCAAGCCAGTAATGCGGGAAGTATTATTTCATACAGCAGGCAGCTCTTCAAAAATCCTGAACTAGCAGATATTTATCTGACCCCATTGAAATAAAAATCCTGCATAGCCGGCTTGTTTCGGCTACCCTACATAGGGCTTTAGAGCACCTTCATGCAGCGTTTCCGGCCACGCATTCTACTGTAAATCCTTTTATATTTGTCCCCTCTAATTCCCTTTAAATTTCGGTAAACATTTCCCAATCATCCTGTGTAACACTTACTTTTTTTTTTTTTTTTTTTTTTTTTTTTTTTAAGCAGTGTTTAAAAATCTATGCGAGTGCAAGTGAAAATAGTGTTTAAATCGAAACAATAAAAGTACAGGTAGTATTATTTTTATTAATAATAATAATAAGTGAATATAGTCAATATAGTTATTTATGTTTTTAATTAATAACATCACATAATTATTTTAAAATACTTTATTGGTTATATATATAGGATCAATGACAAATTAAGATTTTTTTGCAGGATTTTTTCTTTTTCTTTTGTATTTTTATTTGTTGACTTTATTTATTTTATATATGTTTATAATTCGTTCATGATGACAGAAAGATTGCTGAATTTTAAAATTTTATTTTATTATTATTTATTTATTTATTTATTTATTAATATTGTTAATTTTACAGTTTTATTTCTGCAACTACAAACATTTTCAATCACACTTTTGCCCATGCGTCATCATTTTGCTGCTCTTCATTCTTATCATAGATGCGAATGATATTATAATTATTTAAATATTACTTAAAAGAAAATTTACAAACAAACATTAGAAAAATATGGAGAACATTGAGTTTTATTTTTTTTAAATACTGAAATTTAAAAATATGTGTAAGATAAAAAATATATACATATACATACCGTGCTTTTAAATTTTCTGTTGAATTATATAAACTCAACAATTCTATGTATTGATAAATACTTAATATATATACATATGAATTTTCCCATCAACTTGAAAGAAAATGATCAAATCCGTTATACAGAGAGCAAGTATATTTTAAAATTTCAGATATTTATTAGTTGAATAAAAGTACTAAAAGAATGCATTGTGATCGTGTAATGAACTATACTAAAATATTCAAATGTCTAGCTTGTCGGGTCGTTATAGCTACAGAACTATATTAGCACTTTATCAATGTGTATAAATTTTTTAAAGTGATATGACGTCAATTTTTAAGAGATGCATATATATATTTTAACTGTGCACGGTTAAATAAATTTATTTATTTTCCTGTCAAAAAAAAAAGATAATAATAAAATAACTCGTATTTTTTTTTCTGTCAACAATTAAATTATAAATAAAACTTAAATGGCTAATTTTGAAGCTATTATGTGATTATTGTTTTCACATTTTATTAACTAATTAAAAGGAAACATTTATTAATTGAATAAAAATATGAAAAGTATGCATTTCCATAGTGTTCTGAGCTATTCTTAAAGTTTCAAGTGCGTAGCTGGTTGGGAAGTTAGTTAAAAATCGATTGCAAGATTTGTACTGATCAAACGAATAAACAAGAAAACAAGAAAGCGAGTTAATAAAAATCGATTGCAAGATTTGTACTGATCAAACGAATAAACAAGAAAACAAGAAAGCGAGTTAATAAAAATCGATTGCAAGATTTGTACTGATCAAACGAATAAACAAGAAAACAAGAAAGCGAGTTAATAAAAATCGATTGCAAGATTTGTACTGATCAAACGAATAAACAAGAAAACAAGAAAGCGAGTTAATAAAAATCGATTGCAAGATTTGTACTGATAAAACGAATAAACAAGAAAACGAGAAAGCGAGTTAATAAAAACATGGTAATAATCTTACTTGATTGCGCGTATATTTCAGAAACTTTATGTAAAATTAAAATTATAGACAAAACTTTACATACCATATATATTTTTACGATCAAGAATATGTTATCATCCTTTTTTTTTTATCTTACTGATTATTTTTTATTTTAATTAATTTTTTTGAATAGTGATTTATAAATATTAAAACGTATCAAATATGTATAGCGATTTTTATAAACTTTAAAAAATAACATAATATAATAAAATTGTATTATTTACAAAATAATAATAATAATAATAATAATAATAATAATAATAATTCCACGGTTATTTAGTTTTTAAATCTCGTTTAAACTAGATACGCAATTTTTTTAATAGATTTTTTTTCTTTTTAACTCCCAGTCTTATAATGAGTTTGTGTCCCACTTGAGTTTTCATTACATAAATTTATTGTAAAACCTAATCACAATTCTATTATTTGCGTTACAATAATTTAGTGTGAAGTCTACTCACGCATGTATACTTGATTAAATCACTTTATTTTTGAAACAGTGTACACTGTTCAAACAAATTTCTTCCATTACAAATCTATTCAAATATTTTTGTAACTCGTTGAAGCTTACGAAAAAATAATTAACTCAAATAAAACTTAACAACACTCTTTATAAAAAATAAGTAATAATAAAAATATTATAAAATTAGCGTTTTCCATTTGCCATTATACACGTTTATCATTAAAATATATCTACTTAATCAAAACAATATATATATATTCAGTTCACACTTTATTTTTAAAAGGAGAGGGTGGTCTATCAGTGATTTATAATCAAAATAATCATTATTCGAAAGAAAGAGAAAAAAAAAGTGACTCCACTCGACTTTCCAAAATTAAATAATTAACGGATATTTGAATAAATTAAAATAAACAAAGTCGTTAAATAGTCAAAAGACAAAATTATAATAGGGTGTTGAGTATTTTCTCACATGTAGAATTAACACATTCTTTAATTTTACGCCATTTTACTTAAATAATTTGAATCCATATGTCATAACGAAAAAAAAAAAATTGTAGTGTTCCTATAAAAATTGATATTAGCTAGATTCACTAAAATCTATATTATTCGTGCGACTGTAACCAATTACATGCATATAAATTTCCAGCTCAATCATATAAGGCGTTTAGACGCTATCTGACTTTACATAATTTGAGTCCTAAGTCAAAATGATAAACAATTTTTCTATGTGTCTATAAAAGATTATGAGTACTAGATTCACCAACATCCATATAGTTCATGCAGCGTTGACCAATAACGGTGTATCAGTTGTTTCGAACACGGCGTTTAGACACTTTCGCACTTTATATAATCTGATCCCATAGTCCATAATGATAAAGAATATTTCTTTGTGTCCCAGTAAAGAAAACGTATAAGTGCTAAATCCATCAAAATTGATGGGATTCATACTACAGTGACCAATAATATACGTACGACCTTTCAACTCATTTCAGACAAGCATTTAGATGTTATCGTGTTCATTCTCACACATACAAGCACACATACATACATCGCCAAAAAAATAGCGAAAATGAACTCAGAGGACCTCAAAACGTACAGATATACAAAATTTTCAGTCGAATTTTTGTCATGATTACAATGCTTTCCTTACATATGTATGTTCGGAAAGTAAATATTAACCAATTTTCTACTACTGACAATATTGTTAAAATAATTTGTAATTGTTAGTAGAGAAAATGTGAAGAGATGGGTAGATGGACACATAAAGTGAAATTTTTGAAAAAAAATAATAATTTTTTCAGTGGAAGTACCTTTATGGTGTCTTTTAAGTATCAACACAAAAATTGTGTTTGTACGTGAATTATTACAAGAAAATTTAAATTATTCTTTGTATTAAAAGATTTAATAATCTGAATAATACTTAATTACAGATTCGGTATTGTACGTAAATACAATATGCATTCCTTTCCTGTAATTTTTAAAGAGACTTTTTCATTTCAAACATCTAATCAGTAATTGTAGCGAAATGATCAAAATTTATGTTTGTAAGATATCAAATAATAGGTCAGTGGAATATAAAGTTGCTTGTAAATTTAGATATTAATATTTTCACTTCAAATGAATTATTATATTGCAATGAACATAATATGATGTTCGGTTTATCCTCTAATTTGTGAAAGAATCTACATATAAGTTGCTAATAATGAAACTGAAGTTTATTGTTTTGTAAATGCTTAAAGTGATACTGCTTCACTCACTTGCTTGATACACTGATATCGTAAATGTACTTTGTCCATGAAAAGTTTGGTTAATTGACTGTAAGCTGTCAATCTACTAAAGCTGACGTTGATTTAGGAGAAAGTGTGCATTCTTAGAGCAAGGTGTTGGAAGTGTGGAAGATTTAGTGTTCACTTGTATAACAGTAATTTCAGTTGAGATGTTTTAAGGTAAACGAAGTTATATATCTCTCCCGTCAAAGCATTTAACTGGTTTAAACTATCTAACTACAGATAAATTATTAGCAGTTGTTTAAAGAATTATTAAGTAAGTAAATGCCATCTATTAGTTCAGTTCATTTATTCATTGTGTTTAGCAATATCAATTTGCCATTATAGATTATTAAATGAATAAACGTTATTCATTAGTTCATTTCATTTTTACATCGTGTTTATAAAATGTTATTTATTATTATTATTTTTTTAATTTATTTATTTTTTACGTGTCATACAACATCCTGCTTTGCTTTTAATTAAAATGATATTTTGAAGCAAATAGCACGGTTTGATTCAATACGTGTTTAAATAAAGTAAAAGGAAGTTTTCCTGTTCTTTTTTATTTCTGAAAAATTTATTTTCATCTTATCAACCGTAATACATGTCATTTTCACTCGAAAGAAAACGTATAAACCTCTAAATCAGTTATGATAAATATTAATTAATTTGGAAAATGAAAGAGATTTATTTAATTTGTTTGATTACTTTAGGGACATATTTCTTAGAATATTCCTAAAAGAGATCCGTTCTTATTTATTTAATAGTAATATATCTCTGTACTGTTGTCTGGTGTTTTCGATCTTAATCTTAAACTTATCGTCCTTATATAAATGATTTCTATTTCCATTGCTAAGCAAATAACTATAAATATTTGCGCGATATAAAATAATACGAAATAAAAACAACTTATGTTGATTTTCATTTAAATCTTTCAAAATACACTCAAACTAGAAAATTAATTTTGTAATGTTTATCTAAAGGATATTAGCTTTATTTGTTTGTATCTTAACAAGGAAAATATTAAATATGTAATAATAAATATTTTTATTAGAAAAATTTTGGTTTTCGGATTCAAAAAACATATTTGTTGCAAGAGATTTAGTTAAGCATTTTAACTATTCACTACAGTAATAAGTTGTAAATGAATTTCAATAAAAATTTTTTACATTAAAAAAAAAAAAAAAAAAAAAAAAAAAAAAAAAAAAAAAACATTGTTATAAACTTTAATTATTAGATACTTTTCCTTTTATATATAAATCGGTGAAATATTTTTGATCAATATATATTCCTTAGCTATCCAAGCTGTCTGCTTGTTCATAATGGTTTAAAATTTCACCGTCCTTTATTTTTATTTTCCCTAAGTTTGTGATACAATGACGCCTCATTTTCAAAAACGATTTTCTCAAAATCCAATGTTTAATGTTCTTTTTGTTGCTTCCTGAAAAAAAAAAAAAAAAAAAAAAAAAAAAAAAGTTATCAAAACGCTTTATTTTATCGGAATTAGATTACCATCGTGTGCAGAAAAAATTGTGATGAGATAATTAACAAGGACATTTGCATTAAGTTAAATTTCTTCATTAATTTTAATATGCTTTTAGAATATTTATATCAAACTGCCTATTAATTTAATAAAATTTATTCATAGTTAAAATATTAGATAACTAACGGACGTTATTATTCAACATTAAAACTATTTTGTCTGGGTAATTTCTGCGAGATTAAAATGCATTAAAATGCATGTCATATTTTTTTTTAATTTTGTGATGAGTCTGTCACAATTTATTTATGCATCATATACACATTTCTTGAAACAAAAAGGAAATATACTTAAAGATTTTTTTTTTTTTTTTTTTTAAGAAATTTTCGTATATGACTTCCAAACGTTTAAAAATAAATGGCTAGAGAATTGTTCATATAGTAGTAGAAACTGTTAATAATGTATTACAATAATTGTTTTTATAATATTATAATATACATTTAGTGATATATAACAATGGTTTCAAAATACTTAGTTCATTGTAAAATTGTAAAAAGTTTAGTTCATTGTAGTGATTATAACAATGTTTTCAAAATATTTAGTTCATTGTAAAATTTGATTTGTTTTTCTGCTAACTTATGAAATTACATGCTAGAAAAAAATTGTTTATTTTCGAAAATATTTTATAACAATACTGAAAACTATTTAGATCTTTCATTTAGGATTATTTTTATCTTTTGCCTCTTTCGAAAAAAAAAAATGGGGCTGATATATCCATGAATATCAGTATGTTTTTAATATTTAGTGTAGAAAGTGCACTGTTAAAAATTGCTTGTAGCATTTATAGTATATTTCAAGATGAATATAAATTTCTGTACTTTTCTTACAAAATCAATTACGAACTTTCGAAGAAAATCAAATTGCCCCGTGTGGAGTGCAGATTACCAGTAAACGCTAGTTTTCATCTTGATGAGGGTATCTCTTATCGAATTGTTATCATATGAATCCTAAACATGACTTTTTTTTCTAAATTGTCTAATAAATTCCAGGAAAAAAAGTTTATTGGTAAGCATTTTTTACGTCATTGTTTCAGTTGTTTAGACTGCCATGAGCATAAAATTTACAGTTCTTTTACATGCATACAAAGAAGAGCATTTATGCATTAGACAACGCCCTCAGATCATTTGAAATACATTTCTGTAATGTTAAAATTTTTAAAACATAAGAAATAGCCCTCCGGGGAGGAGATTATGTTGTCATTCCTCTAATCGCTTGTGGGCGAAGGAGAGTGCATTCAATTATCGCGCTGGCCCTGGGTGTCTTTCTTATTTTACGTATTCTAAACATATCAAGTGCTATCTGTCATCATCTCGACAAAGATTTACAGGTGATCTCCAGTCAAGCGTACAAGTGTGGTGTATATGTGTACATTAAATAAACAAATCTAACATAACAAAACTAATAGATATGTTTTACTGCTGTAGTAAGTTTTATTTATTACGAAACATACCATACTTAGTTCTTAATATTCTTCCTCAGTAAAGCATTGTTTCTTTACAAAATCGCAAATATCCACGCAATGTATATATATAAAATATGAGATATATTTCCGATATGCTAAAAAAGTGAGAATGGAAAATCTGTAGAGAATTCTTTTTTTGAGCATTATCACCTATAAGCGTCATTATTAATACAAATCACTTCTTTCATAAACAGATTATAGGAATGGAATAGTTCTCTTCTGTTTTCATCTGATCCTGCAAGTACATATCTTTATTTATGTGCATAATAACATAAAATAAGCAGCTTGATGTGTCTAGAAAGCAAAACTATTTTTATTCATTGTCAAATATATTGCAAAGATATATTTTGATTCGTTTTCATAATTAAATAGCGTCTGTATTTAGTTATTATCATGTAATTATATCTGTTTGTTTTTATGTGTAGTTTTTTATATATTTTATAAAATAATATATAAATAAATGTTATGTTAATTTATTTTTAAAAAGGGATCTCTTGATACAGAAGAGAACGGATTAAATTTGAAATATATATATATATATATATATATATCAGTCAAAGTAGTGCTTCATAGAAAATATAGAATATTTTGCAAAACTGTATCATGGTATAAACAAAGCAACGTAAATAAATACAAGCTCATATTAAAAAATAAATCCAATATGTAGCAGAAAAATATTATTTCGGAAATATCGACTTTCATACATGTAGAAATTAGATCATAAATAAGAATGAAAGTTCTAGTGTGCGAGTGACTTCATTTAATATTCTCGAAACAATCCAACAAAATACCATTTGTACCGTAAATGCTAAGTAAACAATGTTATATGCGTTGCAAAATGAGTATTAATGGCCAAGAATAAATAAACAATGGCATATCGCACAGTCTCTGAAGAACAACCACACGAACCCAAAACTGAACATAAACCGACGCATTAGAGAATGGGTTTCTTCCTCCTGTAGTTGTGTATTCTTTCTTCATTAAAAATGTTTACCCTACAAACACACTTATCCACAGTTCATCCCAAAGTTATCCTTTAGACGCTATCGTACTTTAAATAATTTGAGCTTATAGGAAATAATGGTAAAGTGTTTTTCGTTGTGTCCCTGTAAAAGATCTATACGAGCTAGATTCACCAAAATTAATGAACGTCATGCAACGATAACCTGTAGAATGTGTATAAATTTTCAACTCAGTTAAATAAGGAATTTAGTCGCTATCGTAGTTTTAAAAAATTGGGCTCATTTAAAGCATAATGATAAAGAATTTTTCTTTATATCCCTGTAAAAAAATTATAAACGCTAGATTAGCCAAACTTTATACAGTTCGTACGACGGTGACTCATAAATGTGTATAAATTTTCAGCTCAGACGAGTAAGTCATTTAGACGCAATCACACCATAATGATAATAAATTGTTCTTTGTGTCCCTGAACAAAAAAATGCTAGATTCACCAAAATCAATCGGGTTCGTGCTATGGGGTCATATAACATACGTACCAACTTTCAGCTCATTCGAACAAAGCTTTTAGACATTATCGTGTTCGGTCACATACATACATATTTTCAAACACACATACACACCTACATCCTCTTAAAAACATTAAATATGAATTCAGGGGACGTCAAAAGATGATGCAACGTGTAAAATTAACTAAAAGATTGAACAAGATGAATTTCAAGTATATGCATGTATGTATATACGTATATACGCATGTATGCATGTACGTAGAAAATTTAGTTATGACATATACTTATGCCATAAATTAAAATCAAAACCTGTTTTCTCGTTTCCTTCTTTTGCGAATAATTTTTAAACGAAGGAAAGTATGAAAATAGAATATAGATGACACATTTTTTTATCAAACATTTAATCGAACTTTAACATAAACAATAATTTTTATACTGGTAATAATTCAAACTTTTTAAAAGTGAGCTATGTAAGAAATGAAAATAAATAAATAAATAAAATGTTTTAGAAAAGAAAACTAAATTGCAAATGTTGTTAAGGATTATTAATAGATAGGTGAAGGTAAACATGCCTCAAAGTTTTAAATTTCAGACTGATTTTTTATCTTGTATTTTCTTTTTCTTCTATAACAGACTATTTGAAAAATTATAATAATTAATTTATAAACTATGAATGCTGGCCGAATAATATAAAAGACTTAATGAATAGTTTTATAAAAAATATAGTATGTAATTTCATTTTCGATTGTATATTTTTTTAAGAAATTCTTCATAAAAGAAGAAGAATGAAAACGAAGAAAAGGGAATACAGTCACGCCTCGTTAATGTGAATCCCAAGGAGGAAAATATGTTCGTTTTAACAATAGTTCATACTATCAGCAGTTCTTCATATAACAAAATTAATCTTCTTTTTCATGGGGATTGTAGAAACAGTTCATATTAAAAGTAATTCATGTTAAACGTGTTCACGTTAACGAGGTTCGATTAAACAGGAAGAAAAACTGAGTTTTAATTTAACATTTGAAGACCTGTGTATCATCATCTATGTCTCTTGCCTTTTTAAAAAAGTTTCCGAAATACATTTCGGACCGCGGTATCCCAGTCTGTAGAGCACCGGCCTCGTAATTGGAAGATTGTGGATTCGGTACTCGAGCCGGCCAAAGACCGTCGTGTACACTAATGGTGGCTGGTGCACATAAAATCTGCCGTGGCCGCAATGTCCTTCATGTTCCCATCAAAAATTAAACCTCTGGGGGTCACCGAAGCGGGAGAGCCATCCCTTCCGTGGAGGATCAAAATTGCGATAGCATATCTCCGGACCACCTCTAGGGGTGCGTCCCAGACCTTTGCCAGTTGCCCATCTGCGCAGCACTAGTGCGACGTAAAACCCAACCAACCACTCAACCGAAATACTTTTCTTTTCTAAAATTCTTTGAATTTCCCATTTCTCTAAAAGCTTCCTTTTGAGTAATACAAGTTTAAAAATTATTGCTTGTACTAAAGGTCTATAAATCCAAATAACGGTTTGATGAAGAGTATGGCATCCAAATTTTATGTTCATACGTATGCTTGTTTAAAAGTTACTTGCAAAAAATGAATCACGAAAACAGGTCATTATTTTAATTTTGGAAATGAGTGTTGCGTTCAAAGTTAAGTTCTGATGTAGTTATATGAAAATATAAAATTATATAGGTGCATTTGTACTTGTATGAATGAATTCACATAGAAATTTTAACACTCAAACTTTTGCAAGTAATATTTTTTTCAAAATATAAATTAATAGATATTTATTATTATAAGGAAAAATCCTTTAACATATCTGCTAATAATTATTTTATTTAATTATAAAACCGAAACATTGATACTTACTGTAATTTTTATCTTAATTTTATTCGTCATGAATCTGATTAAATATTATCTAGATACTTCAATGTATATATATTTTTTTTTCTTCGTTTTACAAGCTCTATCTCTCTATTAATAAATTTCCACGAACAAGAATGAAAAGGAAAATATAAATGCGTTAATTTTGAAAGATTTCTCTCTTCTCATTAATAACGTCTGCTTTAATTCAATTAAAGCAAACAATCAAAGGGAAAAAACTATACATTCACTGTTTGAAATTTAATTATTTAATTTTCATACATCCGTATAAGAAAATATACAATTTATTTAGAAATATTAATGTTCAACTTTATTATATGCTAATTACACTTTCACATTTTCGATAAGTTATGGTAGCACTTATTTTTTGAGAGAGGTAGATTTATTTTCAAGATATCCTTGCTAAAAGTTTTGATTTTTTTTTTTTTTTTCATAACATGTGCAGATATTATTTAATAAATATTCATTATTCTCTTAACATGAAATGAAACACACTGGTGATCAAAATTAAAGGAACAACCTGAACCAACTCTTTGTTTCTTCTTTTGTACATAACTTTTAAACAAATAAACATATGAACATAAAATTTGGATGGTATATTCGTTATCATATAGTTAACCAAACTTTATATAACATTATTCTTAAGATAATAAATATTCATTTTTTCTCAAAAATAAGCTTTGGGAAAAAAATTAAAAATTTCAACAATTTTAGAAAAGAAAACTTAATGAAAAATGGGCATAAGGATGCATTGCAGATAAGTGAAGATGCAAATGTATCCATGTGTTAGATTTAAACCGGACCTTTTTACCTGTATTCACTTTTCTGTTTCTTCTTCTTTCTTCTTTTTTTCGCATGTGAATAACTTTTAAAAATATATACAATCAAACATAAAAATTGAATAATATGTTCATTATAAAACCATTTATCCACATTTTTACTATTCTGGTGATGTTCATTGTTTACAAATTGTTATTATTTTTTTTAAGTCTGTTATAAAAGAAAAGTTAATACAGAAAGAACAAGAAAGAAAAATCACGCAGTACGCATTTATTAGTAACACTTTCCAACTGCACGTAATTGTTGTATCGAATAACTTTAAATATTGTTTGCGTACGTTATCACACAACAGACAGAAGGACTGAAAAATATACAGATAGACTAATTGGTTTTAAAATTAATCTTAGGCATTTTGGAAAGTGTTAAAAAGGCTTAACGCAAAATAAAATGCAGTCATTAGATTATAATTACAGCTTTTGAGCTCTCTCAGTGAGTAGCTTTTAGTATAGCCCTGTAAAGTTAATCATATCATATTCTATAGAAAGCATTATTTTAGAATATTAACAATACATTTCAATATTTTTATGATTTTTACAGTACAAAGACTTTTAAATATTCTGAACTTTAAAAAAATTCTGTCCTAAAACGTAATGCATTGGCATTTTTATTGTTGTTGTTGCCCCTGTAAACAAACTAGCTCTACAGGACCTATTAATGTCATTTTAAATGGAGAGCATTCTATAGGGAAAATATTTATAAAAATAACACTCATAGAACATAATGCTTTCGAATGTTTTTAGGTACCCCTGTACACAAACCAGAAGAGATATTCACTATATTTTTAATATGGAACATCCAATAGTGAACTTCAATATAATATATCAGTTTCGAGAAATTCCAAAAAATATTTACAGGAGTTAGAGCGCGGGCAGACAGACAGACAGATGGACAGATACACAAACTGAAATCATATTTACTCTTAAAAATGTTAGAAAGTGTTAGAAAAGCTTAATGTAAACGAAAGTACAATTCTAGCAATTTTTATTAATAGCTCTTAATATAAATGGATATTTTTGTGTCACCCTGTAAATCTAATGCTAATCATGCTATATTCTATGCTAAGCATTCTTTTGTGCATATAAATAACATATTTCAATTTTCTAAAACTTCGTGAAAAGTAAAGTTATTAAAATTTGATTTGTAGAAATATCTCACAAAGAACGCAATGCTTTGGAGAACTTTTGAGTGTCCCAGTATGTAAACTAATGGTGGTATGTAATCTATTTTATACAGGAAACATCCAATAGTGAACTTGATATTGTACATTAAAGGTATGAAAATATGGTTTATAGAAATACTCTAATAGAACACAATTGTTTGAAATACCTTCCTGTGCCCCTGTACACAAACCAGTAGAGGTACAAACTCCATTTTCAACAGAAAACATCCGATAGTGAACTTGAATAACATATCTCTGTTTCAAAAAAATTCATAAATATTCACGGAAGTTAGATTGCGAGCAGACAGACAGACAGATACACAAATTGATATCATATTCACACTTAAAAAAAAAGTTAAGAAGTGCTAAAAACGGTTAATGTAAACGAAAGTAGAATTCTAGCAAATTTTTAATAATAGCTCTTAATATAACAGAATATTTTTGCGTCACCCTGCTGCACCTGTTGATTATATATACTGTATTTTATACAGTTTTAAAATGATGATAATTTAATAAAATTAGTTTTGTTCAGCAAAGCAAATAAAATTAACATTTAGTAGCCTTTTCGGACCACATTGGGCAAACCGGAAACAGGCTGAAATTACAGGATATCGTAGTCGTATAATTTTCCTTAAAGCTATCATTATAAAAAATTGTTTAGAACATGCTCTTTTATCTATATTTCAAATGATTTCTTAAATATATAAATATATGGATAGATAGATAGATATTTTAACTCAGCAGTATATATATATACAAAAGTGTCAGAACACTAGCTAAAATTCCTATATAAAAAAAGTACACTTCATACAGTTTTGTTAAATAAATCCTTATCGAATCATGTTCTTACACTGACAAAGAACAGTATACAGCAAGGATTTTTTCACAAAACCGTATGAAGTGTACGTTTTTTACATAGGAATGTTTGCTAGTGTTCGGACACTTTTGTTACCGACTGTATATATATATATATATATATATATATGTATGTATTTATATATATGTATATACATATGTAATGTATATGTATATGATCCTTTTGATAGTAGAAGCAGAGATTGAGAACGAAGAATAGTTAGTCAAACAATTCACCAAAGAGACATACACACGCCAAACAAAGTAACAATATTTCACATATATATATATATATATGTTTTTTTTTTTTTTTTTTTTTTTTATTCAAATTGTATTTAATGACTTTGGTAGCTCTCTGCTGGTGCGAATGTATATATATATGAATATATATATATGTATAATAATACATAATTACATAATGTATAATAATACATAATAATAATTACATAATGTATAATAATACATAATTACATATGTATAATAATGCATAATTACATATGTATAATAATACTTAATTACATTAATAAACATTATCCATTAGTTCATCTAATTTGTAAAAGTATCACAACGTATACGTTTTCACAATGTATAAACCATAATAAATATCAGTTTCCCACTAATCAAAATGCACAAACCTCTGAATAGTTATGATAAATGTTAATTAATTTGGAAATGAAAATGATGTATTTAATTTATTTGATAACTTCATAAAAATATTTCTTATACTTAAATGAGATCCGTTCTTATTTATTTAATAGAAATCTATCCTTGTACTGTTTGTTTTTTGACGTTTTTTTTTTTTTTTTTATCTTAATCTTAAACCTATTCGTCTTCATGTAAATGATCTCTATTTGCTTTTCTAAGCAAATAACAATAAATTTTTGTATTTTATAAAATAATGCGAAATGAAAGTAACTTATACGGTTCTCATTTAAATCTTTCAAAATACATTGAATATAGAGAATATTTTTTTGTAATATTTATCAAAGGAACATTAGGTATAGTCGGTAACAAAAGTGTCCGAACGCTGGCAAAAATTCCTATGTAAAAAAAATTACACTTCATACGGTTTTGTTAAATAAATCCTTATCGAATCTTGTTCTTACACTGAATAAGAACAGGATTCGACATGAATTTGTTTAACAGAACCGTATGAAGCGTACTTTTTATACATAGGATTTTTTGGTAGTGTTCGGACACTTTTGTTACCGACTGTACATTTATTTATACATTAACTAGAAAGATGTTAAATAAGAAGTAAATATCTTGGTTTTCATGTTTAAGAATATTTTCATTTCAAAGAATTTAGCTTAGCAGTATTTACTATTTACTAAAATAAAAATTTCTAAATAAATTAAAAAAAAAAAAAAAAAATTGATTAAAAATGATTATTTAAAAGAAACTAATTTTGCTTAAAAATAGACACATATTCATAAACCTTAATCATTAGACACTGTTTCTTTTATATGAAAATCAGTAAAAGCATTTTGATGAATACACGTTGCTTAGCTTTCAATAACGATGGACTATCTGCTTATTTATCATGATTTAAAACTTTGCAATACTTTATTTTTATTATTTCTAAGCTTATGAAAGAATGACACCTCGTTTTCAAAACCAATTTTTATAAAACCCAATATTTAATAAACATTCTTTTCAGGAGGCCAAAATTAAAAAAAACGATTTATTTCCAGAATTAGATTACCTCGCGTGTGGAAAAGAACTCTAATGAGGAAATTAACAAGGACATTTCCATTAAGATAAACTTCCTCATTAAATTTATTATGTTTTTAGAAATTTTTTATCTAACTGCCTATTAAAGTAATAAATTTTATTCATAATTAAAATATTAAGTAACTAATGAATGTTGTTTTACAATGTCAAAACCTTTTTGCCTGTGCAGTTTAAGTGAAGTTAAAAAGCGTTAAAATACATGCCATACATTTTGCGATGTGTCTATTACAATTTATTTATCATACATATTTCTTTATACGAAAAGGGAATAAATTTAATGAAATTACACTTAACTAAAGAATTTTTTTATATGACTTACACGTTTAAAATGATATAAATAGAGAATTGTTTATATTGTACTTGAAAGTGTCAAGACTATATTACAATAACTGTTTGTATATTATTGTACTATACATTTAGGGATGTATTTAGAATAATGCTTTCAAAATGCTTAGTTCATTATAAAATTTTATTTACTTTTCTGCTGACTTACAAAATTACAGACATTAATAAGTTGTTTATTTTGGAAAGCATTTTATAATAATACTAAAAAATATTTAGGTCTTTTGTTTGTGATCATTTATATATTCTGACACTTTTGTAAAAAAAAAAAAAAAAAAAAAAAAAAAAAAATGGGATTGCTATAACATAGATGTTTTTAATATTTAGTATAGAATGTGCCTGTCAAAAATTGTGCTTGTTGTATTTATAGTATATTTACAGATGGATATAATAATTCTGTACTTTTTTCTTCAAAATCTATCACGAACTTTCCAAGAAAGCATATTTCCCCGAATGGAGTGCATACTACCAGTAGATGCTAGTTTTCATCTTGATGAAGGTAACTCTTAACGACGTTTTTTATTATAAACCCTAAACAAGAATTTTGTTTTTCAAAATGGTCGGATATACAAAAAAAAAAAAAAAAAAAAAAAAAAAAAAAAAAACCACTTCCTCACATTTGCCGGTATTAGCACGAGTTATTAGAGAACAACTAATTTCTTGTTTATATGTATAAATCAAATCTCTCTGTTAACTCAAAAACTCTCAACCCTAATCTTTTACAAATATCACTAGAACCTTTTGCGAGAAACGAAGAATATATATATATACAAAATTACATCGTTCAATAATAAGGAGTGTAAGAGAATTAGTTTTAAACTATTTTACTTAAAAAATCATTATATTTCAGTTACATTAAAGAGAAAAACTCTGTAATAAATACTTAATACCTGATAACATTTTTCTTTAACCTGATCAAAGTTTGCATACATTATATATACATAATAATAATAGATTTTGTATATTCTATATACATTTTTATTCAGTAATTTTATAGGTGCGCATTTATACACATTATCATATATAGCCGTAATCATTTGTGCAAAAATATCTGTATCATAAACAGTTTAATGTGTAAATATATATATATATATATTCATGTGACTAATAATAATCTTCAGTAATATTTTGTTTGTAGTAGCATACAGTATCCATCTTGATATAGTAGGAAATAAACTTTCACTTCAATAATTAATATATTCTAAAAGAAATTTGTTTAAATTTCTGTAGTTAAATAGCATTAAAATGTGCTATTATGTTAATGTTCGTTGATCGGAATAATTTTTTTTTATTATTATTTTTCAAACATATACCATATTTAAAAGAAGTCCTATAATGATGAATAAAATACCATTGTGATATTTGTTTAAAATCTATACATTATGATGTGTGTTGAATTTATTCTTTGCTATTTATTAACTAATGTGTGTTGCATGTATGTATGTGAGTGAATACTATGGTATCTAAACGCTGCTTTTGAATTGTCCAGAAATCTGGTAGGCATTTTTAATGTCATCTTTACTAAAAAAAAAAACGCACGTTGACCGTGGTAAAACAATCATAAGTATAGTAATTACAGTCATTTTACATGAATGCAAAGAAAAATATTTATTCATTAGAATAATTCACTCAGATCACTTGAAATACATTTCTGTAATATTAAAAATTTTAAACGTAAAAAGCTTGGCTTAGAGGTTATGTAGTCATTCCACAAATCATTTGTGCGGGAAGGAGTGTGTTCGATTAGAGCACTGGCCCGAGGTGTCTTTCCTGTCTTTCGTGTTGCAACCGTATCAAGTGCTATTTGTCATTATGTCGAAAAAAATTTACAAGCGGATCTCAAATCAAGCATACAGGTCTGATGTATACATAAAATAAACAAACAAACTAACATAACAAAACCAATATATATCTATGTTTTATTGCTGTAATACGTTTTATTTATTACTGAAAATACTATACTTTACTTTACTCTTAATACTTTCTCACAATAAAACATTGTTTCATTTCAAAATCACAAATTTCTGACAAGCGTATGTATATAAACTATTAAATATATTTCCGATATGCTTAAAAAGGAAAAGGGAATATCTGCAGAAAATTCTTTTTTTTTTAGCATTATCACATTTAAGCATCATCATTAATACAAATCACTTCTTTCATAAACAGATTATGGGAATGGAATAGTAATCTTCTGTTTTTGTCAAGTCCTACAAGTAAATATCTTTATTTATGTGCATAATAACATAAAATAATCGGCTTGATTTGTCTAGAAAGCAAAACAATATTTTCTTCATTATCAAATATATTGTAAATGACGTCTGTATTTGATTATTATCATGCAATTATATGTATTTGTCTTTACGTGTAGAATCAACTTTTATATATTTTATATAATGATATATAAATAAATGTTATTGTAATTTATTTTTTTTAAATGACCTCCGAATATAGAGGAGAAAGGAGAACACTAATTTAAATTTAAAATAAATAAATCTAACAACAAGAGTAGTGCTTCCTAAAAAGTATTAAATATTGGTTTTTTTGGCATAAGCAAAACAACCTAAATAAATAAAATCTGTTATAAAAAAATAAATCTGATATATACCAGAAAAATTTTATTATGAAATTATCGGCTTTCTTGCGTGTAGAAATCGAATCGTAAATAAGAAGAAAGGTTCTAGTTGGCGAGTGCACTTCATTTAATATTGTCGAAATAATTCAACAAAACTCTACCTGTACAATAAATGTTAACTAAAAACATTTATAGTAATGGTGGCCAAAAAGAAATAATTAGTGGCTTATCGCACAGTTTCTGAAGAACAACTACTCACTTCGCACAATTGAACACAAACTGATGCATTAATGAATTCGTTTTTCTTCCCATTACTTTGTGATATTTCATTGTAATCCTTTAAATAGTGTATTAGGCAAAATTTTGTGATATTTCATCGCAAGAAGCTAGTGTTATCATTCTAGAAGTGTCTTTTGAAACGTTGTTTCTAACTGAAATTAGGGATTGCAGATTTTGGTAACCGTAAATTACTATGTCTGTAAAAGTTTTTCGCCATACCGCCAAATCTTTGTAAAATTAAGTTGATCCTTACTAGTGAAATGTAAGTTCACCTCTCTTCTCGTATGGTAGTGTTACAAGGCACCTTGTGAGGTTTATTCCTATAATAAGGTTAGTCTTCACTGGGTACCTGGTCATATGTGTATACCTGGTAATGAGTTGGCTGATGAGTTGGCTAGATCTGGTTCCAGCACACTCTTTTGTAGCGCTGAGCCTGTTCTGGGTATTTCTCCCACTACTTTTAGGGCTTCTATCTTCAAGCTCTTTGGTAAGGAGCACTACAGACTATGGCGTAATTCTGATGGTCAAAGACAAGCAAAAGAGCTTAACCGCGACTATCCTGGTCTTCGTCATAAGGAGCTATTAAAGCTTAACAGGAATGGTTTGAGGAAGGTTATTGGCCTTCTTACTGGTCACTGTACCCTTAAGAGACATCTGAACATTATGGGTATCAGTTCTGATACCAT
This sequence comes from Salticus scenicus, assembly GCA_963930645.1. Classification (NCBI taxonomy): domain Eukaryota; kingdom Metazoa; phylum Arthropoda; class Arachnida; order Araneae; family Salticidae; genus Salticus; species Salticus scenicus. The sequence continues at coordinate 219,777,963 of OZ005656.1, read as the reverse complement.
CTGTCGTGGTTGTTGTCTGGAAGAGGAGACTGTGAGGCAAGTTTTATGTGACTGTGAGGCCTTTTCTGCTTACAGGTTTGAGCATCTTGGTCGGCATCTCATTGAGCCTTGAAAGCTGCAGGATATTCCAGTCAGTTATCTGCTGATAGCTTTGCTTCAGCTACAAGGCTTTTCTCTTAAGGATGTGTTTGGGTCTGGGTACAATAGACCTCTGGTCGATGTGTCCTAGCTCTCAGTGTCTTGCTGAGGGCTGCCCTCCTTAATAAGTCATAAGTCGTAAGTTGATTATTTTTACTTTGTGTCTGTAAATATTTTTTTTTCGTACAGAAAGAAGGCAGACAGGTGAACACATAGAAAAAAAATATGATTTCATAAACACGTTTCAATTTTATTACAAAGTGTTAAAAAATGCAAAAAATATTTCAGTTTGGATATTATCTCCGAGTGTGAAATCCCCTAAAATGTTTATTTTAAGCGAGACTAATATCATTTTAAAGATAAAAACATACATTTAAAAAAAAAAAAAATGTGTTTAAAGTTTTTTTTAAATGTAAATTTTGTATAATGCCTTGTTTTGTAATATGCCAAACAAAATATATTCCCATGATGATCTCTGGATTATTAATTTTTAATTTTTATTATAAACTGTCCTCGTATAAATTTAAACAACAAGATTGTTTTTACGCAAATTCCTATTATATGTTGACAAAGATCTCGAAAGTAAAGTATTGTAATATATATTATTATTCAACTTGATTTAAGTTAGCATACCTGCGCAAAAAGCAAATATATGTGCGACGAATAAAAAATCATAAAATGACTATCCAAATTATGAAATAATAGTAGGCACATAAAACTTTCAGGGATCATTTAGAGGGACGCTATAAACTGTCACTAAAAAGCAGGAATCATTCCAAGAAACCACAAAAAATATACGTCCATTTTATTAGCTGTCCTCAAATGAGGACGACACTGGGCACTAACGGGTTAAGGAAACATTAAGCGAATTTATTATTCATACAACGATTAAACGAAGGAACGTTTGAACGAGAAATTTAGATGACATGTTCTTTTTCAAACATTTAATCAAACTTTATAGAAGTATAACATTTTTTTTAAACAGGTAATAATTCAATATTTTTGAAAAGTGAGCTATACAAGAAATAAAAATTAAAATGTTCTAGAAAAGAATGCGAAATGAGAAATGTTGTGAAGGACGCTTTATAAACAGTTGAAGATAAACGTGCATCAAAGTGTTAAATTTCAGACTGCTTTTTTATCCTGTATTTCCCTTTTCTTCTATAACAGACTTCTTGAAAAATTATAATAATTCATTTGTAAACTATGAACGCAGCAAGACTAATAATATAATTACTGGATAATTTTATAAAGAGTATCTCATCTAATTTTAATTTTTGTTTGATATTTTTCTTTAAAGTTCTTCAAAAAAGAAGAAGGAAAAAAAAAAGAAAAAGAAAATTGAAGAAAAAATAAGTTTTAAGAAAGAAAAAATGAGTTTTAATTTAACAGTTGAAAACTTATGTATCTACACCCATCTGTCATGCAACTTTTACAAAGTTTCCCAAATACTTTTATTTTCTGAAATAGTTTAAATTCCCCATTTTCATGCCTGCCAACTTACTTATTAATATTTGTAAGTTTTTCAGTACCTCCCCCCCTTTTTTTTACACCAGTTTTTTTTTTTTTTTTTTTTTTTTTTTTTTTCCCTTAGATTATTTTCCTTCTTATTTAATCGTAATTATATCTGAAGAAACTTTCTCTAGAAATAAAGTGGTGTGGAAAAAAAGGCTGGTTCTAAAAATTTTCCTGATATTATTTAGGAAGTTGGCAGGTATGCATTTCTCTCTAAAAGCTTACTTTTAAGTAATATTAGTTTTAAAATTATTGCTTATGTTAATGTTCTTTAAAATTCAATTAATGGTTTGATAAACAAAATACCGTCCATTTTTTTTTTAATCGTACGTCCATTACTTTAAAAATTTCTCGCAAAAGAAAGAAACGACAAAACAGGCCATGATTTTGATTTTAGACCTGAGCGTTATTTTCAAACTTAAGTTCTGATGTATCTATATTAAAATAATTTTATATATGTGTATTTGTACATATATGAGTGAATACAATAGCATAGAAGTGCGCATAGAAATTTTAGTTCTCAATTTTTTGTAAATAATATATTTATTAAAATATAAGGTACGAGATATTGTTTTATTATTTAAAAAATCTAAAATGCATCTGCTAAAAACAAATGTATTCAATTTAAAAACCAAAACATTAATACATACTACACTTATTAACTTAATTTTATTCTTTATCAGTCTGATTAAATATTAGCTGGATATTACCATGAATATTTTATCCTTCGTCTGAAAGAAAAACAAAGGATAAAATATACACAGATTTATCTTTCAATTAATAAACTTCCATGATCAGAAAGAAAAAGGGTCATTCCATGTCAAATCAACATGGCTGAAAACCTGAACCCCTTAGATTTTTATGAAATTTGGCTCATTTATTTGTTCTATTGAGAAATGATTATATACCAATTAAGAAGTCCTTATCTCTTTTATCTTTTGATATACAGAGCTGCAAAAATGTATGAAAAATACAAATTTTCAAAATTCGTCTACTACACATGTATATTTTGTTTTCTAATTAACTTGGAGATAAAATATTTATATCAATAAAAAGCTTATAATAGAGGCTTTCAAATGATATATCACAAGTGTATATATTTAAAAAGTTTCATTTTAAGGTCAAACACTTTCACCTTTGACCTCCAATATCTCAAAACGTACATATTTAATTTTCTTTTAAACATAATAGGTTTTTTTTTACATTTATTACCTATAATTATTTCAAATTTCAACATGGGACGGCCATAGGATGCTGAGTTAATTAATATGTAACTCTAAATCAGTATTTTCGTACTAACATAACGTAAGTTTTACCCATAGATTTTTCCCTAATTAACTTAGAGATATAAAGTTGCTGTCATTATAAAGTTTATAATAGAGGCTTTTAAATGATCTATCACAAGTGCATATTTTTAAAAAGTTTCATTTTAAGGTCAAACATTTTAACATTTAACCTTCAATATCTCAAAAAGGACATATTTAATTTTCTTTTAAAAATTATTTGTTATTTTTACGTTTATTATCTATAATTATAGTACGTTTCAACATGGCTCGACAATGGGATACTCAGTTATAAATTAAAATGTAATCCTCTATCAGTATTTTCATACTAAATTAACGTACGTTTTACAAAAAAAATGGCCGTACCATATTGTAACTTGGAATGTTTGCGTTGATGCAAACTCCATCTTAATAACTTAATTAGATAACAAAATGGTAAGTAAGAAAGTACAAGACTTGAATTATATAATAAATATGAGTTTATTTGAACAGATTAACGGGAGGGCGGTCTGGCAATCAAACTTGCTCTGTCAGCGTATTTAATTAATCAAAATATATATATCAGAAATTAGATTAGATAATCTTAAATATCTCACCCTAGTGAATAGTCGAAGGTGTAGAGACGGTTGCACCCGTGTACTCCGCTACTGCGACTTCTCCGTGGATCAGAGGATTCCCTTCAGATCCAACTTTACCTCTACGAATGCTAGTAGATACTCGTACCTACACTCATCACAACTTAATCTCCATACAACTAAATCTTCACTATTCCACTATAATATACATCGCCATCCACTATAATATACTCCAACATCCACTCCAATCTACTAAAACCATCTCCATATTATACTTTTTCCTACTGACCTCCTTTCCCTTCATTTCAATCAATACTTTCAAATTCACTTCACATTCATCTAACTCTCCGAACCTAATTCGTTCGTTGCAGCACCCTGCCGACACAAAACTAACTCGACCTCATCTTTCGCCGAGTCACTGGCGCCGAAGTAATTTAACCGTCCCCACTTTCTATTTTGCTGGATCCAGCTTAATTTTACACAAACCGTGGCGACGTTCTGACGTCTCAACCTCACAAACTTACAAAAATTATAGATAACAAACATAAGACTATCATATAAAATTAAACATTTATACATTAAAAAACTATATTTTTATACATTAAATAATTACATTTTTAAAAGAAAACCAAATGTGTACTTTTTGAGATATTGAAATCAAAGATGACCTTAAAATGAAAAATTTAAAAATATATACATGGGATATATCATTTGAAAGTCTGTATTACAAGCTTTCTAATGATAACAATCTTATATCTCTATGTTAATTAGGGAACAAAATATAGGTTAATCTTACGTTATGTTAGTATGAAAATACTGATGGAAGTTTACATATTAATTTATAACTCAGGATCCCATGACCATCTCATGTTTAAATTTACAATTACAGATAATAAAGTAAAAATAACATAATTTTTTGAATAAAATAAAATGTGTACTTTTTGAGATATTGAAGGTCAAAATTAAAAATATCACCTTAAAATGATTTTGTGTTAATATATACATGTGATTTATCATTTAAAAGCCTGTATTATAAGTTTTCAACTTTTACCAAACTTTTATCTCTAAGTTAATTCGAAAAACAAATGTGGGTACATTGTATTATACGAATTTTGAAAATTTACATTTTTCACCCATTTTCGCAGTTCTGTATACCAAAAAACTAAAAGAGAGTGGGACTTATTAATTGGTATGCATACATTTCTCAACAGAACAAATAAATGAGCCAAATTTCATAAAAATCTGAGGGGATTAGTTTAAAAATGCAGATTTTTTGTAATGATTTGACATGGAATATCCCAAATGCATTAATTTTGAAATATTTCTTTTCATATATTAATAACTTTTGCGTTAATTCAGTTAATGTAAACAATCCAGAAAAATATATGCATTCAACGTTTGAAATTTAATTATTTAATTTCCATACATCCGCTTAATAAAATGAACATTCCACTTAGAAATATTAATGTTCAACTTTATTATATGCGACTGCACTTTCACACTTTCAATAAGTTATGGCAGTACTTATTTTTGGCGAAAAGTAAATTAATTTTCAACATATGACTGATCATCATTCTAACATTTTTGATATTTTATTTATTTTACATAATAAATGCCTATATTATTTAATAAATATTAATTATTCGTTTAGCAAAAAATGAAATATCTAGAATAGAAGAAAATCTGTGTAGTAAATTATTGTAACAGAAAAATTAAAGAGTTAATTATGTTTAGTTCTGACATTTTCACGAAAGGTATTTTTAGTGGAATATAAAGTTTTTTTTTTTTTCATGTCTTAGTAGAATCTGTTTAAAACCTATTTATTACGATTAATTGTGGTTAAAGATCAAAAGTATACCATTAATATTTAAGAATAAAATGATCAGGACATATTTTTATTTTATTTTAATTAATTTATTTTATTTTTATTTATTTATTTATTTGCTTAAAGAAGTTTAAATTTAGAAATATATTAACAGTTGTAACTATTGAATATATATAGTGAATTTTATACATTTTCAACATAGTTTTGTTCTAAAAATTAACAGTACTTGGATTACTATAACTTTATCATTTTTTGTTAAGAGAATAATGAATATTTATTAAATAATATAGGCATTTATTATGAAAAATAAATAGAATATCAAAATTATTAGAATAATAATCAGTCATATGTTGAAAATGAATTTACTTCTCGCTAAAAATAAGTACTATAGTTAATAACATTCTAAGATTTTTATAAATTACACGGATCGAATTGTTCTAAGTAACACAAGTAACGTATTTTCTAACAAAATTTTCGGTAGAAGATTTTTTATTTATTTATTTATTTATTTTTAGACTTCAGTTTTATCTTGATACTTTATGCTTCTTCACGTCACATTTATTAAGATTTAATGGTTTAGTGTAAAATCAACTCACAATTATATTTGATTGAACCACTTTATTTTCAATCAGTGCACACCATACGACAAATATCTGCGCACGTTCAAACGGACATCGTCCATTATAAAACTATTATACATTTTTTTTTATTGTTGTTGCATCATAAAGCTTATCAGATTAAGCTTTTTCACACAAAGTTAAAAATTATTGCCAACTAATTTAGACATCAGTGCTTTCCGACGTGCAAGGGATCGGTACTCAACTAAAAGTAACGAAAAACCACACCCACACTGTTCCTTCTTTAAAGTATTAGCTTCAATGTGATTATTGTAAATAATCCTGACCCTAAATGAATATTGTGTATATGATTATTTATTTGAAATTAATAGCAAACATTTGACAATAAACTTAAAATGCATCAGAATATTGCTAGTAATTCCAAGTAAATAATCACATTTACAGTGTTCAATTCGAGCCAGAATCAATTAATGTAAGATTTTTTTTTTTTTTTATCGAACTTTTAATGTTGTAAATTGTATTATAAATCATACATATCTATGAAATAGTAATTCAAGAGGGATTTTTTAATGTACACAATTTTCAAAACATAACTTTTAAAGTTTTGAACAATAACAAAAGCAATTACTCATAAAATAATAATTATTTGTTTATTTATTAAAAAAATATATATATGAAGTGCTCGATAAACTTCATCAAATGCAAACACAATTATCGGCAAAATTTTATAATATAAGCTGAATACGTTTCTTACTGTTTATGCAAAGTATGTTTGTAACTTATAATGCTGCTGAATCTTTCAGGAGGAAAAGGCACTCATACAGCTAGCTGGTCGCAGTATAAGGGAAAAATATAAGGGAACAACATGATTATAATCTGCTTACATATATCTTCGTAGATTTATTATAACTAGTATCGCCCAGTGGTTGAAACGCGATCGCTTTTTCGCAAAACAAAGCTAAGTAATTGCCATCTCGTACACGGAATTAAATTGCAACACAGCTGCACCAATTGTTTGTAGATATGCATCCAAAATGAATGAGCAGAGTTTTATTTATTATATTTCTGTACGTTTCGTACACTGTAGATGCTGAGTCTTTCCTGAAACGAGAGGAAATCGCAATGTGAAAGAGCCCCCTGTTCTGAGAAACAACCAAGGGAATTCAAACCAAAAGGTCCAACCAAATATTAAGTTCGGTTAAATTAAGTCCATTGGTTCATAAAGTACAGTGTTCGAACCAAATAATTTCTAAAAATGATCGGATTGAGTTCAGGAAATCTCAAAACGTGTAACTTCATCAAAAAAAGGAAATCTAAACATTTTCTGAATCTTATACTTTCTTCTTATATATGAAGAGGATAGAACAATAAATCCACTTTTCAAAAAAAAAAAAAAAAAAAGTAGTCAATTTCTGTTAACTCAAATGCAAGGGAATCTCAGAACGTATAGATTAATCGGAAACCGGAAATCAAAATTCTTTCCATATCCTCTACATTGTTCTTGTACATACAGAAGCTAGAAATAAATCCACTTTTTTTTAAAAATAAGTCGTCAATTTCAGTTAATTGAAATTTAAGGAAATCTGAAAATGTGTAAATTAATTGAAAACCGGAAATCAAAATTTTTCCAAATCTTAAACTTCCATCTTATATATGTAGAAGATATACGCAAGCAAAATGTAACGTCACTGACCGTCGTTGGAAACAAGTAAAAGATTTCCTATGCTAATTTTCCATTGGATTTTTTGTAAAAAAATATTAAAAATTGAGAAAAAGTATTTCCGGATTTTAATCCCCATATTAAGGTATAATTATAAATTAGCCATCGTGTACATGCGTTAGATTAAGTTATTTTGCTGTCAAATTGACAAAAAAAAAAAAAAAAAAAAAAAAAAAAAAATTCAAAATACTTGAAACGAAATGGGCATAGATTTGATATTTGCTAGTCCTTGGCGTTTCGGGTTGGCGATCAAACACGTAGTACGAAAACATACAGGCCAGATGTATATTTTCGTAATACATATATATTCTACGAAATATTGTTTCATATCATTGATTACTCATTTTTAAACTGATAGGATTTAAACATGTTCGCCAGATAATTTGACGATTTTTTATTTATTTATTTATTTTATTTTCGTTTTTGTTTTTCCACCAAGGACGGCAGATATCAAATCTATTCTTTTGAAATGAAACTCATTCCACTGAAATTAAATACTTCTGTTTATATTAGAAAATGGAAGTCTGTAATTTTTTTTTTTTTAGATTACTGAAATTTAAAATTAAAATTTCATGAATTTTACAGAAAATATATTTCAATCTAACACACACAAACAGTGACTCACATATAACTATACCAAAATATCGGGATTGAAATCGGGAGATAATTTTCCTTAATGTTAAAAAAAAAAAAAAAAAAAAAAAAAAAAAAAAAGAAAGAAAGAAAGAAAAAAAAATGCAATAGTCGATTAATATAGGAAATCTTTAGTTTGGCCCTACTGACGACGTCATCACTTCGCTTGTGTTTACTAATAAATCCATTAAAAAAAATAAGTAGTCAATTTCAGTTTATCATAACCATATAAGTTTACTTGAATCAACATTATAAAAAATACATTTAAAATTATTTCTTTCATCTATATTTAAAATAATTTCTTAAACATTTTTTTTTTTTTAACTCAGTAGTATATTATAATTTTTTTGCAGTTTTGCATCGAAAATTTATTTAAATGGTCTTCTTGAATATAAATTACATTTAGTGTCTTTGGTTGCTCTCTCCTGAAATGTATATATATGTAACAAGATTAAATTAATAAATATTATCCATTAGTTCCTCTAGTTTATGAAAATCTTACAAAGGATCAACCGTATTAATATAAGTTTCGTATCAGAGAAAACGCAGAAACCTCTGAATAGTTATGATAAATATTAAATAATTTGGAAATTAAAACAATTTACTTAATTTGTTTGATTACTTTAAAAAGATATTGCTTAGATTATTCCTAAACGATACCCGTTCTTATTTATTTTAAATTAATCTATCCCTGTATTGTTTGTTTCTGATTTCCTTTTTTTTTTTTTTTTTTTTATCTTAATCTTAAACTTATCATCTTTTTATAAATGATCTGTATTTTCTTTTCTAAACAAATAATAATAAATATTTCTGTTTTATAAAATAATACGAAATGAAAGTAACATATTTGATTCTCATTTAAATCTCTCAAAATACATTTAAACTAGAGAATTAATTTTGTAATATTTATCAAAAGAATATTAGCTGCATTTATTTAAACGTAAACTAAAAGAATGTTCAATAAAAAATAATAACTAGTTTTATTAGAATATTTTTTTGGTTTTCCAGTTTAAATACATTTTTATTGCACGGATAATCTAAGTAATTTTACTATATATATATATATATATATATATATATATTCGATTAAGAATGATAAATTTAAAAGTAACGTGTTTTACATTAAAATAATTAAGTCGCATATTCATAAAACTTAATAATTAGACATCTTGTCTTCTATATAAAAATCAGTAAAAGCTTTTTGATCATTATATGTTACTTAGTTACTAATACCGTTAAGCTATCTGCTTGTTTATAATGATTTAAAATTTTACAGGCATTTATTTTTATTTTCTCTAAGTTTGTGACAGAATTACACCTCGTTTTCAAAAACAGCTTTCTTAAAATCCAACTTTTAACAAAATATTCTTTACAGGAAGGAACAAAGTTAACAAAACGCTTTACTTTATCGAAATTAAATTATCTCGTGTGCAGCAAAGAACTCTGATGAGAAAATTAACAAGGACATTTGAATTAAGATAACCTTCCTCATTAATTTTATTATATTTTTAAAAAGATTTTATCTAACTGCCTATTAATGTAACTAACTTTATTTATAATTAAAATATTAAGTAACTAATGAATGCTGTTTGACAATGTCAAAACTTTTTTGCCTGTGCAGTTTCTGTGAAGTTAAAAAGCGTTAAAATACGTGTCATAAATTTTGTTACGAGTCTGTCACAATTTAATTATGCATCCAATATATTCCTTGATACGAAGAAGGAATATATATATAAGGAAATTATTTTCATTTTCAATGTTATATAAATCTATGCATTCAGCACATTTAAAATAAAATGTCCATAGAATTGTTGATATTGTAGTAAAATATAAAAGAATTCATTTTTGCGTTATATTTTTATACTATGCATTTAGTGATATCTTTAGAAAATAGTGTATGTTAAAATTTTATTTATTCTTCCGCTTATTTACGAAATAATTATTATTTGGAAGGAATTACATTTTTTACTAAACATTTTGCAACAATATTGAATATCTTTTAGGACTTTAGGGTTATTTTTAAATGTAGACTCTTTTGAAAGTGACAGGATTGCTATAAACAAGGTATATCATCATGTTTTTAAATTTTAGTGCAGAATGTGCCCTGACAAAAAACTTTCTTGTTCCATTTATAACACACTGAAAAAAAAATTGTACCGCCTTCATCTAGAATGAATAAGTGGTCAGTTTCAAAATCCCTTAACTAGAAGTATAGATTTCGGAGTTATGCGCATCAGGCACGCCAATAAACTGAATAGACGAAATGATCGAGAATTTCTAGTCTACATATTTCTGAAACAATATTCTGAATATTCTGAATCTTTTGTATTGCGAGAAATTCTCGCTTGATTTTCTAGAACTGGATCATAAACCAAAATTATAGTTGCTGAAGACCGCCTCTTGAATTCGCATTTATTTGCAGAGATTTTTAAATAACTTTGCCCTCGAGAATATAGGCAAACGATCTAGAATTCTATTAGGGGATTTTAGAATTCGCTTTTAAATGGACGATAATTTATAACTATGACATGGTACTATTTTTTCTAGAGCCACAATTTAGATTCTAGATGTCATTTGCAGAATTTTTTCTCAGTTTATAATAACAAAGGAAAATAAAAAATTCAATTTAAGAAGAAACAAATAAGGGTGTTGTATGTGATCAAGATGTTTCGTGATCTTAAGGATACACTTATCATAACATGTCGACTGCATATCCAACAGACACTAGATGGTCTATGTATTTGTCTATGTCTGTGTTCTCTTATGGTAGTTTTTCTTTCCTGTAAAATTAACTTTCGAATTCAAGTATACAATAATTCATAAATAAACTGAAATTGAATGTTGAATGACACTCAAGGACCCTTTGATTACTAACACAACGTTTCTTTTCTTCAACAACAGTACATTTCCCTAAATTTGACTCTTGTATATATAGGTATGTAAGTCTCTGAACTTGAGATTTTTTTCATTAATTGTACTCTTTTGAACATAACAGAATATCTCATTATTGTGCTTTTATATTTATGGCGTTTTCTTGAATGAGCTTCTTTGGAGCTGTAGTTGACCGGTTGACAAAGCATCGTGCCCATAATTGAGGAAATGTAAGTTCGAATTTCGAGCCAGACCTGTCCGTCGTGTACTTTAATGGTGTCTGTTGCATGTAAAATCTTTAGTGGCTTGAAATCTCTTCAGTGTTCTGTAAAATAAAGACATCGGGAAGGGGGTTTACCGAACGAACGAGCTATCCCCTCCCGAGAAGAATCAAAATTGTGCTGGCATATCTCCGCTCCACCCCTAGATGAAAATCTCAGACTTTTGCTTTTAGCTTCTTCAAAAGTTCTAGTGCACTGTAAAATCGTTCTTCCTCAATCTTAGCCAGGCCAATTTCTTAATCTTCAACATTCAACCATACAGTTCAACCATACATTGTTTCATACTTTTTTTTTTTTTTTTTTTTTTTTTTTTTTTTTGTAAGATAATTAACGACACACTAAAAATAAAAAAATAAAAAAAAAAAAAAAAACTCATACATTACTTATTATTATTTAGGATTGCTTAAAATCATTTATGAAATGAAAAAAAAAAATAATAATAATTTTTCGCTTTGTAGCTAATTATACCTTTAAATAGTTAGTTACTAAAAGCGTTTGATCAACATATTACTGACAAAAAGATGATAAACGATTATTTATAGTAATATATGTCTACTCAGTTTTGTTCAAATCATCTAAATTATTAAAGAAATGAAAACCATTTAATTTTTCCCTTTTTTTCTTTTCTTTTTGATTAACTGAATTTTTGAACAGTTAGCTTTAAAAACCTTTTGAATTACTTATCATCTTCGATAAGAAAAATAACTACTTTCCTGCAAAATCTAGTTTTTAGTCTTGGCCGTCCATTTGAATTAATTTTAGCAATTAACTAATTTTAATTGGACGTTTTATAAGAGCATTTTATTTAAAAACATTTAATAAAATATGTTGTTTTGATTTTTATGTCTGTTAGAAGTAAGATAGGAGATCATCTTGGAAGTTCATTTGAGTTTTTGCATTTCTATTATTTTAGATTGAATAATCTTACATTGTAGAATAATTTTATATCCTATTTTATTATTAAATCTATTTTACATAATTTTATATTAGTGTAGAATATTTATACAGTACGACATATCACATATATAATATAAAATATTTTTACTATAAATTATGGAGAGATAAAAACAGCACAACAGGTTTTTTTTTTCCTTCACGTAATTTCGTACATTTTTACAGAAATATATATATATATATATATATATATATATATGTATGTATATATTTAACAAAAATAATTTTCCATTAAGATGATGGCAAACATTATAAAATTTTTCATCTATTTAGTTAGTAAAATAAGTTTTATCCAGAAAAATACAGGTCAATAAACCAATTATCAGCTTCAATTCAAGCAGTAAACACAGCTTAAACAACAGCTTTCAATAGCAAATCCACAGTACAAACTGTATAGCAATAACACTTGAAGCAAGTCTCTCTCAAAGAGGCTTAAGAGCAATGCAAGCACTAGCGAAGCTGGCTGAGATCTGAACTGAACTGACTGCCTTGGCGAGGGAGCGCTCCTTATATGCTGTTCCATGGAACCCAGATTTTTCGAGAAAACTCTAGAAAGTGGTCAACCAATCAAATTACAGCTTCCATATTTGGTATATCCCATATAAGGATTTTCTCGCCAAGGTCGCTAAAAAAATCGCCAAGGTGGGAAAAAGTCGCCAAATTTGGCGCCAAATCCATTACCTGCATTACTGGGGCTTTTTAATGCGTTTTTAAGGAAAAATAAGGCTATTTCAACGCTAAAACGACTAGAAATGCACAAAATTAGCACTTTATCAACTTACTAAGCCTCTTTGAAAGAATTTATACAAAAATAAACACAATTATTTACAATTTCGTAACACTGCCCCCTTCCCAAGGACTGCACGTCCCGGGCAGTGCAACCCTTGGTCAAGAGGCGAAACTAAACAAATTTACACAATCTAAAACACAAAAACTAAGTTGCATATAACGATAAAATAGAAATACAAATCAAGTGAGAAATATTTTCAAAATTGACAAATATGTACAAATACAACTATTTACATTACGCATGCGCAAATTTTACCAGTATTTACATTTTAAATTTTTAATATTACCTTTACTTGTGGTACTTGGCTAGCCTATTATAGTGCACCACCTTCGGTTTTGATGAAGGTGTTTTAGTGATCCGCACCACTACATCATTCAGCCTTTTTAAGACTGTGTATGGTCCGTCCCAGTTGCACTGTAACTTGGGAGAGAGTCCTTGGCGTCGAACAGGATTCCACAACCAGACCTTTTCTCCTTCCTGAAACTCATGTTGCGTAGCCTTTAGATCGTACCTTGTCTTCATTTTCTCCGATGCAATATTAATCCGCTCCCGAGCAAAGTTGTGTACGTCCTCAAATCGTGCCTGGAGATCTTGGATGTACTCCTCGGGCGATGAAGGCGCATCGGGTGGGCAACCAAACAGGAGATCACAAGGGAGACGAAGTTCACGTCCAAAAAGCATCTGGGCTGGAGTATAGCCGGTGGTTTCATGGACAGCACTTCGATAAGCCAGCAGGAACAATGGCAACTTCAAGTCCCAATCTTGCTGGTTCCTTGATACTAGAAGAGAGAGGTTATTCAGGATGGTACGATTGAACCTCTCGACCATGCCGTCCGACTGGGGATGTAGGGGTGTTGTCCGGGTTTTGTCTATGCCGAGTAGTTGACACAGTCCTTTGAAAACATCAGACGTAAAGTTCCTACCTTGGTCGGTATGAAGTTGTAGGGGCGTGCCGTACCTTGACACCCATTGCTGCACTAGGACCTCTGCGACCGTGCATGCCTCTTGATTGGGAATGGGATATGCCTCAGGCCACTTGGTGAAATAGTCGATCACGACGAGGATGTATTTATTTCCATTGGAGGTCCGTGGCAAAGGACCCAAGATGTCGATTGCAATCCGTTCAAATGGTGCTCCCACGTTATACCGTTGCAGTCTTCCTCGACTTCGTTTCTGCGGGCCTTTACGTGCCGCACAAGCATCACAGGATTTACACCATTTCTCCACATCCTCCTTTGCCTTGCACCAGTAGAAGCGTTCCCGAACTTTCTGCAGAGTCTTCATTACCCCAAAATGGCCTCCGGTAGAGCTACTATGCAGTTGTTCTAAAACAGCTGGAATTTTCGATCTTGGTAATAAAATTTGACATCTGAAGCTTTTCCCATCATCAGATACCCACTTTCTGTATAATACGCCGTTTCTGATATGAAGAGAATCCCAAAGTGCCCAATAACTTTTCGTAATGGGACTAAATCTGAAAATGTCCTGCCAGATAGGTCTATTGCTGGTCGTCTCCTTCAGCTGTAATATTGGCTTTATGTCAGGATCTTCCAACTGGGCTTTTCTAAGTTCTTCGTCACTCCATGGATCGGGATCTTGATCTGATGGTGTTGAGACAGTGACTTGGCAGGCAACCGGATTTATCGGCAGGTATTTCTGTTCGGCTCTAGAGCAGTGCTTGCAGCTTTCCGAGTAGGGCTTCCGTGACAAGGCATCTGCAATACCATGTAGAGTCCCTTTACGATGACGTATCTCGAAGTCATATTCCTGCAGGCGTTGTATCCACCTGGCAATCTGTCCTTCCGGGTTCTTGAACTGGAGCAACCACGTTAAAGATGCATGGTCAGTCCGGAGCAGGAATCTTCTGCCATAGAGGTAATGTTGGAAATGTTCTATGGCTTTTACGATGGCGAGTAGCTCTTTCCTGGTGGTACAGTAATTTCGCTCTGGTTTAGACAGGCATTTACTCCAATAGGCAATGACATGTTCTTGACCATCAATTTCCTGCGACAGAACAGCACCGACACTCTCATGGCTGGCATCTGTATCAAGTATTAACTGTCTGTCGGGCTGTGGATATGTCAAGATAGGCGATGATGTTAAGGCCTCTTTAAGTCGCTTGAACGCTTTTTCACATTCATCTGTCCACATGAACTTCTGTTTGGCTTCCGTCAGCTTGTGCATCGGTCTGGCAATATTTGAGAAACCCTTGACAAACTTCCTGTAGTAAGTGCATAACCCCAGGAAACTTCGTAGTTGGTGTACATTTTCAGGGCGACTCCAGTTCTCGACTGCAGAGATCTTCTCAGGATCAGTTCTCACACCTTCGGCAGAGATGATATGGCCGAGGTAGCTCACTTCACGACGGAACAAGTTACACTTGCCTGGATTCAATTTGAGGTTAGCCAATCTGAGTTTCTCCAGCACCTTTCG
Organism: Salticus scenicus; assembly: GCA_963930645.1. Classification (NCBI taxonomy): domain Eukaryota; kingdom Metazoa; phylum Arthropoda; class Arachnida; order Araneae; family Salticidae; genus Salticus; species Salticus scenicus. The sequence goes on along the minus strand of OZ005656.1, from coordinate 219,762,367 downwards.
GATGTTTCGTAGATGGTCTTCAAAAGTGCGCCCCACAATGATAATATCATCCAAATACACCAGACAGGCTTCATAGGAAAGTCCTTTTAGCACTGTCTCCATCAGGCGTTCGAAGGTGGCAGGTGCATTACATAATCCGAACGGCATAACTTTAAATTGCCACAGTCCTTGTCCCGTGGAGAAAGCAGTCTTCTCACGATCATCAGGATGTAATTCTACTTGCCAGTAACCGCTCTTCAGATCCAAAGTCGAGAACCATTTATTGCCAGCAAGTGTGTCTAATGTGTCGTCAATTCTGGGAAGAGGGTAACTGTCTTTCTTCGTGATGTCATTCAAACGACGATAATCCACGCAAAATCTTGTTGAACCATTCTTTTTCCGCACCAGTACTATGGGAGAGGCCCAAGGACTCGTTGATGGCTCGATGACATCATTGTGCTGCATTTCACTTAGAAGTTCAGTGACCTCTTCCTGTTTAGCAAATGGAAGTCTTCTTGGATGTTGTTTGATTGGAGGATGATTTCCTGTATCAATTCTGTGCTGGGTGATGTTCGTTCTCCCGACGTCTTCAGATGTTCGAGAAAAGAGGTCTTTAAATTCTTGGAGTAGCTTCTCCGCAGCACATCTCTGTTCCTTTCCTAACTCTGCATTCTTGAGTAATCCCGTTATTAATTGTTCAGAAGACTTGGATTCAGTTGATTGCATGGGGCGGTTGATGCATGTTACAGGAGTGCAGGCTGCTAACACCTCATCCTTCTTCACTGTTCGGACCTTATCGCTGATGTTTGCGACTCTCACAGGAATAGTACTCTTTGAGAGATCAACTAGAGATGAAGCTACCAGAACCCCTCTTGGGCTATTGTCTGTATCCGGGTATTCAATCAGTCCATAGCGGAAGTATTGCTTTGTAGGTGGTGTTCCTGAAACTATTGTCTCTGTGTATGGAGGGATGGAAATTTCAGACTTGGCTGTTATCTGGCAAATTGTCTGAATGTCTTGATTTTCAGTGTTGAACACAGCGATGTCTTCCGAACTCGAATGCAGTTCATTATTCTTGAAGTCCAATTGAAAGTTAAATTTTCTCAGGAAATCAATTCCAATGATTAAAGGATCTCTTATATCAGCCACATATGCCATATGATGGTAACTGGCATTCCCAAAAGTGATGGCCAAGTTCATTTTTCCATATATTTTGATTTCGTCTCCGGTCACAGTCTGGAGTTTAACGCAGGGCGGCGTCCAGATGAACTTCTCTTTTAGTTCTCGAGCCAAATCCGTTCTAATGATGGTCACGTTGGCTCCCGTGTCCAGAATCATCCGGCAGGTGGCGTTGTTGACTTGGCCATAGACGTGAAGTCCATTATCGCCGCCACTCATCGATGAAACATGAAATACCGTAAATTGGGGCTCTTTAATTTTTGGCAACCTCCGCCCCGCGAGATGGCCTCCTCTTAGTTTCCCTGCAGTGATGGTGAAGCCGGGTGATTTCCTATAGTTGGTCGTACGGGGCAGTTCCTCTTCACATGACCATCCCCTCCACAGCCCCAGCACTTTATCTTCCGATCCTTTATTTCTATGTTATTTTCCAGGTTGCGCAATCTCTTTAAGATCTCTGTGAAACTTCTCTTCATTTCATTCTCATCAGCAGGCGTATCATTTAATGAGACTGCTCTTATGGTATGGCGGTCTTTACGGGAGGCTTGTTGGGCTGCCTCTATCCTAAGTGCATAGCCTAAAGCTGATTCTACGTCTCTGATGTTGGAGAGTCTCAGCGCTTTTTGAATTTCTGGATCCCGAAAAGCATCGATAAAGTACTGAAGAGCTAAGTCGTTTCGAGTGTCAGCTTGGCAGTCTGAGAATGCTAGGTGTGACAATCTCTGAATGTCCGCTGCCAGCTCTTGCAAACTTTCGCCCGTTTTCTGGTAACGGGACTTTAGCTGAAGGCGACTATAGTCCTTAGAACACTTTTCTCCAAACCGTAGCTCCAGTGCTCTAGTCAAGGCCTCGAAGTCGTTCCTTTCTTCTTTAGAAACATTTCTCAGTATCTCGGCTGCATCTCCCTGTAATGCTGCTGCTAAGTGGACCGACTTGGTGGTAGAGTCCCAGCCGTTAGCTTCAGCTACGATGGAAAACTGCGTCTTATATACATGCCAGGAGGAACTGCCATCGTAGGTAGATAGCTTAATAGATTCCTGATTCTGAATTCTTCTCTCTTTCCTTTCAGTTTCCTGGGGCATGGATTCTAACTTTTCTTCCACTTTTCTCTCCAGATCTTCTATTCTCTTCAATTTACCGTCTATCTCCGAAAACCTTTCTTTCAGTTCCTGATCAAAATTTTCTTTAACTTTCTCCTCGAAACTCCGTTCTATCCTCGTAACACTCTCTTCAACCTTCATAACATTTTCTTCTATCGTCATAGCTTTCTTTTCAAAATTCTCTTCTATTTTCAAAACTTTCTCTTCTATTCCATCTACTCTGCTTTCCATATCCGATAATTTACTTTCAATCACTCCCTTTACTGTCGAAAGTTCTCTCTTCATCTCCTCTTGATTGCATTCAACTTTTTCTTGGATTGACTTAATTTCTTCCTGAACTTCACCCATAGTGTCTTTCAACTCTCTTTGCGATGCTTCCATACTTTCTTTCATCTCTCTTTGTCCTTCCTTCATTTCTCTTTGCCCTTCTTTCATTTCATTCATCTGGGTAGCTAAGCTTTCTAGAAGTTTCTTCATCTGTTCCTCCATAGCTCTAGTTATAACCATTCACAGACAATCCCACTTCTGACACCAGAAATGTTGCGTACTTGAGGGTTCGTGAGTTGTCCGGGAATGAAACGCCAAACTTACAAAAATTCAGTAATTTATTCACAGAAAGTTCCAGAAAAATACAGGTCAATAAACCAATTATCAGCTTCAATTCAAGCAGTAAACACAGCTTAAACAACAGCTGTCAATAGCAAATCCACAGTACAAACTGTATAGCAATAACACTTGAAGCAAGTCTCTCTCAAAGAGGCTTAAGAGCAATGCAAGCACTAGCGAAGCTGGCTGAGATCTGAACTGAACTGACTGCCTTGGCGAGGAAGCGCTCCTTATATGCTGTTCCATGGAACCAAGATTTTTCGAGAAAACTCTAGAAAGTGGTCAACCAATCAACTTACAGCTTCCATATTTGGTATATCCCATATAAGGATTTTCTCGCCAAGGTCGCCAAAAAAATCGCCAAGGTGGGAAAAAGTCGCCAAATTTGGCGCAAATCCATTACCTGCATTACTGGGGCTTTTTAATGCGTTTTTAAGGGAAAATAAGGCTATTTCAACGCTAAAACGACTAGAAATGCACAAAATTAGCACTTTATCAACTTACTAAGCCTCTTTGAAAGAATTTATACAAAAATAAACACAATTATTTACAATTTCGTAACACTATATATAGATATATAGATATATCAGGGTTGAAACATATTCAATATAATTCGAGTACTACTTTGTGGATTATTAGTAAGTGTTTTATTTTTATAATTTTATGTTTGAATACTAAAATTTGCATTAAATTTCAGCATTCAAAGATATATATATATATATATATATATATATATATATATTTAATTAACTTAGATAAAATAATACTCAAATTTGCTTAGAATATAATAATAAACTATAACAATATGATGGGGACTGAATAAAGTAAAAAATCTGGAGTGACTCCACTCGACTTTCCGAACATTGAGTAATTAACATTTTTGTAGATAAAGTAAAGAAAGAGGAGTTGTTAAACAAACAAAAGAGAGAAAACCATAACAGAGTGTTTGAGTATTTTACTCCATATATTGCACAATGTTTTATTTAATGCTGCTGAACTTTGAGTCCATAGATCATAATGATAAAGAATTTTTCGTTGTGTCCCTGTAAAACTCTATAAATGCTAGATTCACAAAATGCTTATAGATAGTGCGACAGTGATTTATAATATTCATATAAACTTTCAGCTCAATTGAATAAGGCGTTTATATGCTACCGCACTTTTAAAAATTTGGTCCCATAGGCCATAATGATAAATAATTTTTCTTTGTGTCCCTGTAAAAAACCTGTAAGCGCTAAATTCACCAAAATCTATACAATTGGTGCAACTGTGACCTATAACATGTGTAAAATTTTTTTGCTCAGATTAATAAGGTGTTTAGACGCTATCACACTTTTAATAATTTGGCCCCATAGGCCATTATGATAAAGAATTTTTCTTTGTGTCCCTGTAAAAAACTATAAGAGCTAGATTCTCCAAAATCTATACGATTGAGTAACTGTGACCTATAATATGTGTATAATTTGTTTCTCAATTGAATAAGGCGTTTAAATTATATCGCACTTTTAAGATTTTGGTCCCATAGGCCATAATGATAAAGAATTTTTCTTCGTGTCCTTGTAAAAAAACTATAAGTGCTAGATTCATCAAAATCAATAGGGTTCGTGCTACGGTGACTTGCAACATGCGTACCAACTTACAGCTTATTGGAGCAAAACGTTTAGATGCTAGCGTGTTTACTCACACACAAACACACATAAATACACACATACATACACAGACACATGCACACACACATACATATATCATCGTAAAAATAGTGAAGACGGACTCAGGGGACCTTTGAAACGTATAGAAACATCAAAATCTCAAATTCGGATTTTTGACATGATTACAATACTTTCCTCACTATAGCGTTCGGAAAGTAAAAATAGTTAGCATGGAACCTATAAAAAAATCAAAAAGTATTATTATTTTTTAAAGTAATTTTCATGAATTTTTTTAGATATAAAATAACTATATTTCAATCAATGCATGTGTACGCAAGATTTTATTTAATAAAAACAAATCTACCATCCTTTTATGCACTATTTTGGTATATAATTATTATTTATAAGAATGCATTTAGTTAAAATCTGTAATATTTTCATCTGGTTTGTTTAAAGATTTTTTTAATCACGCTTTTTTGTTTTACAGGGGGGGGGGGGGGGCAGCACGGTCATAAATGAAACAATTTCTTTAGAACCAGGATTTACAACCAATAAAAACGAAGAGACGCTTGCTTCATAATGGCTTTTAATCAATTTTTATCTAAACATTATCGTTAAGTCGTTTGTATGTGTTCGTAATGACTATTTGTGTTTCTTAAGGCGAAACAAAAATTTATATCCTTATTATGGGTTGGTTAACTTAATGGCATTAACAAATGATAGTAGTTAAACTCAGTGTAACTGCAATCGTTTACAAATCCATCATTAAATGTTAGCACGCACTTTTATAATTTTTAATGCGGTGTGAAAGTTAGTTATTTTCTTTATTTTTTACGTTATAATGCTGTAAAATTTTAAATTCTTGTTAAGATAAATCTTATATTGGATATAAATTGTACATAATACTCTAAATTACTGCTATTAATGTTAATCTGTTTGGTTTCTGGTCGCTTTAGATTGAATTTACTCACAGTCGCCACATGACCACGTCCAAGGAGGGTATTGTAAATTTTAATTCTTAGAAAGAATTCAAGTTAATATCTCGCTAACATTTATTCTACTGACCATTTATGTCTATAGACATAATTTTCTTTGTTATACATATTAATACTGATTTGTTTGGTTTCAGAAAGTCATAGATTGAAATGATTCACATCAGCTATATTATTTAATGATAAATTCGAAATATTAAGGAATGTAGGGATTAATGTATATGAAATAAATAAAAATTTAATTAATATATTAAAATTGTCTACCAAATAGCATGTAATTAACATTTAAACACATTGTCATCAGGGTAATCCTCTATTTTAAACAGTAAGCCCCGCCTTTCGGAGTTCTTCTCAAGCTTTATATTTATGTAAAAAAAAAAATCATTTTAGTTATTCGTTATCAAATTATTTAAACCTTCTCCTCAGCAATCGATGCGGCAAAATTCACTAGCATATATATATATGCCGGTGGCAGATATAAACACAAATACTGAAACCTTTTTATAAGGCAAAGTGTTTCTTTAGAAAAACGCATAAAATCAGGTTTGATTTATCGTAAAATAGTACTTTAACATGCACTGTTAAAAAAATGCAGAAAAAATACAGAAATTCTCTGTAATTTCAGAAAAAAAGGCGTAAATTACGGAAAAATTACGTAGACAAAACGTATTTTACGACTTTTTTTCTGAAATTACAGAGAATTTCTGTATTTTTTCTGCATTTTTTTAACAGTGTGGACTGCAAGAAATGTGTTAAAATATTAAAAACAAGATATAAATTATTAGAATTTTCGCTACTTTAATTCAAGTAAAATTCTGAATATATTTAGGAACGATCGAGGCGGGCAAACGGACAGATAGACGGACCGTCAGACAGACAGATAAACTAATTAAAACCATATTGACTACAAAAAATCTTTAGAAAGTGTTGAAAACGCTTAATGTAAACAAAAATGCAATTCTAACAAATTTTCATTAATAGTCCTTAATTTAACTGGATATTTTTGTGCGATTCGTAAATCTTAATGAAAATCATATTATATTCTATAGAAATCATCCTTTTGTGGATTTGAATAACATATTTCAATTTCAGTAAGATTTGTTCAAAGTAACGTTATTAAAGTATGGTTTATAGAAATACCTCTCATCCACCGCAGTGATTTGACGTAATTTCGAATGTCCCTACAACGAACCAGTAGTGGTATTTACTTCTATTTCATTAGGGAACATCCGATAGTAAAATTGAATAATATATATTAGTTTCTTATTTATATTTACGGGAGATAGAGTGCGGACAGGCAAACAGAATTCATGAACTCTTCTCAAATTTATTGGAAATTGTTAAAAAACAGACAGACAAACCGAAGTCATTTACTGAAAAGTGTTAAAAATCGTTTTTTGTTCATTCCTAGAGTAAATTTCAGCGTATATGTGCAACAAAACACGGAGGTACTTAATATACAAGAGAGATTTTTTTCGTCATCTTTTATATTTTCAAACAAAAAATCTATTTTATGATCAAAATATGCAAGAGATAAAAAAAAAAAAAGTTTAATTTTTAACACTTTTTAACAAAATTAAAAAGTTTTTGTGACTTCGGTTTGTCCATCCGTCTGTAAGTTGATTTATGCTTTTCAAGTTTACCATCGGGTGTCCCCCGTTGAAAATTGAATAAATATCACTACCGGCTTGTGCACAGGGCAACCGAAAATATTCAAAGGCATTGGGTTCTATCAGAGGTATTTCTATAAACCATAGTTTAATAACCTTACTTTGCACAAATTTCAATATAACTGAAATATGGTATCCATATATATATATATTAAAAAAAAAAAAAAAAAAAAAAAAAAAAAAAGGATAATTTCCGTAATATATAGTACAATTAGTATTAAGATTACTTAATATTTTTTTTAATTTTTACCCAAAATTGGAAATATCATCTTTATACTAGACCTGACTCAATTCTGAGGTTTCGTCGTTCGATCTTTATTAGTTTAGGATATATAATACACAGAATATTTCTGCACACATACGTATACTCACAAATATATACGCAAATATACACATGTGCACTTTTTTATTGCCAAACACCACTTTTTTGGACTCAGGATAACTTAAACCATATAAATCAGATGAAAACTCCATATAGAAAATTTTCACCGAATACAGTTTTTCCATTACCTACGGTAGACGTGTAATGGAAGTAAAAATATCTCCTTGACATAAAAAATCTACATTTATTCTTATTTTTGAAATTTTGAAAAAAAAAAAAAAAAATTAAAAATTAGATAATGAATGTGGGATTACTGAAAGAATAAATTAAGGGAAATCTTAAATCATATGAAGCTTTTTTATTCAATATACTTTAAAAATAAATATATAATAAATAAAATCAAATGAACAGTTTAAACATTAAAATGCTTTTATAGTTTATTAACTTATACATTTTTTTTGTTGTTGTTGTTTGTTTTTGCTGGTGTTAAATATGAATTTAAATTAATGTGTTGATACTTCTTCCAATTTTGCAATAGCTTAATGATATTGAGAGAGGAAAATAATTTGGTAAAACAATCAAAGTCTTAAAATAAACTTTATAGTTAGATAACTTTTACAGAAACTTTAATTTATCCTTCGAAAAATTCCTATTATAAAAAGATAAAAATACTTTTCTATGAGGCAGACTAACTCTAATCCGAAGTTTGGAAATAGATAAGAAAGTTTGGGAAAAGTAAAAGGCATCATCGTCTTCTAGGCTTAAATTAAATTTTCTGTCACAGCAAATTTTTCATGCTTGTGAAGTACGGATTAAGTTTAACAGTGCATAGTATAGCGTATATCGAGCGCACAGTTCACTTGAATAATTCATACATTTTATAGATGTCTCATATTTAAATTAATCGAACTTCAATTTTTAAAGTATCAAAAAAAAAAAAAACACTTTTATTATGCATATATATTGTCGCGAATATTTTAATGTGTCATTTTACATTAATGTTTTTTACAAACTTGAATTTTGAAACTATTATTATTTTTCTTCGTCACGAATTAATCCCCTTACAACTTCGTGTAATAAAACAAAATAAATAAATAAATTTAAATATAAATTTAAGATAAAATAAAGAAAAGAAAAGTTATATACGTGAGATTAGATAATAAAATACCTCCTAATTTCACTTACACGTTACGTCACAAATATAAAAATAAGACATAATTGTTTTTAATTATCATCGAAAAAAAGGAAAAAAAGCGATTTCGTAAAGGAAAAAAAAATCTCAAAGTACACCTCTATAATTTTTCTATAATAAGTATATATATAAAAAAAAAAAAAAAAAAAAAACTGGGCGACCTTCTTCGTAAATCATCGACATTAATTATGCAATATACTATTGAAAAAAAACAAAAAGCCTTTTTCTTTCTTTTTTTAATCTGTTATCTAATAATAGTGTGTTTCGAAATATTCATACCCATACTCTTTTTCGGCATCTACTTATTTCAGTCTCCTTCACCTCCCTTAATTTTTTTTTTAGATTTTTATTAGAAACCCTGAATTTTCCCCTCTCTCTCTTCACGGACGCCATGATCCCGTTTTTTTTTTTTTTTTTTTTTTTTTTTTTTTGACTCATCCATCAGAATATTCACACATGCTCTTTACATTAATTAAATCGAAAATCATATAACTGAAGATTACTTTCTCTCTGTATCTCTCTTTTCTTTTGCACACACTCACACACACATATATTTATATATATACAGATGGGTGACAAAATAATGTGAGCACCTTCGCTTTTTTACGTTTTGTCTTGAAAAGTTCTTCAGGAATCATGTTGAAACTTTGGTAGTGCAAAGAACATGTTATACCTCATATTTTTCAGTAAAAGTTGTGTCATGAGAAGGAAAAGGGAACCAGTAAAAAATTAAACTGAAATCAAAATGCTTAGGATCACCCTGTAAAAGGTAATACTTTAAATACGTTTTGGCTGTAGCATGTGTTTATGAGGACTTTTCTCATTATCTATATAAATATAAAATTCTATGAGGCTACCACATATATTCACGGAGATATAACGATTTCTTTAAAAAATTGCCAAAATAATTTCCACTTTTTTAATTATAACAGGTAGGGTTATTAGACCCAGTGCGAAGCCATTTTCAGGAAACATGGCATACCACATTAGACACAGAATACTGTAATCAAAATGAAAAAATGTTAGATATCTTACGAAATACGAGCATTACGAAATACGCATGCGTAAGCTTTATAAATATTTCATTCGCATAATTTATCAGCCAAAGGTATTGAGCAACTTTTATGAAAACCCCAAACAAATATGTAAAATCAAAACTTTACGAGAGATAGAATGAACAGAATTCCAGTTCTCTCAAAATAAAAGCTAAACTTTAAGGGGTTTTACTAACATTTTTATTTTTATTCAATCAATGCCCAATGATATTACAGTATTTTTGCTGATTGTAAATAAATATTAATAAAACTACATTAAAACATTTTTTTTTTTTTTTTTTTGAGAAGAACTTACATTCCGTTTATTCTATCTCACGTAACGTTTTGAATTTACATGATATTTGTTTGGGATTTTCATATAAGTTGCCCAATACCTTTGTTTATTAAATTATGCAAATAAAATTTTTATAAAGCTTGTGCATGCGTATTTAAAAATTATTTAGTAAAAGTGTTTGTATTTCATAAGATATATTTTTTTCATTCTGATTGCAGTGCTGTGTCTAATGTAGTATGCCATATTTCCTGAAAATGACTTTGCCCTGGATCTAATACCCTAAGAGTTACAATTAAAAAAAGTGAAAATTATTTTTGCAATTTTTTAAAGAATCCTGTATATCGCCATGAATATATGCGGCAGTCTCATAAAATTTTATATAGATAATGAGAAAAGTCCTCACAATCACATGGTACAGCCAATACGCATTTAAATCATTACATTTTACAGGGTGATCCAAAATGGTTTGATTATTGTTTAATTTTTTACTGGTCCCCTTTCCCTTTTCATGTATGTTATTTTATAAAGGCAGATTTTCTTTAATTGTGAATTAGAAGAGAATATTTTACATAAAACAGGCTCCCATAATATCTTTGGTGTTCTTTTCCGATAACAGAGCGATAAAGACTTTTTTTGCTGATAAGTAAAGTACGTTAACTGGATTTTGCACTAATAGATTAGCATATATTTTCAATCTGTTTCGATCTCAGAAAAAAATATAAGATTAATTAATTAATTAATTAAAATTAATAATGATAGAAAATCTGATTAGCGCATAGCTTTAAATAAATAAATATTTATTTCAGTTAATTACGTTTTTGAATAATTTACATTATGAAACCCTTTTGAAAACAGATTTTGTGATATTCTTCTAAATATCACGCTGTAGATACGATGCTTCTTTCAACGTTTTATTTATATTATTATTATTATTATTATTATTATTATTTTACGGAAATAGTTGAAGAAGTTTTAACAAAATTTTGTGGAACCTTCATTATATAATTAGAATATTGTTAGTCTTGAGAGTAGAAAGTGCGTTACAAAGGAAAAAGTAGGTTCTAGTTGACGAATGTTTTGTATTCGATAAATATTTTAAAGTAATCCAGCAAAAAATATCACACAAATCAAGTAACCAGCGTTGTATAAAAACAGATCAGGACTATCACAAGTTTAGGAGCAATGATCGACATTCTTTTGAAAACGATCAACTAGGTAAAAGAAACTGGATAACAACTCATTAAATCCGAGGATGGGTCTTAGCAATTTTTTAAGCGATGTTTAGCTGCAATTCAATGTGAAATCATTCCGAAAAACTTTATTCCTAACTACGATAAAGTTTACAGATTTTGGAAAAAATTAACTACCATTTTTCTTATAATTTGGTCGTCAAGTCTCAAAGTTCGTTACTAACTCACCAAGTTTATTACTCATGATAATCAAGTCAATGGGGGAGTTTTATTATTTTGTGCCTCTAAATGTATTTTTTCAGCAACAAACATTCTATTGAAGGAATTTTGGCATTCCCATGTAAGAAAATAATCAAATTTCAATTTGGAGTGATGCAAGTTTAATTATGCAATATACTATTGAAAAAAAACAAAAAGCCTTTTTCTTTCTTTTTTTAATCTGTTATCTAATAATAGTGTGTTTCGAAATATTCATACCCATACTCTTTTTCGGCATCTACTTATTTCAGTCTCCTTCACCTCCCTTAATTTTTTTTTTAGATTTTTATTAGAAACCCTGAATTTTCCCCTCTCTCTCTTCACGGACGCCATGATCCCGTTTTTTTTTTTTTTTTTTTTTTTTTTTTTTTGACTCATCCATCAGAATATTCACACATGCTCTTTACATTAATTAAATCGAAAATCATATAACTGAAGATTACTTTCTCTCTGTATCTCTCTTTTCTTTTGCACACACTCACACACACATATATTTATATATATACAGATGGGTGACAAAATAATGTGAGCACCTTCGCTTTTTTACGTTTTGTCTTGAAAAGTTCTTCAGGAATCATGTTGAAACTTTGGTAGTGCAAAGAACATGTTATACCTCATATTTTTCAGTAAAAGTTGTGTCATGAGAAGGAAAAGGGAACCAGTAAAAAATTAAACTGAAATCAAAATGCTTAGGATCACCCTGTAAAAGGTAATACTTTAAATACGTTTTGGCTGTAGCATGTGTTTATGAGGACTTTTCTCATTATCTATATAAATATAAAATTCTATGAGGCTACCACATATATTCACGGAGATATAACGATTTCTTTAAAAAATTGCCAAAATAATTTCCACTTTTTTAATTATAACAGGTAGGGTTATTAGACCCAGTGCGAAGCCATTTTCAGGAAACATGGCATACCACATTAGACACAGAATACTGTAATCAAAATGAAAAAATGTTAGATATCTTACGAAATACGAGCATTACGAAATACGCATGCGTAAGCTTTATAAATATTTCATTCGCATAATTTATCAGCCAAAGGTATTGAGCAACTTTTATGAAAACCCCAAACAAATATGTAAAATCAAAACTTTACGAGAGATAGAATGAACAGAATTCCAGTTCTCTCAAAATAAAAGCTAAACTTTAAGGGGTTTTACTAACATTTTTATTTTTATTCAATCAATGCCCAATGATATTACAGTATTTTTGCTGATTGTAAATAAATATTAATAAAACTACATTAAAACATTTTTTTTTTTTTTTTTTTGAGAAGAACTTACATTCCGTTTATTCTATCTCACGTAACGTTTTGAATTTACATGATATTTGTTTGGGATTTTCATATAAGTTGCCCAATACCTTTGTTTATTAAATTATGCAAATAAAATTTTTATAAAGCTTGTGCATGCGTATTTAAAAATTATTTAGTAAAAGTGTTTGTATTTCATAAGATATATTTTTTTCATTCTGATTGCAGTGCTGTGTCTAATGTAGTATGCCATATTTCCTGAAAATGACTTTGCCCTGGATCTAATACCCTAAGAGTTACAATTAAAAAAAGTGAAAATTATTTTTGCAATTTTTTAAAGAATCCTGTATATCGCCATGAATATATGCGGCAGTCTCATAAAATTTTATATAGATAATGAGAAAAGTCCTCACAATCACATGGTACAGCCAATACGCATTTAAATCATTACATTTTACAGGGTGATCCAAAATGGTTTGATTATTGTTTAATTTTTTACTGGTCCCCTTTCCCTTTTCATGTATGTTATTTTATAAAGGCAGATTTTCTTTAATTGTGAATTAGAAGAGAATATTTTACATAAAACAGGCTCCCATAATATCTTTGGTGTTCTTTTCCGATAACAGAGCGATAAAGACTTTTTTTGCTGATAAGTAAAGTACGTTAACTGGATTTTGCACTAATAGATTAGCATATATTTTCAATCTGTTTCGATCTCAGAAAAAAATATAAGATTAATTAATTAATTAATTAAAATTAATAATGATAGAAAATCTGATTAGCGCATAGCTTTAAATAAATAAATATTTATTTCAGTTAATTACGTTTTTGAATAATTTACATTATGAAACCCTTTTGAAAACAGATTTTGTGATATTCTTCTAAATATCACGCTGTAGATACGATGCTTCTTTCAACGTTTTATTTATATTATTATTATTATTATTATTATTATTATTTTACGGAAATAGTTGAAGAAGTTTTAACAAAATTTTGTGGAACCTTCATTATATAATTAGAATATTGTTAGTCTTGAGAGTAGAAAGTGCGTTACAAAGGAAAAAGTAGGTTCTAGTTGACGAATGTTTTGTATTCGATAAATATTTTAAAGTAATCCAGCAAAAAATATCACACAAATCAAGTAACCAGCGTTGTATAAAAACAGATCAGGACTATCACAAGTTTAGGAGCAATGATCGACATTCTTTTGAAAACGATCAACTAGGTAAAAGAAACTGGATAACAACTCATTAAATCCGAGGATGGGTCTTAGCAATTTTTTAAGCGATGTTTAGCTGCAATTCAATGTGAAATCATTCCGAAAAACTTTATTCCTAACTACGATAAAGTTTACAGATTTTGGAAAAAATTAACTACCATTTTTCTTATAATTTGGTCGTCAAGTCTCAAAGTTCGTTACTAACTCACCAAGTTTATTACTCATGATAATCAAGTCAATGGGGGAGTTTTATTATTTTGTGCCTCTAAATGTATTTTTTCAGCAACAAACATTCTATTGAAGGAATTTTGGCATTCCCATGTAAGAAAATAATCAAATTTCAATTTGGAGTGATGCAAGTTAACGGAACTTCGTCTGGCGTCTGAAATTCTTCTAAAAATACATCTTTTCATTTTGCATAGATATGTACTTTATAACCATATACATCAAGCTGACATTAAGGGAAAAAGAAATGGTGTTCAGTTTTATTTTATTCGTATATATATCAATGACCATTACTCAGAGTTTAATTTCCATGCTTATTGCTTTCGTTCAACACCAATGCTGCTTTTTTAATATTGAGAGAAACCTTTAAAACTTATTTATCTTTTAGAGTCGTTTTATTATTTCGACCTGTTTCCAAAGTATTTTTGTCAACTAATTATTTGAAATGAAGAATGTCATCAGCTTCATTAACAACAAAATATGCAATAGATTTGAGTTTATTCAAGGTCTCAAATCTCTCTCTGTCTCTCTGTCTCTCTTCTTCTTCTTCTTTTTTTTTTTTTTTACGTTGGCTTTAACTTAATTGCAGGAAAAATAATGGGAACAAAAATAGATTCTTATTTTTTACATAATCTGCAAATTTCTACTACTACTATTTTTATTACTGTACTATTGCAGGTAATGGAAGTATTGTATTCGATCAAAAATTGCGATATAAGTTTTTACCTGATTTACATATTTTCTCACATAGCAACGTATATCTATTAGACACCTAAATTGCATCCAATGATCTATACATGGTGCATAATATCTAAAGAATGTCCATTAAAAGTCCTAGATATCCTGTACTATTTATAGACATCTATTACATGTTTAAATATAGACTAAGTTTAGGCGTGACTTTTTTAATGTCTAATAGATGTTACATGCTGGATCAGAACAAGAGTTAGATATTTTTTCAATATCTATTAGATATATCAAGAACAATTACATTATGATGCATGAAAATTAGCCCCAACACTGTTTTTGCAAATTCTTATGTAAAATGACCTCCTGAATCCGAATAGGACGCCCATTGCCCTATCACCCACCGTTTTTTGAGGACGCATCCATATGTTTATCACTTTTTGGTAGTTTAATGGCTTTAAATTTGATTTGTAGGTAAGGAAAGAATTAATTTAACTGTTAAATATCTTTTGAGGTTTTAAAGAAGAGAACAATTGTAAAACATGAAAATTTGCAGCAAGGGAAAAATTTTGGGGGTATTTCCATCTGAAATTATAAATTACATTTATATATTTTATTAATCATTTATTATTATTACCTATTACACATTATTATTATTATTATTATTTTAGTCTTAAAATAACTCTACTCCATTCCCCAAATCAAGTTCATAGCCACCAAATTAGGCAACAGGGATAAAAATTGAGCGAGGGGGTGGTGTCTCGAGAAAACAGTGGGTGAGTGGGCAAAATGAGGCTCATATGCGGATTTGCGAGGTCATTTTACATAAGAACCAGCAGGAATGATGTCAGGGCTTGAATATATATATATATATATATACTAGTATATAACCCGTCAAAAATGACGGAATGTGAACGATAAATCTTCAAAACGATGTTTAGATCATGATGGTTACCACGTGATCATTTTAATGTATTTTCAATTTTTTTTTATAAATCAAATGTGTTTCGATATTTTATAATTTTCGTTCTTTGTGAGGTCTAACTGTAATAGAGACAATGTCCGGAGATGAGAGAAGTCGTGTAGAGCCACACCAGATCGTAAAAACGTGAGAAAAATTGCAACTTTGGCCTTTATCATGGTTTTGTGAGGTCTAACTGGAACGTTTCCGGCTGCAATCTTTAAGAGACAGTGTCCGGAGATGAGAGAAGTCGTGTAGAGCCACACCAGATTGTAAAAACGTGAGAAAAATGAAGGCTTTGGCCTTTATCACGGTTCTGTGAGGTCTAATTGCAACGTTTCCGGCTGCAATCTTTAAGAGACAGTGTCCGGAGATGAGAGAAGCAGAGCTGCCAACCTAATCCGGCAAATTGTTAGTACCGCCTCTTTTTCTACACCACTTAATTTTTAGAGAAATTCTCTTTAAATGTATCTACAATGAATTAAGAAGAAAAATACTCTAAAAATTAAGTGGTGAAGAAAAAGGGGCGGTACTAACAATTTGCCGGATTAGGCTGGAAGCTCTGGAGAAGTCGTGTAGAACCGCACCAGATTTTAAAAACGTGAGAAAAATGGCGGTTTTAGTCTTTCTCATGGTTCTGTGAAGTCTAATTGCAACGATTCCGGATGCAATCGTTAAGAGACAGTGTCCGGAGTTAAGTGAAGTCGTGTTGAGCCGCACCAGATTGTAAAAACGTGAGAAAAATGGCGGCTTTGGCCTTCCTCACGGTTTTGTGAGGTCTAACTGTAATAGAGACAGTGTCCGGAGATGAGAGAAGTCGTGTAGAGCCGCACCAGATTGTAAAAACGTGAGAAAAATGGAGGCTTTGGTCTTTCTCACGGTTCTGTAAGGCCTAACTGCAACGTTCCCGGCTGCAATCTTTAAGAGACAGTGTCCGGAGATGAGAGAAGTCGTGTAGAGCCGCACCAGATTGTAAAAACGTGAGAAAAATGGCACCTTTGGGCTTTCTCACTGTTTTGTGAGGTCTAACTGCAATAGAGACAGTGCCCGGAGATGAGAGAAGTCGTGTAACGCCACACCAGATTTTAAAACAATATACAGTATATAATTATTAACACATCACATTAGCAAGTTAATTGTGTGATACTTTATTTGTATCATACAAGGATGGAAAACGTTTGCTGACGATGACGCGAATTCAATGATTTTTCTTCACCCAAAAGTTTTCACTTCAAATGGAAAGCGTTAGCTGACGATGATGGGAGTTCAATGATTTTTATTAAACCAAAAGTGCTCAACGCGCCTAAAGAAGTTTTCACTTCAAAAATTTTACCCGATCAACAAATATGAATGACAATAAAAAAACTGCTGGTTGACAAAAAATATAGGCCCGACAACACAACAGCAACAACACATCCCAGTGTTCCATTAAGTGCTCTATACGCAAGCGAAGTGTGACGTCACTGACCGTCCATGTATGTAAGAAAATGATTTCCTATGTTAATCGCCCATTGGATTTTTTGTAAAAAATTTTTAAAAATCGAGGAAAATTATTTCCCGATTTTAATCCCCATATTTGGGTATATATATGTATTAGTTATCATTTGCATATGTTAGATTGAGTTATTTTGCTGTCAAATTGACAAAATTTTAATTTTAAATTTCAAAACTCTGTTGTCCTTGGCGTTTTTGTATTTGGCGATCAAAAACGTACTACGAAAATATACATGCCAGATGTATATTTTCGTAATTTGTGTTGTGCGAAATATTGTTTCATATTATTCCTTACTCTCTTAATATAAATTTTTAAAATAACCATGATTTTTGAAAGGAATTAAATTATATTCGCCAGATAATTTGGCGATATATACATATATATATTTCTTTTTCTGCCAAGGATGACCGATATCAAATCTATTCCGCTGCAACATATTAGTATTTTATATCAGATACTTTATTTAGACATTTGAAAACAAATTTCACTTCAAATTATAATAGAATATTTATCATTTTCCTTTTAATTAGTATATTAGTTGAATATTTATTGTGTAATATCATCCTTTGAAATGAAATGTTTATGTTTTCAATGGAATATGGAAGTTTTTTGAAATTTAAATTCAAATTTTATCAATTTTAGAACAAAAACAACTTAATCTAACGCATGCACATGATAACTAATACATATCTAAACCTAAATATGGGGATTAAATTCGGGAAATAATTTCCCTCGATTTTTAATAATTTTTTACGAAAAATCCATTGGGCGTTTAATATAGGAAATATTTTTCTTGTATCCACGAACCTGCCAGTGACGTCATCACTTCGCTTGCCTATTTAAAGTCCTCATAATAAGAAAAAACGATTCACTTCATTTTACCAAAATACTTTTTTTTAAGACTATCGTAGATCCCGTTTTAAAATTTTCTAACTAACTATCCAATAACTACAGACACTCCATGCTAACCCAAATTCACCTCTACTCAATACCTCCAACCAGCTATCTCACCCTCAACATCGCCAAAATATCCAGGATCCAGCTAGGGACTTTCTCATTCTCAACCGAACATTTTACCTTGACTCGACATTATCACATTAGACTACTCTAATTTCAATACCCATTTCAACTGGTGACTTTTACTTGCCAACCAAACATTCTATCCCAACTATCATTTTACACTAATTTCAAAACTAAAATAAACTGGCGGCATTTACGTACTAAACTCGGCGCCAATCATACCTTACAATGTAAACAAATAATAAAGTTTGATAAAAATATTTAAAGGCTTTAATGCGTTTTTACAAATATTTTAAGATTTTTAAGGCTTTAATATGTTTTAGAAATATTTTAAGCGTTTTTTTAATGAAACAGTCAAAGAGTCGTTCATTCGGAATTAAAAGTTGTCCATTTGGAATTTGTATTTTCTGAATGGCAACAGTTTTGGTTTGTTTTCATTTGGTCTTGCTTTGTTTATAATCATGAAGTTACATAATTCTATTTATAGGTTCATGTTTATAATAGCCAGTGATCCGTCATACTTAATTTAGAGATTTAAACATTACAATTGAATAGTTTTTCAAGGTTTTATAGGAAATAAGAATATGTGCGATACAAAACATGTATGAAAATGATATGTATGTTTCCTAAGTTGAATTAAATAAACGGAAAAAAAAATGGCTGCCAAAAGTTTCTGTTTTGAAGCGGTACTAACCAGATTCGTTCATGACAGATGAGGATCATTATATATATTAATATTTCAGCGCAGTGTTATTGGACATTTGGCGACTTATTGGATATATAACAGACATCAAATGGATGTAAAAAAGAGTGACATTTGTCGGGCTAATAGATATCTGTAGGACGGTTTTAGAAGTCTAATGGATATTTTTTTTTTCCTTTTTTAATAGAGGTCTATATGGATGTAAGTGGCTGTGTTGATTAAGACCTCCTGAGTGCAAAAAAATTGGTCTTTGATAATTGGTTAATGTCTATGTGTGATGCATATTTATAAGAAATCTTCTGACTATCATAGCTCCTAAACTAATGAAGATGGAACGATGAAATTTCAAACATAAGACAATTCTGGTATACATATCATTTTATCCTTTTTTGATTGACGAATATTGGAAAACTTAAAGCGGGACCGTAAATCTTTATCACAAAAACAACTCAAACGATTTTGTTTTTCTTTAATTCAACGATTTTTTCGATCTGTTATAATGTATGTAAAACATTGTTTCATAAATTCTACTTTAAAAAATAACATTTCAGATATATACATAAAAAAATATGTTTTTTATTTTTTATTTATTCGATTATTATTATTTTTTTTTAATAAGCATATATTCGATAATAAATAACAATTTAAAATATGCTGCTTTTTTTAGAAAGAAAATGTATATTTCTTTCTATCCCATTTCTTTCTATCCCTGTTAATACGACATTTTCTGCATGAGACATAAAGGAATCTATTGCAACTAGTAATTTTGCATCTACTCAATTTTGCCAATAATCAACTCTTGTATCAAATCTTTCGATGACACAAAAGTTCTAACAGCTCATTTTTACAGCTCTTTACAGCTCATTGGGCTCCAAGTTTTTCTTTCGTTGTAGTTCCACTCTTTAGGTGCCACCTTTTCCTATTTTACAAACTATGTAATTTCAATTCTATGTAATTTCAATTCTGAAACATTTTTAATTAAAAATTTTAATTTTAGAATCTTTTTTTTTTTTTTTTTTTAAATGTTAGCATTTTATATAAGATCCGAGCATTTGCTACCATTAGATCAACTACATGGTAAAATATCCTAAAAGGATAATTCTTTGCTTTAAATGTGTCGAAAATTTATTCCTGCTACTCTCCAACATGTGTATTCTATAATTCTTCTTATTTTAGATTACACTGTTAAAAATTTCAGTTCAAACTTCAACCACTATATGGATTAAAGTTATAAGCAATACAATAATGGTTCAGTCTCAATTTTTAATGTTTTCTACTTCTTGTAATTGAATTTAAGTTGAAATAGAACTTGGAGCTATCATACATGCTTTCACAAAGGAAGTATGAATCCGTAAATATTCCTATTGAAACAAAACTAAGTTTAAATTAGCGTGATCGAAAACATAGGGCAAAGTGCAAATTTTTGGCAAGAACTCATTCATGGTCCACGATAAGGTCCTTGAAGATTTAGCCCTTTTTTACCAAATCAATGAAATATAGAATAAACAGGCAAGAAAGCGTGGCACCGTGCCAGAGTGTCTGACTTCAAGCAAGAAGGACTTCAGTTAAATCTCTGTCTCTATTCAGTTACATTGAGGGCTTTTATTTCAGATTTGCATTTTCAATTACAGATTTTTGATTTAACACTTTTTAAAAATTTTTAAGTGTGAATATGATTTTAATATGAGCATCTATCTATCCGACTGTCCATCTGTCTATGTGTCCGTCTGCCCGTCCCCCAGCGTTTGAAAATATCTTCAGATTTTTTTTTTTTTTTTTTTTTTAATTACATATATTATTCAGATTTATTATAGAATGTTCCCTATTTAAAATGGCATTTATAGGTCCTGCTCATGTGGTTTGTGTACAGGGACACACAAAGAAATGCCATTGCATAGCATTTTAGGACAGGCATTTTTATAAATTACATTTAAAAAACTTTCTACTATAAAAATCTTAAAGAAATTGGCTTTTGTAGTTAATATTCTAAAAAAATATTTTATATAGAATATGATTTTGTTAACCTTAAGATTTACAGTAAAACATTTTGATATATTAAGGGTTGCAATTAGAAACGAAGGGCTACATTTTATTTTAGTGTTAAGCATTTTTAACACTTTCTAACAATGTCTAAGATTGATTAGGATTTCAATTAGTCTATTTGTATGACTTTCAAAACTGCTGTCTCTTCCTTCGTAGTGTGATAACGTAGGCAAAGAAAACTGAAAGTTATACAAAACAAGAATTACGTACAGTTGGAAAGTGCTAAGAATCAAAGCGTGCCGCATGACTTTTAATTCTTATTTTTGTTGTTATGGATATAGTTGAATTACAAAAGCAAATTTCCTTACAGTTAATATTATAATTATGAAAATTATTGATTGATTCAAAAATCAAACGTTAAAAGGTGATTTTTAAACATTTTCAGCTTTTATTTAAGCAAATTCAAAATTTTACTAAGTTATTTCACTGAAAAATACCTGTAAAAAATGAAATTAATAAGAAATAAAAGAATCGATAAATCAAAAATTAAACAAGGGTAAAAAATAGAGATAAACGTGACAATTTTTATGAATTAGAACATGATAAAAGTGTCAAAGATAACTTCTATTGTATTTTTCATCACTTTTAAATTAGTCATTATCGAATATTGTTTTCTTATAGCCAATGATTAAATTAGACTGACAAGCAAAGTTTTCCTTTAATATATTCAATAAAATGATACTTTATACATATAGTTTTTCTATTGTTAATGATTATTATATATATATAATACATGGAAATTTATTGTACCTGATTTTATGAAAATTTTCCAGCTTTTTTCTAAAAGATTACATTTCATATTATTTTTAGTCACTTTTATTTTAATTATCTTTTATAGGCACATGCATGAAAGGTCGAGAAAAAAAATAAAACTTATTATCTGAAATTTAAAAATATTTTTAATCTACCTTAACTATGTTAGTTAAAATGTTTTAAAATGTTTTTATCGTGATTAATTTCCTTTAATGAGGTTGTGAAATGCAATTTTAAAACGTTAAAAAAACTTAAAAGTAATATTATTTGTATTTGTTTGTATATGCTCATTAAGAAAACTGTTTCTTTTTATATTTCATTGTTAACATAATAAAAAGGATATTTTATTTAATTCAGATTAAACTTTTTACATCTAATTAGCATGCATTTTTTCTTTAAATTTCAAATTGTCAGAAATTTGAGTTAATTTATTATTTATTATTTTTTGCTGTTGTTTATTATTTTGCTAGTTATATTTATTGACGTTTGAAAATGCAAGTAAATGGTTTTCTGATTTTTTGGATGGTTTTAATAAAAATAAAATCAACAATGTATACTTCATTAACAAAAACTATTTTTAAACATAGTATTTATTAAAAAACTAGTATGCTGTGGCCACTACAAGACATTCTTCTATATTTTTCTATTCAAATTCACTAGGCGCAAATAATTTATTAAAACTGTTATTTATTAAAATTATTTAACATGATGAATGCAATTATTTTCCTCTTAGAGAAAACTAACACTAAATATCCACGAAAGACAGTTTTATTGTCTATAAATAACATCTTAAAAAAGGCGTTTTCATAATGGCTATCTCACTTATCTAGATTTGTATAGTTATATGCCATACAAGTTGAGATATAGCCTTCTCGCTTTCTAGGAAATTTCCAGTATAACAGCGCCATCTATTGGCCTATAAGCATCCAACATGAATCAGCATAATGTCTCATAGTGGTCTTCTCACATATCAAGTTTTGTTTGATTATACGCAATAGAACTTGATATACAGCCTTTCCTTAAATTGCAGAAATCGCTGTGTAACAGCGCCACTTCTTGATCGATTGACACCAAAAGCCGCATCTACATATAAATTTATATGCAATTCTCTGCAGTAGTTCCTGAGATATAGCCTTCCCTTAAACTGTAGAAATCGCTGTATAGCAGCTCCACCTGTTGGCCGATAAGCATTCAAATTGATTCAGCATAATGTCTCATAATGGCCTTCTTACACAAGTTTCGTTTGATTGTACATAATAGAACCTGAGATAAAGCCTCCCCTTATATTGTGGAAATCGCTGTTTAGCAGCGCCACCTGTTGAGCAATTGACACCAAGAGTTCATAGGGACTAATTTAGGTCAAAGTGCATCTGCATATAAATTTATATACAGTTCTGAGCATTAGTTCTGGAGATACAGTTGCCACAATAGTTTTCTCGCTCTCTTTCTCTCTCACACACACAGACCGACAGACATTTTTTAAAAATGATAAAATCGTATTCTAAGCCTCTCAAATCGTGTAAATTCAAATTAGCCAAAAGTCATAAAATTTTACGATTCCAATACTTTCTTCTATTGAATATAAAAGAAAGTAAAATGTACAGGTACTAATGGATAAATGTTAAATGTTTTATTTATTTATTTATTTTTATAATCGTTATAATTAAAATCGCATATCACCATTGGAAGAATGATATTAGAGGAGTCGGCATACAGCATATGATCGTGTAAAGGAAATGATGCTAACTGTTATGTATTTAAGATGGCTGCCTTAATAACAGTCAAGGATACCGTAGGAGCCGTATTGAGTCTACAAAAACAATGGCTAGAACTGTGCTACTTCTTATATCTGACACTTTTGAGACATACAGTTACAATGATTTTCGTCTCGAATGACCCATATTACATAATTTCACAATAACAATACGGAATTTTTTATGTAACTCTGTTACTTAATGGCTTCTACAATTATGATTTTGGCTTCATGTTTTTTTGGACATGTCATTTCCGCTTATATCATTCCTCTGTGTATTAACCTTACAAAACACATGGTACCATACGTGGGACAGCCACTTTAAATGTTCCTCCGCCTCTAGGAAATACGGGTATGGATATTTATCGGCATTTCAGAGCAACTACATATTCAAAGCAACGATATAATTCTGGTAAATATCTTTGGATGCCACTCCTCTTACCTATGCTGTCAAATAATTTAAAAAATTCACCGTAACCTTGCATTCGGCGTTCAACATAAAATAGTCATTAAAATGATCTGATCCAGGAAAAAGCATTTGCGCGATGGAAGAGAAAGTTTACATTGCATAGGTAATTAATATTTGCATTATTGTCTCTGAGAACAATAAACCGGTCAAATAAAGTACAAATGCAACAAATAAAGTGCAGTCGTCAGAAAATCAGCGAAAAGCGAGAGAATTGCTTACTAAATTATCATATTCTTTACTGTTCAGAAAAACACCCCATAACCAGCTTCAAGGGAAGGGATAGTCTTTTATATAATGTGTTGAGTTTTAGTTACTCTTAAAAATGATCAAACTGATATAAGTATTTCTTAAAATTTTATTAGCGTTCACTAAATTTCCATTACATGAATTACAACCAAATCTTGGATAAAACACATTATCTATTCTTTCGTGATGCAAGCAAATAACAATGCGCGATATCTGAATCGCATTCATTTATTTTTACAGGAAGTTCCCATCTTTTTTCTTTCCTCGTTAATTTATTACTGATCCCTTTTATGTCTTCGGAAGAAACTGCCTCTAAAATAATTTTTTTTTAATTCAAACTTTTCTGTAAACTAAACCTAATAAATATCAAACTGTGTGGTAAATATCATTTTTCGTAATAAGAAAGACAAATATTTAAAAAATAATCTAGTGTGTCAAACACATGATTTTCTTTAACTGTGCATTTAAATATTATAAAGATAGTTTGCAGATAAAATAATAAGATTAATAAGGTAATATAATAAAGTTCAATGTACTTTAAAAATAATCTAAAATGGGTTTAGGAAAAGTTTTATTCGAGATATCATTTTGTGTGAGGGGGCTACCGCTCCCTTCAAACCCCCATTCATTACATTGCCAACATTTATTTTTGTAAAAAATCAGAGCTGTTATTTATTTTTTTTATAATAAAAACTTCTTAACACACCATAAAATTAATGAAAACAAATTAAAGCAAATTAAAGTGCACAACATGTGCTAGTGGAATTAAAGCCAGACTGACTTATTCATTTACTTTCAAAGTTGCAAATATCGATCAGTTTTTTCAAACGGCAAACTAATATGAACTTCAAAATACCAAATTTGAATTTTCTGCAGTTACTTGCTTTTAAGTTATACTGATAACAGATATACATAAAGACCAACCGGAAAAAATTAGACATCCTTATTCAGGTAAACTCAAAACGTGATATTATACAAAAAAAAAAAAAAAAAAGATTAAAAATAGAAACATTAAAAAATAGTTTGTTTAGCGTATGTATAAGAGCAAAGTTCTCGACATAGTAAATATAGCAAAGCACTTCCATCAATTACATTCAACAGAAAAGGACGTCTAGCTTAATTTTGGGTACCCTTGTATATTGCCTATAAACTATATGCACATCACATTCCATACTTAAATTTAGTTTTACATGAAAAAAAAAACCCCTTAAAACAAAATGAAATAATTTTCTAGCTATTTTCAAGCATAACCCCATTACATCCAAATACTTTGGGTAAGTCTGTAAGCGAATGACGAATGATTTTCCCACTACAATCTACACAAAACATGCTTTTATGCGTATAAAAAATATCCCTTCCATTTCGTTTAAGGCAGCCTATAGATGTTACACTGTACTTACCAGAAATTTCCCGTTAGGCGTAATATGTTTGAATTCTTTTGAATGTCCCTGTACATGAACCATTTCCTTGATTTCAACGGTAAGGTTTTGTGTTGCATCACTATATGATACAGATTGAGAATGCCGAATTTGGACTTCCTCCTACCACCTGTTCGTGAGATGTGCTAATGACAGTTAAACAGACAGACGCACGCACCTATTCCTCGCTAAAAACATGATTTTCTGTTTCAGGGGAAATCAAAACGTGAAATTGTAGCAAACCAATACTTTCTCCACCATTGTATAGGTAAGATAAAGTAAAAAAGAAAAAAAATCCATTTGTACCTATATGTATATAGTACTCAAAATTCAAAGCTTAAATCAAACGAAATGAAAAAAAAAGCTTTCCCTTTTAAATACAATCTTTGCTTATTATTTCTAAACTCGTTTAAAAAAAAAAAAAAAAAAAAAAAAAACTTTTTGTTTTGTATTGCCAAAACTTAACATTTTATTTTCACCTTCAGAAAGTCTGTTTCAAAAATTCGTAAAATGACATCTTTAATACTTTTTACAAATTTATCGGTAAAAGTATTTCGATAATCTTTTTAAATGTAATATTGAAATATTTATCTTCCAATTGAAAAATATAACATTAATAAACACTTCAAGAAAACTTTTCGTGAACAATAATTTTACGAAATGTTCTCATATCATTATTCTTTTATACTGACATTCAAAATAAGTATTAGATTCGAAATAGGTGTTAGTGTTAATGGACCAATTTATTTTTAGTTTGCTAAATTGAAATATCATCAAGTAAATTTCTTTAGATTTAAATCCGATTTGCATAAAATGTGAAAAAGATTTCTTGTTTTATTCTGAAAAAGGTTTTAATGACACATATTTGACGCAAAAAAGGATGAAAAATTTAGGCATAAAATGTAGTTGCCGCATTCTAAAATATAGATTTTTTTTTTCATGATAAAAAGATAGTTAAATGCATACGCGGCATACATAGTGAAATCTCTAACAATAGAAATAGAATTAATAAAATTACTTCTACGAATGGTAATGGATAACTGATTATTTTTGTCAATTCATTAAAACTTGTAAAAATCATTAGTGTTGTAAATAATAGGAAATATATTTTAAAATGTGTTCGTTTAGGTTTTCGCTGTATTGCCATTTTCTGTGCAAACTCATTAGACAAGGACCTGCGGCTTACAATGGACTCCATTACCCTACGAGAATCAATGATTAAACTGGTATTTTAAAAAGGAATCTGAAAATTGAGGGCATAAGCACAACCATTCTATCACTAAATGGGACTATTTTAAAGAGGTTTTTTCGGGCAATTCTAATTTCAATGACATACTTTAAGGGCCCTCTTCACTCACCGCCGCCGGAATCCGAAGCTAATGTTATTCTAAGGGAAATTTTTCTTTACAAATAACTTATTAACTAATACATATTTTGAAATTCTGTTTTCAAATTCGGAAAATTCCCAGCTGTTAAATTGACGGACTTTTTTTTTTATTATTATTATTTTAATTTTTTATATTTTATTTTAAAGCTGTAAAATACAAATTTTCAATATGTGAATTTTTTTCATTTTGCAATTTCAAAATAAAATATTAAAAATTTAAAAAATACATTTTTAAAAAAGGTGCGTCAATTTCACAGTTCGTAATTTTCTGAGTGCGAAAACAGAATTTCAAAATATGTATTACTTAATAAGTTATTTGTAAAGAAAATTTCCCCATAGAATATTACCCATAGAAATTTCCCACATTGGTTGGGGCTTCCGGCGACGGTAAGTGAAGAGGGGCGTTAAGCTTACACTTAAGGTTCTTCTTCTACAGTCTTTTTTCCCCTTGCAAATTCAGACTTATTAGACTAGGTACTACGGACTATAGTGGTTTGCGAACCACTCCAAAAATCAGTGTCTAAACTGGAACTCGAAAAAAGCATTTGTAAATTGAAGACTTAAGTACTAGCCATTCTACTACCTAGTGGGCTCGTTTTAAAGAGGATTTTGATTGTGCCATTCTGATTGAGTATTTTAATGTATACTTAAAACCCGTTAGCACTCAGTGTCCCCATTTGAGGACAGTTAATAAAATGTCACGTATATTGTTTGTGGTTTCTTGGAATGATTTCTGCTTTTTAGTGACAGTTTATAGCGTCACTCTAAATGATCCCTGAAAGTTTTATGCGCCTACTATTAATTATTGTTTCATAATTTGGATAGTCAATTTATGATTTTTCATTCGTCGCACATGTCTTTACTTTTTGCGCAGGTATACTAACTTAAATCAAGTTGAATAATAATATATATTATAATACTTTACTTTCGAGATCTTTGTCAACATGAAATTATTAAGTTATCTAAAAGTTTTTCTATCTCGATGTTTTCTTGCTAGAACACTAAACGTCAATAAATGAGGATATGCTTTAAATTTAGAAGTATCAGAAGAATTGTATAATTTAATATATTTTACTGCCAGTTGTCTATATTAATTTTGAAGTGAAATAATCAGCGAATAATGTTTTGCAAGAATAATTCGGCCGTTAACGGGTTAATCTGTTATACAAGGTTTATACTCAATGGTATTTTTTTTTCTCTCCCTGCGAATTCGGCTTTGTCAATGTAGAACCAACGGATTGTAATGATTTCCAAACCACTTGGAAAATCAGTGCCTAAACTGGGACTCGAAAAATTCATTTGAAATTTGAAGACCAAAGCGCTAATTATTCTACCACTAAATGAATCCATTTTAAAGAGGTTTTTGTTTGTGTAATTTTAATTGAATATCTTAATGGCATATTTAAGCTAATATATAAGGTTTTTGTCCTCTAATCTTTTACTTTTCTGTTTCTCTCTCTCCTTTTATTTTGTGAAATTTAGATTTATTATCCTAGAACCTACGGTTTAAAGTTTTTTTAAACCAATACGAAAATCAATGATTAAACTGGTTCTCAAAAAATAGCATCTGGAAATTAAAAGCTAGATAGCAGAAACATTCAGCCACGAAATAGGCCCATTAAAAAAAGAAAAAAAAAATGTTTGTGCAAACCTTATAAAATAATTTAATCACATATTTAACCTTAGTTAAAGTAAGATATTTTTTTTTCAATACAGAATAGTACTAATTACTTTCCTAATCCTAAATCCTAATTATTAAGGAATTTATGTAACCCTAATTAAAAAATTCAATATGAGTTTAGAAATTTTACTTCCAGTTTTGATGAATGATAAATTTAGTGCTTTTCTAAATCCAATTTTTTTAATTTTAAAGAGTTCAGATAATCGTAATTGAAGGTTAAAATATCATTTTGAAAATTTTATTAAAAAAAAAAAAAAAAAAAAAAAAAGATAGAAGAAAGAAGAAAGATAAATTATGATTAATGCAAGTATGTTATACTAATGTGTTTGCCAAGTTTTTGCGAAAATTAAAAACACAAAAGTGGGAACAAAACTATTTCCTTTACAAAGGGTTTTGTATAGAAAATTTAAATGTACTTTCGTATGCATCAGTTGGTTACTGCAGGGAGATTCACAAGCGTCCTGATTACTAGGTCAGTTTCAGAATGTATCAAAACACAGATGTACCAAATTTTCTTTAAGCACACTATGTTAACTCCATCATAGATATCTGTTTTCATGTTTCAGTTAGTTTTTGATATACAGATAATTTTGTCATGTTTTGTTGAAATTTGCAATTGTGACCGAAAGTCGGTAAAACTAAAAGTGTTCTAATGATTTCCTTAAAATTTGCTATTTAAACCCCTTTTTAGACACCTATCTATATGTATTAATTGATTGTTACACGAAAGTTTATAGGCATTCTTATTAGGTAAGCTAATTTTTGGTCTTATATGTGGGTACCTCAAAAACCGCTCTATCGATTATTTTTAAACTGTCTACATAAACTTCATTTTGGATATTTATTAGTTAGTTACTACAGGAAAACTACTAAAAGTCTTGAAGGATTAGCTTGGGTCTCCAAAAAGAATTCATATGTGTAGTGTAGTAGCTGGAAATGTATGACTAACTTGAATAAGCAATTTAATTCTCTTCTTAAAAGTAATTTCGTTACTTCATCTGTTTCCCCTCTCGTTCAGAATACTGCTGTTAATCTCTCTTCGCATGTTATGAATAGTATCAAAGTAACGTGCTCAGTTTGGGTCTTAATATTGCTCGTGCTTCCAGACCCTCTATTCCGGATTTGATCGCTCTCACTGAAAATTCTTTTAAAAATAGTAAAATTTCTCCAGGCCAATTAGAAACTCTTCGTTTCGTTTTACGTAACAATATTTCCACTAATAATCGTCCACAAAAGTCTAACCTTACTCCTTCTCAAAAATCTGCCCTTTCCGAATTAAACTCCGCCCCCGATTTAATTGTCACAAGGGCTGACAAGGGAAGAAACTGTTCTACTCAACAAACAGGATTAGATTTCCCATGTTGAGTCTTTGCTCATTTCAGGTCCCTATTCGAAACTTAAGAAAGATCCATCTAATGATCATCTTGATTAAGTTAAATACCACGTTAAAAATTATCATATTCTTAGTGATCAAACAAAACGCTTAGTTATTCCTTCTGTTGCTAAATGTGCTCGTTTCTATGCACTTCCGGAAGTTCATAAGCGCACTCTCTGCGTTCGGCCTATTGTGTCTAATATTGGTGCAGCTTCGTATAATCTTGCTCCATTTCTTTCAAGATCTCTTTCTCATTTAACTTCTACTAACCTCCATACTGTAAAAAATCGTAAGAGTGCGTTACCGCTTTGAATGCCGTACCCGTGCCTACTTTGTTTGCCTGACGAAGGGTCGTGTGCTCTTTCAACCCGAAACAATTGTTGCGAGTTTTTTTGCATTTTATGGTGTTTATTCAAAGTTTTGAGAGTATTATGCCGTATAGTTGTTACACGCCAGACATTTTATTAAGTTCTGGTCTATGATGTTAAGTAAAATATCTATAATTTTCTTGAATTCAATATAATTTATTTTAACATTAAATAACTTTCGAATTTAATTAAAGATTTTTTTTTTAAGCATTTTTTCATTTTTTAGAAGATTTGTATTTATGAGGATAAATAAGCAATAGGTTTACGTTGATCAATAAAACTGAATTGCAGAAATTGTAAAAAACGCTTATATTATTTTTCGTTGATCATATTTGAGGAGAAAAATGTCATAATTCATAAGTAATATAATTATTCAAATTTTAAAAGCATTTCTCAAAAGCAAATTTGGGCAAAAGTAGAATTGAAATTATCCTAAAGCTAACTTTATTTTGGAAATATGTATGTAGCAATTAAACAAACAAAATTAAAAAAATAAAAAATAAATAAATAAAAAGAACAAAATTAACCCTTACTTTAATAAGATATTTCTGAGAATTTTCTTTTTCCTTTTTGAAATTGAGGCCTAAGGCGGCCAATTATGCACTTAGAAATTTAAACGAATTTGCCATAAGATAATTTATGATACATGACAAAAGAAAGATGAATTAGCTTTAAAATATAATTAATTTGTTTTTTCATATTATAAATTTCGAGAAGATCGTAATACAAAATATTAATTTAAAATACAAACTTATTTTAAAATTTAATCATTTAAGGTAAAAGAAACATAAGATAACAATTATTTTTAACGCATGTAAAATATCTATTCAAATACTATGAGCATTGATGTCTAATATTTGTCATTGCAAGGTATATTTTTATTTTCCGAATATATACTAGGTAAGGAAAGTATTATAAGCATAAAAAAATCTGACTATGAAATTTTGGTATATATATATATATACGTTTGAGGTCGCCTGAATTCATTTCTGCTAGTTTTATGATAATGTTTGTATTTGTGTGAATGTGTATTATATGTGCGTTCACATGTAAGTGAAGACGATATAGTCTAAACGCATTATCCGTCTGACACAAACATTTTTAAATAAGTCATAAATCACTGTTGCTCGAATTGCTTAGATTTTCATGAATGTAGAGCTTATAACTATATTACATAGGGGCATAAGGAAGATTTCTTTACCAACACGTCCTATAAGTTCAAATATTTCAAAGTGCAGTAGCATTTAAATTATTACGTTCCATTACAATAAAGTTGAGCAGGTACATTATAGACCATTGTCGAAAGAACTATATAGATTTTTAGGCAAGAAAAGCCTTATAGGTCTCTACAACGCTGTAAAAAGGTAATTAATATTCATTTCTGTAAATGTATATACGAGGGTGTCCCTTTAATATGGGGGAAATTTTTTTTTTTTTTTTTTTTTTTTTTTTTTTTTTTTTTTTTAAGTCCATACGAATACTTTCTTTTTTTTTTCTATTTAACCCTTAACACTGTTTTAGCAAAATATCTGCTCTCTAGGATAATGTTAACACGTGTTGAATTGACGGGAAAATCCTAATATACATATAAGGATTTTCCCGTCAATTTTATAACCAGCAGTTTTGATAAAATTCTTCATATTATTTTCATACGATTAAATAAACTAAATGTCTCCATGGAAAATTTCTGAAATAAAGTCTGCCGCCTAAAATGATACACTTGGCAAATATGTGTAAATATAAAAATTCATTAAATTTCTGTTTTTACTGCACCAACATTGGTACCGTACTGGTACATTCACATTTATTTCCTTCTGTAAATAAGTAGATATCATGCTTTTATATTCTTTAATTGGGGAAGGATCGTTTCTAAAACATTGTTCAATTTCAAAATTATTTTTCACGCTATTTGTCTATTATTATTCAAAATAATTTTCAAGTATTCTTTCTTGTACCTTGAACTTTATAACTTATAATGTTTCTTTGAGAGTAAAATATTTGTATATAATTGAATGCTCTCAATAGTGAATATAAATATTAATATGCCGAATGTTTTCAAAGAAGAAAGACAAAATCAATAAAAGCATAGAAGAACTTTTCAATTTATACTTAAAAAAAAAAAAAAAAAAAAAAAAATTGCCTAATTAACGTTTATTGTGGATTAAAATATTTTCTTCATTAGGAATGAAGTAACCATAACTTCATGTTAATTAACTATAATTCTGTATTTCTCTAACAAATACCTTTAGAACTCGTCTCATCATTAATTTAATTTGATATTTTTATTGGCAAGTACTCATTAAATCGTAGAAACTTGTTTTTAATGAACTTATTTTTTGAATCAGACATCTAAATGAAATTTAATATACATATATATATATATATATATATATATATATTAATTTAGAAGTGAAATATTCAGCTAATAATATTTTGCAAGAATAATTCGGGCAACGGGTTAAGCTGTTGTATAAGGTTCTTACACTACCGTCTTTTTTTTTTTTTTTTTTTTTTTTTTTTTTTTCCTGCGAATTCGGGTTTGTCAGTGTAGAACCTACGGATTATAGTGGTTTCCAAACCACTTGGAAAATCAGTGTCTAAACTGGGACTCGAAAAAATCATTTGAAATTTGAAGACCTAAGCGCTAATTATTCTACCACAAAATGGAAAAATTTTAAAGAGGTTTTTGTTTGTGTAATTTTAATTGAATATCTTAATGGCATATTTAAGCTAATATATAAGGTTTTTGCCCCCTAATCTTTTACTTTTTTGTTTCTCTCTCTCCTTTTATTTTGTGAAATTTAGATTTATTATCCTAGAATTTCCTACGTTTCAAAGTTGTTTTTAAACCAATACGAGAATCACTGATTAAACTGGTTCTCAAAAAATTGCATCTGGAAATTAAAAGCTAGAGAGCAGAAACATTCAACCACCAAATCGGCCCATTTCAAAAAAAAAAAAAAAAAAAAAAAAATGTTTGTGCAAACCTTATAAAATATTTTAATAACATATTTAACCTTTGTTACAATGTATTTTTTTTTCAATAAATAATAATACTAATCACTTTCCTAATTCTAAATCCTAATTATTAAGCAATGTATGTAATCCTAATTAAAAAATCAAATATGAGTTTAGAAATTTTATTTCCAGTTTTGATAAATGATAAATTTAGTGCTTTTCTAAATCCAAATTTTTAAATTTTAAATTTTAAAGAGTTCAGATAATCTTAATTGAAGATTAAAATATCATTTTGAAAATTTTATTAAAAAAAAAAAATCTCTAAAAGTATTTTTTATCCCTTACCCAATCATAAATCCCAATTTCTAAAGGTCTTTTGTTTGTATAATCCTAATTGAAAATTTGAACATCAGATTAAATAATTAGCTAAAATGATCAGCTTAAATATTCAATAAACAGCATTTTTAATCTATTTTCCAATCGCAAATCTTAGCTTTAAATAATCAGCTTAAGTGTTTAATAAACAACATTTTAAATCTTTCTAATCGCAAATCAAGATTTTAAAAGCGTTTTTGTTTATGTAATCTTAAATGGAGTTTTTAATATTAGCTTATCAATCATGTTTTCAACTATTTATAAACCTTCCCACAATTTATAACCTTTCCTTTCATAATCATTCAATTCATCATGGAAGACTAGCAATAAATTACTTAAACATAACATTTGAAGTCTTAATTTTGTATTGAAAAGTGAAATATCATCAAATACATTTGAAAAAAATTTCCCCCCTCCCCAAAAAAATGATTCTGAGAAAAACTTCTCATCCATATATATATACGCGTTAAACATTTAAAATATTTAACAGAGAAAACAGATAAAACCATTTTTAATTTATGAAATTGTAACATTTCAAGAAAATTTTCTCAAATTTGAAGATTATTTTTACGGGAGGTAAGATTATTTTAATAATCTTTGCAAATGGCTTTACTTCCATTAGTGGAATAAATAAAAATTAAAAAAAACATTGTATTCCGTCAAAAATTTCGATTTCGATTGATTTTCATCTAATTTACATGATTTAAGGTCCATGATATCAAAAAAAGAAGTATTCTAAGATAGAGCAGTGCCTATGCGTGTGTTCATGCCAGTGGGGAGCATTTTATTTTACGTAAATTTAATCTATTCATTCCTTTCTCCTCTCCCTGTACTATTAAAAACTTAGTTGTTAATGACAGAGATATCAACAGAACTACTGGAGGGGTTTATAAAATCCCTATCAAATATAATTATGAACTGTTTTACTACATTGGGTTATATCCCTATCAAATATAATTATGAATTGTTTTACTACATTTTAACACTTCGCACACTTAAAGCAAGAATTAATTAACACGTTCGTAATATTAAAGAGAAAAAAAGTTCAATTCTAGTAGACTTTCTTTACGAGCACCAAGAAGCTATTCCTCTGTGGTCCCAGTACGAAGTTATTTCAGCCCCTCGCGACTTTCAAGACCTGCTAATGACAGAATCAGTGAATATTATCAAGTACAATAAAGTTATTAACTCCAAGGATGCTGCATCACTTCATAATCTTTGGCACGCTTTGTGCTCATAGGAAAAAAAAAATACTGAAAATGATATTGAAATGAAAAAAAATTTATTGTAACCGTAACTTTAAAATTTTTTTATTGTAACCGTAACTTTAAACCGTTTGAACTTCTCTTGTTTATATATTGCTGGTTCTATGTAACGCAATTACACCTGATGATGCTATTGTTCTAATGGCGAAAAGCTTTGTGTCATTTTTCTAATACAATATTTAATCTACGTGTTTTAAAAAGGTTCGTTACCTTTTATATATTATATATACACGTGAAATATTTTCTAATTTTAAACTTTTAATAATTTTTAATCGTAATTAAAAAAAAAAAAAAAAAAAATTCAAATTCAATAAAAAAAGAGCTAATTTATGATATTAAATTCTAGAGTTTTATGAATGTAACAATAAAATATAAAAGGGAGGCTACAGAAATATTCAAAATTAAAGTGGCGTGGTTGCCAACAGCAGTTAATGTTCATGTTGATAAGAATACTTAAGAAGCAATATTCTTAACATTTACTACACATGTTAATAAAAAATGTCGTTCAAAACATCAAAGAAAAAAAGAAAAAGAAAAAGTTCTTCTAAAAATCTTTAGCGACAGAGATTAAAAAAAAAAAAAAAAAGTATCTGGAAAATAATATAAATGATTTAATTTTGTCAAATGCTATAAGTTTGTATTTTTCAAATAAAACAGATGATTTCTTTCGACAAATCTGTGAAATATGAAGAATATGACAAAGATAAAAATGTCCAAATGGATTTTGAGAAACAGATATTTTATCGAATGTGTTTCTCGACAAAATTAAGTTTTATCATTTATCATTTGTACCCGAGCAAAAGAAACATTTTCAACTTGATGCATTAAAAGTTTCAATCATTTCAAAAGATATAAAAAAAAGAGAAAATATTTTTTTAAAAAGGTTCTTAGAAAATGCTGAAATCTACACGATAAATATTTTTGGAAATATACATATATATAAATAACCAATAATGCTTTAAAATATTTTTTTTCTAATTTCATAATCAATAAATTTAAGAAGAAAATTTTTTATGTAATAAATTTAAAATATCAACATTATAATGTAATATATACGTTATTAGTCGGGTTGTTAGGAATACCATTATCCATCTTTAAATGCAAAATACATTCAGAAAATGAGTTTTATTATTATTATTATTATTATTATTATTATTTTCTTTATTATTATTATTATTATTATTATTATTGCAGAGAACATTTAATATGCACAAGGAAGAACACATTGTCATATAAAAAAATAACAAAAAAAAAAAAAAAAAAAAAAAACGAAAAGGAAAAGGAAAGAAAGAAATTTTTTACAGAATTTCTGAGAGATGAAACGGCAGCATAAGTGCAATGATGCATGCGAAGGGTATAGGAGGAGAGTGATAACAAGTAGATAACGATTATATACAGTCTTACCAGATCTTTTTATTTTCTCTTACCCATAAGGTAGAGAAAGTATTGTTTTTGGGTCAAATATTCGAACTCGAGATTTTGTTATATTTACACGTTCTGAGGTCCCTGAATACGAAAATCATGTTTTTAGCAAATGGTCTGTGTGTCTGTGTCTGTGTCTGTATGTTATCAGCATATCTCAAGAACAAATAGTAGCAGACTTTCCAAACTTGGTATTCTAAATGTGTATCATATATATATGCCACAGTAAGCTTTTCGTTAAGATCAAGCAAATGGTTCGTGTACTGGGACAATAAAGAGAATTCTAATACATTACGTCTATGGGGGAAATTGCAGGTAAGTAGAGTTTAACGTCTATAGACTGCACTAAACCAA
Source organism: Salticus scenicus (assembly GCA_963930645.1). Taxonomy (NCBI): domain Eukaryota; kingdom Metazoa; phylum Arthropoda; class Arachnida; order Araneae; family Salticidae; genus Salticus; species Salticus scenicus. The sequence goes on along the minus strand of OZ005656.1, from coordinate 219,725,468 downwards.
ATGAAACGAATATATATATATATATATATATATATATTGTAATAGAGATAGTCAACTGGGAAAAAAATTTTGTGTATGTCGGAGCATCGCCTCCCCCCCGGGGGGGGAGTCCCCCCTCGAAGGGAGTAAATTTTCATGATGGGTATCTTTCAAAAGAGCTCGTCAACCTTTAAAACGACCTTAAAACCTTTAAAACGACGGTTGTTAAAGTTTGTTAAAAAATCTTTTTAACAACCTTTAAAACGACGTCAACCTTTAAAACGAATGGTTGAACCATCGATCTGCGATAATTTAAATCAAAGTTATCGATTTTTTTTACTTTTAACAAAAAAAAAAAAAAAAAAACAAAAAAAAAAAAAAAAAAAATCTTTTTTTTTTTTTTTTTTTTTTTTAATATTGAGAATAAAATAGACTTTTTTTGGATATTTAGTGTTATACTACTTCTCTAATATGGAAATCGTCTGCATTATCATAAAAGATAATTTTTTTAAATAATAATTTTAATAAATTATTTTTTAAAAACAGAATTATTTTTTATTAACCGAATTAAATTTTATATAAATCTAAGCGCATTAATGAAAAGGGGGGTTGAGGAGGGCGGTAGCCCCCCCCCCTCACCCAGAATTAATTATCATATAAAATTCTGTATTTATAGTATTAAAATTCAGGGTGAGAGAAAGTCGTGTGAGTGACACACCAGATTATTTTTTTTAAAGCAGATAACTTTTTAAGGAGATAGCGTTGTTTTCAAAATTTAAGTCAATTGCGGTAAAATCCTAAGAGTGTGAAATCTCAATGTGAGGAAAATCCTGAATTCCTCACATTAGAATCGTTTTATTCCGATACTTAAAACTTTAATCGCTTTCTTAACGCTAAATAACAATCTTATTTTTGTTTATATATTTGTTTTTCGAATTTCTTATAAAAATGTAAGAAACACATTCTATAAATTCTTCAATCAAATAGAAAGACGAATACTTAGCTATAATTTTTTTAGCTTAGTACCAATATTGTTGTTCATGCTTTTTTCTTCTAAAACGTTTAATTAATAGTAACGCGAAGTTCAAGATACAAAAAATATATTCTTCAAATTGGAATTTTTAATTAAAATTTTAACGAAGATTGTGAGAAAAAAGTTATTATAACGATGAAAATGAAAGTACTTTCATCTTTTAAAAGATGTTTCACGTTCCATCAGAAATGTTCAAAGACGACGTCGTCAAAGTTTGAGATAATGAAAAAATTCATCTAGTGTTAAATATTACAAAAGCGAAAGAGGTATAAAATTTCAAATTTTTTACCCAACATTAAAGATTCTAAAAAAAACAAAAAAAAAAAAAAACAGAATATGCTTAACTTAATGTAGTCAGCAATTTGGATTTATTTATTTATTTATTTTTTTTTTCTGGGTGCATCTTTATAAAGAATTTTCCATTTATAATTCTAATTACGCTCTTTTCAAAGTTTTCAGGCTATTTTTAATTATCATTAAAATTATAATGAAGGACCGAATTATTTGAAACTTTAAAAAATCGTATATGCCATTTAAAGGCCTATAGCATATTAATCTTTTAATAGTGCGTAACGGCTTTTATTGTTTTCACGAAAAAAAAGACCCCCCCCCACACACACACAAAATAATAATAATAATACTAGAATAAATAAAATAATGATAATAAATAAATAAAATAAATAAATAGAATAATAATAAGTAAGATAAACCTATAAATGCTTTAAATGCATTTTGATGATATTTATAATTTAAAAGCAATGCAAAATATGTTATTATTATTGCAGTACTTGCAACAAATGCATTTAATTGTAATTAAATTTTATGTACTATAAATGCAATATTATTTAAATTTTCCTTTAAACGGCACACACAGAAACAAAAAATTAATTAATTAATAAATTAAATTAAATAAATTGTATTTTTGTAATTGATAAGAGATCGAAATATAATAATATAGTAAAATATATTATTTCAAATTGAAATTTGTTTCTAACTAATTATCAGTGTATGAAAGATAATTGTAAATATTTTCTAGTGATTAAAAAAAAAAAAAATGCAAAATACAGCGATTTTTTTTTAATGCTTATAAACTTTAAAAAATTCAAAAATAAAATTTATATTTTAGAAAATTTGGAGTAGAAGGATGATTTTTATACCAACTTTGTGAAAAATACCAGAGCTGGGAATAGAACCCAGGCCTTCCACTTAACGCGCGGATGTTCTACCACTGAGCTACCCTGGGTGATAACCAGCAAGGTATTTCTCACAATGAATATTTTGTCAATGAATATTTTGTGAAAAGACTTTCTAAATTAAAAAAATTTCGTGGTCTATTGGAGTTGCGCCACGATTAATTATGTCACTTCATATATCTGCGTTTGCAGACTTGGTGACCTTGCCAATGAATATTTTGTGAGAAATAACTAGATGGTTATCACCCAGGGTAGCTCAGTGCTAGAGCATCCGCGCGTTAAGCGGAAGGCCCGGGTTCGATTCCCGGCTCTGGTATTTTTCACAAAGTTGGTATAAAAATGACCCTTCCACTTCAAATTTACTAAAATTATTTAAGGTTGATAAATAAAGAGTTTCTAAATTAATAAAATTTATATTAAATACGTAATGCAGAGTAAAATTTTTTTATATTGCTTTATAAAAGGTGAAGGATTGCAGTGTGTTTCAAAAACTTGAATATAGTTTCTTCATGTACTAAAAGAAGTCTTACTACTACTTCAGGAAAAAAAAAAAAAAAAAAAAAAAACTCTTGAATGTTTTCTCAAATTTTAAAGCACCCGTTTATTTAGATGAAATTTTCAAATTAAAAATAATTAATAATAAATCTTATACACTAAATAACAAATAATGCTTTTGTAAATATTTGAATTAGTAAGATGTATTGCCTGTTGTTTAAAGCGTTTAAAATCCTATAAAGTTTACTTCGTACTGATAGTGTTGGGTTGAGTTGTGGGGATTCATGCCGATTTACTGCACGAGGGTCCTAGGCCTGAGGGGGAGTTCCCTCCATGGGGCTCTTTCTAAGGGGTCCTAGCCCGTATTTACGGAAATTTAGGAGAAATCCATGGAAACCTTCGAACGGCTAGGCCGACGAGCGTGACCTGGGATCGAACCCAGCATCTCACATCTACCAGCTTTAAGCGCAGAACCGCTTGGCCACTGGTGGGCCCACATATTTATTAGAAACTGCTAAAATAGTTTGGATAATCTGGTGCGTCACTCACAGGACTTTCTCCTAACCTGCATTTCAATACTAGTCGTAAGATTATTAAATTAAGATCACAAAATTCAATCTATTTTTTTTTTTAAATCTAAAATAGGTATAGGGACCGTTTTATTTGACATGAAATTCTGTGTGATGGGAAAACCACCCCCTCTACCTCCCGTTCAATTTTAAAGCTAAATTTATTTAAAAAAAAAAAAAGAAGGAAAAAAAAAAAAAAGAAATTAAGGCTGTTATTAATTTAAAAAAAAGAAAAAGAAAAAAAAAAAAGAAATTAAGGCTGTTATTAATTTGTCTTGAAACTTGCCAATCTTGATCAAATTTTTCAAATGGCAAAGTAATATGCACTTCAGAATACCACATTCGAATCCCATGTAGTCATTTGTTCTTGAGTTATGCTGGTAAAAGATATACATAATTAAAAACCGCTAAATTAGACTTTTATATTCAGTGAACCTTTATATTATACAATACTCCAGAGATAAAAATAGAACAACAAATAATACTTTGTTTATAATGCGGATATGAAATATTCACTTTCCTACCAGCTCATTGTCCCTTGTTATAGAAAAATGCAGCAAAGCACTTCCAACAATTACGTTAAATAGAAAAGAACATTTAGCTTAATTTTAGGTAGTTCTGTATATTTTTTGCAAGCTATATGCACATCGCATTCTGTATTTAAATTTAGTTTTAAAAAACACTTAACACAAAATGAAATAAACTTCCAACAACCTCCAAGTACAACCCCATTGTATCCAAATACTTTGGGTGGTCCTGTAAACAAAGAATGAATAATTTTTATACCACAATCTAAACAAAACATGCTTTTAGGCATTTAAATAATCTGGTGTGTCACTCACACGACTTTCTCTTACTCTGAAATTTAATACTATAAATACAGGTTGCAGATTAAAAAGTAAGATAACGAGTACTGTTATGTAAACCTGTGTTAAACAATTCATATTAGGTTTCTGAAGAGTTTTATGTGATAATTAGTTCTGTGTGAGAGAGGCCTATTAGAGATAGTTTACACATTAGATATTTCGACATTAGAGGCCTAGTATAACACCAAATATCCAAAAAAATCCATTATATTCTCAATATATATCTTAAAAAAAAAAAAAAAAAAAAATTCTAAGTTTTGTTTTTCGTTAAAAGTAAAAAAAAAAAAAAAAAAAAAAAAAATCGATAACTTTGTTTTAAATTATCGCAGTTCGATGGTTCAGCCATTCGTTTTAAATGTATTGGCGAGCTTTTTGAAAAATACCCACCATGAAAATTTACTCCCCTCGAGGGGGGACTTCCCCTCTACTACATACACAAATATTTGTTCCAGTTAACTATCTCTATTGTATAAAATATATATTCGTTTCATTTGGTTTAGTGCAGTCTTATAGATGTTAAATTCTACTTACCTGCAATTACACCCATAGACGTATTAGAATTCTCTCGATTGTCCCTGTACACGAACCATTTGCTTGATCTTAACGAAAAGCTTACTGTAGCATCCCTATATGATACACATTTAGAATACCAAGTTTGAACTTTCTGCCATATTTTGTTTTGAGATATGCTGATAACAGACAGACAGACACACACACACACACACACACACACACACATACACACAGACCATTTGCTAAAAACATGATTTTCGTACTCAGGGGACCTCAAAACGTGTAAATATAACAAAATTTTGCATTCGAAAATTTACCCGTAAACAATACTTTCCCTATCTTATGGGTAAGAGAAAGTAAAAATATGTTCATTTTCTTTGCTTTAAGGCAAACTATAAATGTTACATCTTACTTACCAGAAATTTCCCCCATATGCATAATGTATTTGAAATCTCTTGAATGTCTCTGTACACCAACCACTAGTCGGTTAACAAAGAAAAGTGCAATATATGATGTAGATTTATAACATCGAGTTACCAATCTTGCTACAATTTGTTCTTGTTATATGATCATATCAGAGACACAGACACACACACACACAATAATACATTCCAATCGCTAAAAACATATTTTTCAGATTTAGGGGATCTCAAAACGTGTAACTATTACAAAAACTAAATTTCGAAAATTTTCTCAATATAATACTTTTTCTAAAAATTATAATAATAATAATAGTTTAATAATAATGCTTTCTAATGAATATGTTTAAGAAAAAGTAAAAATGGCTATTAGACACATCGTTGTTATGCAAACAAGAGACAAATACCAGTTTAATTTTCAATAAATTTTTGGTTTGAAGCATTTATTTGTTTTGTTGTATATTGAAATAATAGTTAATTTCATATATAAATAACTGTGTAATTAAATGCTATAAATTACAAAAGACTTGCAACATGTTTTCCATGTCGAAATAATAGCGTTATCATTCATGAGGTGAAAAAACTAGGCAAGAGTGCATCGCTGAACAAGCAGGCATCTGGAAGGAAGTATAAATCACCGTGAGTTTTATTAATGTGCATAGTGTACACATATAGCATCAAATTTATTTATTTTTTAATGCTAAAGCACTTTAATGGTCAAAAAATAAATTAAATAATAATTGCAGCCTCGTGTCATTCTTCTCTTTGATTATTTCGTTTAAATTATGATACCGATAAACTTAAAAAATATTTTTGCCGGTGTATACTCAAAATGCATTTGCCTAATAACTAATACTCGCTTTTTAAAATAAATTACGTTGAGCCTGTAAATTATAACAAAGTTATATATATATATATATATATATATATATATATATATATATATACAGGTGTTGGGCAAAAAAAAAAAAAAAAAAAAAAAAAAAATGCAAATAATTTCGCTTTTTTACGTTTTTCGAATATCATGAAAAACACTTAACATATTGCTCTTCAATTTTGGGAATAAGGAAAACATGTCTTTCCTCGCATTTTTCAGCAAATATTTTCTCATGAAGGCCCTTAGGGGACGAACAACTCCTCCAATAAAATTAAAAAGTATTTGTGATAACCCTGTATATGAAAAAGCATCGATTGATTTGTAAATTTTAGATATGGTTTATAAATGTTACATTTCATACGTGTGTAGAGTTTTGTGAGGATATTTTGAATAATTAAGGAGTTATTAATAATTTATTAAAAAATGAAAAAAAAAATGCAAGTTTTACTTTATAACTCCAAAGGATTGTTTTTTTTTTTTTTTTTTTTTTTTTTTTTTTTTTTTCAAATTTTATGATTTTTTAAAAAAATATGACAACATATGACAATCATTACACAATAGTTTAAAACAAATATATTTAATATTCAAGAAGATATGGAAAGTTGTAGTAAATAATATATTACTGCGCATGCGCGGACTGTAGCAAAAGAATTTTGTTATAGTCTTATACTCAACTGTATAGAGCAGCACCTTATATATTTAAAAAAAAATCCAGTTGAATATCACAAATTTCATAGAGATATCGGTGATTAAATAAGCTCGTTTTCAGCTATTTTCTAAAGAGGTTTTTAATATAAGAGGAAATTTACAAATGAAATTTTGTATCAGAAAATAATAATAATAATATTTTTTTTTTTTTTTTTTCAAACAATTCCCTTTTTTTTTTTTTTTTTTTTTTTTTTTTAAATAGGTATAGAGTATATACCTATAGAAAATGAATTACAAATACTGTATTAAGTTTTATTGTGTAACATAGATTTTCTGATACAAACTATTCTATATTTTAATTTTCATAAATATGTGGGATGCATCATTAAATTACGGTAAACACATCACAAAATTTGAGACATTTATTTTAACGTATTTTAAAATATCAGAATCTATACAGACAGAAAGATTTTAATGCTGCAATATAACATTCATTAGTTACTTAATGTTTTAACTATAAATAACATTTATTAAACTAGTAGACAGGCTGATAAAAACTTTCTAAAAGCACATCAAAATTAATGAGGAAGGTTATTTTAATGCAAATGTTAATTTCCTCATCAGCATTAGTTCCTACAGACGAAATAACCTAATTCTGATAAAGTAAAGTGATTGTTAACTTGACTGTTGGTTCCTAAAAAGATTGTTTTATTAACAACGGAGTTTGACAGAAGTAATTTTGAAAATGGGGTGTAATTTTATCGCAAATTTAGTAAGAATAAAAATGAGGGACTAAAATTTTTAATTCCTTAATAATCAAGTATGTAGCTTATAAAATATCTGTCTATTTATTCTAAATTAATGACGGTATGCCTAACGCTACCAAAATTTCAGTATGCTACTTTTTATTAATATTTTATGTTTCCGACTGAGTGAAAATAATGCCTGGACCGGGAGTCGAACACCGGATCTTTGACTTACAGGGTCAAAGCTCTACCAATTGAGCTATTCAGGCCGGCAACCGGTCAGCATTACTCACTCAGAAAACCTTTAGGCAGAAACATCTCTGGTCTATCATGTAGATAACTCAACAGAAATAAGCCGCAGGAAATGGAAAACACCATTAAACAATGGGAGAAAGAAATACATTTTTTTAAAAATTAAAATCACACAATCAACTGTGGAAGAAAACCATATTTATTGAAATTTTATTTTTCCAAATGAGTGAAAATAATGCCTGGACCGGGAGTCGAACCCCGGATCTTTGACTTACAAGGTCAAAGCTCTACCTATTTAACTATCCAGGCCGACAACCGGGCAGCATTACTCATTCAGAAAAACTTTAGGCAGAAACATCTTTGGTCTATCATGTAGATACCATGCTACATTTTGTTTTCCTACTTTTTAACGTTAAAATTAATTTTTCAAAATCAAAGTTTATCGGTATTAGTAAAGCAGTAGTATATATTGATGAAGAAGCTTTTAAGGATAATTATATAAAGAAAAGGTACATTTTACAATTAAGATTGATAAACACCTTAAAATCGCTTTGTTTTCTTTTTGAAAATGTATAGATAAATTCATTAAAGTTACGGTTGATCTGAAAAAAAAAATAAATAAATAAAAGATAAAAATGAATTTTGTTTTCTTATTAACAGATATATAACCCTGTAAAATAATAATAATAATAAGTAGTTTAGTATGATGGACCTTTAACCCTTTTACGTTCACTACTTAATTTATTTTAGAAATTACTACACTAATTTTAAAAATGGCTTTTAGACACATAGCTGATCATAAATATTTAAAAAATTAAAAAAAAATTAGCATTGTTCCTTTTCGAGAAATTCTCGGTTTGAAGCATTTGTAAGTAAACCTTATTAAATTCAAATAATATTTAATTTAATAAAAAATCACTTTATAAGTAAACATTATCGACAACCAAAACTCGTAAAAGTCGCATAGATCCCAATATTTCAATTTATTCCGGAGTATTTTAACCCTTTGCGGCGCAAGGTAATTCGGATCATTTAAATTGCACTGCCACCGGAATTTACGAATGTAATTAAAATAGAAGAAATTTTAAATTTTTACGTTAAAAAAAGGGACATTTCTGCTATGTTACAAATGTAAATTTTTGCTAAAAAATTTCCGGGATGAGTTTTGGCACTTGAGAATTAAATTTGGTGTTCCATCAGCGGGAACACTGCGACTGAAAGGGTTAAAAAAATAACACACACACACACACATATATATATATATATAAAGGTTTGAAGAACCGTGTTTTGTAGAGTTCTTCGCAGTTTTTTTTTTTTCTCTATAGAAGACCTTCGCGGGTTTTATTACTATCATTACTATTATTTGTCATTTTGGTTGAAGAATTAAAGCTGCTCTAACATACAAATATTCATTTATGAATGAACCCTTATCATAAAGACCTTTTAAGATAACAGCTGAGAAACATCTTATTTAATCACCGATACCTCTATGAATTTTTGTGATTTTAACTGGATATTTTTATTAAAGTGCTCTATACAGTTGGGTATTAAACTATGGCATTTTTTTTTTCCATATTACGCGCATACACAGTAATAAATTATTTACAACAACTATTCATATTTATTTGAATATTAAATATATTTGTTTTAAACTATAGCATCAATTTCTGGAGGCCACAGTACGAAGAAGGGTTGCAAAAGTTGAGTCAAAGATCATCCAAATAACAGGTTTTCAAAGTGTTCAGTACATGTCAATACGCACCTATTTATTAGAGGGCGATGAAAGACTTACGCCGCTGTCGGCCCCGTCTTTGCTTGGCGCGTATAAAAGGTTTTCCTCTCATTGGTTTATCATCGTAGGAAAAATTACTCGTACAAAGAACTTTTTATGACTAGCCAGAAAAAAGTTTTCGTACTCCGAACTCCTGTTGCACTGAGCGTTGGATCAGTCTATCTCAAAAGTTGTGCGAAAAATTGTCGTGTAATAACAGCATTAGTATGTGCTGTGTTTTGAACTATGTAGACCTTTAGCTCATTATGATGATATTTTGAATATAAAAAAAAAAAAAAAATGTCATATTAAAGGACTTTACATTCTACTTTCAAAATATTTTCTCCAGATGTTTTTACTAAGATTTACACACATATATATATATATATATATATATATATATATATATATATATATTTATAAATATCACTGTATAATTTTATAAACTGCTATTCCATGTAAGAAAATGGAACAAAGAAAGAGAGGGAGAAGTTACATATCAAAAATTGTCCCATTAACCCGTTAGTAGTCGCTAGGTGATCGATTTGCCGCCCATTCTTCAGTGTTGCCAGATTTTTTTATTCAATAGCCACCAAAAAGGTTTAGAAGTGGCATTTGATATACATAAAAGACGAATAAAATCGAAGAAACGTCGATTATATCACTTCTTAAAATTATTGGTGACTGTTGAATAAAAAGTGCGAAATTTGTACCAGGTGGTGCTCTCTATAGCGACTATTAACAGGTTAAAGATATTTATTTTTTTTTCCTTTAATGATTACCTCATCATTTAGACTTTTACATTATAATGTTACATTTACTTATTTGTCGCTTATCTTTTGATACATCATTCTTAATTATTTAAACGGCATAAAAATCGAGTTTATATATTTCTTTAAAAACAAAAAAATGCAACTTATCCTCATTCTTACGATATTAATCATTTAACACGTTAATTTACATAACTTGTTCACGCACAAATATATATATATATATATATATATATATTATTTATCTTTTTCATTTAATATTTAGACTGAAAATACAACTTTATCACAAATTTTATTATTATATTTATAATTTTTGTTGAATATTTAGTACAGGATTACTACTTTGCAATATTTCATTTAATTTACGGCTTTAATTTACACAAATTAACAAATACGTTTTATATTTACGTTTCGGAAAAAATGTCACCTCCAGGTGACACTCTGGGAATTGATGAGTTCAGAAAATTTTGCCATTAATTTAGTGTACAGTTATAATAGGCGGAACACACTTTGAGAATTAATTTTCATTAAAAATATTTTATATTATTCGATTTTTGAATTAATTCTACTTGAAAATCAAGTCTCACATGCACATTAATGTTGTTCAATATTTAAACAACTTATATATATATATATATATATATTTTGCTCTTATATCATACTAATTTATGTATGTGCTATTCAGTAATTGTGTTTAAATTGTATTCACGTTAGGATAAATCTTGTAATTATTAAAGTGCGATATTTTTACTATTATGCAGAAAACATTCTTTTAGGTGGGATATAATTTTATATGTTCTTTCATAGAATTTGCATACATTTAGTCGACTTCGTTTTAAAGAATTATATGCAACCACAGTACTTGTAAAACATTCTTGGTATCACCTTTAAGCTTGTAAGAAACGTTTACATAAACATAGGTTTAAAATGATAATAATATTAATTTCAACAAAGAAAAAAATCTTGTAACTTTATAAGTATGTGTTTTCGATAATTGACAATTTGTGCTACATTTAACCTTTGAGCTTTAAACTCATTTTTTTCCCGTCGTATATAGCTGAAATGAAATGTTCGTGCAGCTAAAATCTAAAATATATGTTCTTTTTTTCCCCTAGAAAATAAGGCTAATTAATATATCTGTAGTATAGAGCATCAAAATTTCATAATTATACTGTGCATAGTATTAATTTTATGAATTGTTAAAGAGAAATGCTGAAAAACGGATAACGCTGAAAGGGATAAATTATTAAAATAATATACATCCCATGCCTCGTTTAAACAATTATATGCAAAATACCCTTATTCAACTAACTATCAAATATGTTTTCGACCATTATATGTTTTTGTCGATATTTTAACAATTATTATCACTCGAACAATTCATGAATCAGACTGATTATAGAAACATTGAAGCATTTGAAAATTATTATTTATTTTAAAAGGACCAAAGAATCGCATTAAGTACTGTTAAATTCGATACAAAATTTGATACTTAGTCAGAAATTCGATAGATATTTGCGGATAACAATAAAATAAAATCTTATCCCCAAATTATGTATTAAAAAGCTAAATAAAAGAGAAGAAATGCCCAAACGTAAATAGGATTAACCGTCTTATCTGTAATGGACTGACATGGATATATCCGATTAGTGAGCAGTTTGCTATTTACAAATCATTAAGTGAGATTGGATGTTATCAGAATAAAAACAGCTGTAATAGATTGTTCCGAGGAAAAATAAAATAATAAAACTTCGATACAAAAGAAGCATTAATGATGTTAAAGTAAATGGAAACAAGAAAATGCGTGTGTTATAATGAATTATTAACAAAAAAAAATGGGCACATTTAAATATGTGTATATATATATGAGTGTGTGTAACATTATATCTTACATATCATGAATTAATTCAAGTGCAATTAGACGTTTAATTAGTCTCTCTCTCTCTCTCTCTATTTTTTTTACTTCCATTACCCTACTACCGTAATGGAAGTATTGTATTCGGTCCAAAAATTCAATATCGAGTTTTCACCTGATTTACACGTTTTAAAGCATCCTCAGTACAAACAAGTAATTTTTGGCAATTGGTCAGTTTGTGTGTATGTATGTATGTGTGTGTGTGAGTATGTATGTAGAGAATATTCCCACTATCATAACTCCGAAACTATTAGAAACTGTTAGAACTACGAAACTTCAGAATTGAAACAATTTCGGTGCACAGATGAATTTTTCAATTCTTGCTGAAAATTGGAAAACCGGAAGTGGGACTGTAAATCCGTATCTCAAAAACAGATCTAACAATTTTCTCCAAAAATGCTATATAAATACTGTATTACGTGTACTTTCGATTGATATAGATGATTAGTTCAGGAAAATTGATAGGCGTCCCGTATAAATAACTTAATTTCAGGTCTCGCAAGTGCGTTCCTTTAAAAACGGCTGTACGGATGTTTTTTTTTTTTTTCAGACTCACCCTATAGTCCAGTCAATAAATACATTCTACCTTGCAAAAGTTGGGGTAGAAGATTTTCTTTTTTAAATTTGTACATATTAGTACCAATATGCAAAAAACGAGTTATCCAACATGGTCGGCCCCGGGAGAATTTTTGTCGGCTGCAAAACCTCGAAAATTTACTAGTTTTTTGGCTTTTTTCAAAATATCTCAGAAATGGCTGAATTTAGCGATATTTTTCTATTGTAATGTTTAAAGAGGATTAAATTTCCTGCAATTTCCTTCATTACACCTTTTTTGTAGTACTAATAGCAAGCGCGTAACAGCTTCTTGAAAATAAACAGATTTCTCAACTTCGTAAAAAAAGCGCATTACTCCTTATAAATAATGTACAGTAATTATTAGAATTAGAAGCTTTATTTACAGAAAGCTTAACAACTTTTAATGGTATCGCTGTGATATCTGTCGTCCTTGAGATTTTTGGATTTGGTGATCAAAAACGTAATACGGAAATATACACGCCAGATGTATTTTTTTACAATATATATTGTAAGAAATACTGTTTTATATTCTTGATTGTTCTTTTAACATATGCCTTGTTAAAATAATCATGTTTTTTGAAAGGAATTAAATATGTTCGCCAGATAAATTGGAGATTCTTTCTTTTTTTTTTTTTTCACTAAGTACGATAGATAACAAATCTGCTCCCTTTTAATTTTTCCCTTCCCCTTTTTACTAACTCTCTCTCTCTCCCCCCGGCCACGCACTGACAATTCTGGCCTAACAACAGTAGTCATCATCAGACTCCAATAACTGCCAATGTATAGTATTCTATCACTGCAACACAAAATACACACACACACATACACATATAAAAAAAATAATAAAAAATATTTGTACATAAATGTAAATGAATAAATATTAGGGGGCTAATAAGCAAAAACTCAATGCATTGATACATAAATATTTTAATTCTACTATTTATTAAATTATAAAACGTTAATGATATTTAGTTACGAATGTTTATTACATAATGTTGTAATAAACATTCATTACTGCTATATTAATATTGATGATAATAACAAGATACAATCTTAATTTTAAATGAACTTCATAAATAGGCAAACTTGTTTGAAGAACAATAGCAAATAATTACAAAAGTAAATTGTAGAAATTTAACTTTATATGTAAATTATAGGGAGATTCATTTAGCCTTGAAACAAATAAAGAAACGTACATTAATGTATAATATACATGTTTATTTTCTTTGTGGTTATTTTGAAAGCCCGGGTTCTTAAATTTCAATAGTCATCAAAGGTAGAAGGAAGGTGTGTCGTCCTCAAATTGTTCCTCTCCGTCTTGCAATAATTATAAAAGCTCTTAGAATAGCTTATCTTCTTCAGTCTCGTCAAATGATGAAATTAGTATGACATTTTCCTGTTGAGGATCAGAGTCCTTGTTACTATACCAGTTTCACTGAGTATTTTATAGCCAACATTTTGGAAGCAAACTGCTTTCTTGTTGGCAGTTTCGGCTATTAAAACATCTTCACCATATTTTTTGCAAAGGCGAGACGTAACCGTTCTGATGCCAGGACGAAAATCACCCTCTATTTTATTCATCGAATACTTTATGCGACTGGCACTCCTCCGAGTCGTTTTAAGGTTAGGAGTAAATTGATTCCATTGCCTTATCAGTGTTACTTGCAGGGTAGTATCCTCGTTTAATCTCACTTTTTGGCCTCCAATCAAGTTTTTGATGACAAAACCTGTGATACCCAGCATTTGTAGCAACTAACCCTTTTACATTTCCGATGCATTCGAGTACTTTTCTTCTCTCATCCCCACGATTTTCGACACCATTTACATGTGTTTCTTTCACACCAGTTTCATAACATGGTGATAAAATTTCTTTCATGTTCAGGAAGTCGTTCCTGTTTTTTAAAGAAATCTTCAAGTATCCCCTCTCCACACAAGAAACACTGATCTTTAAAACTGAAACCTTCAGTTCTTGATGGAAGATATGGAGCCGCACAGTTTGGACCAGCTCCATCACCAGTTGTATGACGCTGTACATATGCTGCAATCATTCGCTCATTGATGTATCGTTTGTGACAGGCATTGTGAATTCTTACTTGTTTTAGGTTCTTCAAAAAACACTAATGTTCTTCATTTTGAAGCTTTGCATTGCACTTTTACAGATTTTTTGTATACCTTTCTCCTTCAGAATCTTTACTTCACATTTATTCAAACTGATTTCGAATATAAAACAAACACTCCACTTATTGTAATAGAAAAAGCTCACAGGTTGAAACAGTACGTTCGCACTGAACTGAATAACATAGATGTTCATCCGAGGCAGCGTGCTACAGGATGAGAAGAGGCGGGAGGAAAGGGAGAGCTTTTTTGTGTGAAAGGGGGGGGCAGTTTTTTTTTTTATATACCTTCTTTACTACGAAGCAGATGTCATTTTTTAAGGTCAGACAGCTGAATATGTCCTTTCCTTTCTTTCCGTTTTCTAAAAAACAATCATGCACCAACCCATTTCTTTAAGTTTAATTTTATTAGCTTGAGAAAAAATGCCGACTTTCAAGAGGCTGTAACACGCTTGCTATTAGTACTACAAAAAAGTTGTAATGAAGAAAATTGTAGGAAATTTAATCTTCTTTAAACTTTATAATAGAAAAATATCGCTAAATTTAGCCATTTCTGAGATATTTGAAAAAAAGCCAAAAAAGTAGTAACTTTTCGAGGTTTTTCAGCCGACAAAAATTCTCCCGGGGTCGCTCATGTTGGATAACTCGTTTTTTTAATATTGACACTCATATGTACAAATTAAAAAAGAAAAATCTTCTACCCCACCTTTTGCTAGGTAAGCCCTTTTTTACATACCTATTGACTGGACTACTATTAACTTCCTTTTAAATGTCCTTCTTTCTGTTGATATTGTTTTCCGTTTAATAACTGAGTGTGCCAAGTTTTGGTAAAATTGGTATCTCAAAAACGGCTCTAACGATTTTCTTAAAAAATGTTAGATAAATCCATTCTGGATACCCTATGTCATGTATTATGTGGTTATTACAAGAAAATTAACGGTCATCCTGATAATGTAGTTCAGTTTAAGGTCTCAGAAATTGGTGTTTAAAAAAAATAACTCTATCATTTTTTTTCTTGATTTTTAACTCGCTATGAAAACGCTGTTAAATATATATATATATATATATATATATGTCTTTACAGGTGTATCAACTTTCTCTTACTGTAAAATTCCAAAACATGCATATAATACCTCCAAAAAATTCATATAATACGTGTAATAGTGGGTAATGGATGTCGTGTGGTTGTTTCACACCAGTTTTTTTTTTTTTTTTTTTTTTTTTTTTTTTAACCATTAGTTATATAACTCCTATTTTTCTCAATAATAAAAATAAAAAAAACAATTTTACTACCATCTTTGTCTAAAACCAAAAACACATTTTTTAACATACATAATTGATATTTTTTTTCCTTCTTCTTTACATGAATATGGAGATTATTTTTGCATGCATAAGGAGATTATTTTTAAAACTGAAAATTTTTAAGCTCCTTTGCACATTTTAATATCTTGCTGTGATTGATTTTATTGTTACAGAATATTTAGTTTAATCTACTCTAAGAGTGATTAGTTTACCTTTTCGTCTCCCACACTCTTTCTTTTTTTTAAATATTTGTGTAAGTTACATAATGAAGAATTATGATTTAGGTTCTTTTATCTGTCTGGCTAAAAAGTTGTTCCACCAATACGGTTCAAGTCTAGGTCTTGCAAGTAATCTGAAATTTACTTAGATTTTGACAAAATTGATACGTATGATATATTTGTGTAAATTGTTTACAAAGCTGTTCATCTTTGATTTGCTATTTGCAATACTCTTTGATAGTTATGGTTCAGCATCCATGAGATGTAATTACCAAAAATTATTCTCATAAGTGATTGTGCTTGGCAAAGAGTACTATTCCAATTTAATATTTATTTTCTAAAATGTGGCAATGATATGAATGTTCCTTCAAGCTGTACATTTTGGCATATAGGAAAAAAAAATTCTCCAAATGTAATACGTAATATTCTTATTTTAATTTTGGTTTTCATGGCAAAATATGGGACTTCGTTGGGCTATATATTTTTGTGATAAAAATATTAAATGTATCACAAGTTCTATCACGTTTAAATATATGTATAATCGTGTTTGATCAAAAATGAAATGAAATGTGTATAAAGAAAACAGAAACTCATAATTACGATAAAACATTTTTTACAAATATAATAGTAAAGTTCTTTATTGCTTTCGATGGGAATTAACCCTTCATGACCGCGACTTAAATGGACCGACTGGAGGAGTCTATCAAAATCTAAGTGGACAGATTAAGTGGAATAAAAGAATACAAGAACATATGCGAAATATCAAAGAAGGAAATAGTTCTACTCTAGTCGACTTCATTTATGCCAACGCAAACGCTAACCCTATATGGGATAAAGCCAAAATTATTACAGCACCATCTACTATCCAAGAACTTTGCATTTCCGAAGCTATTAAGATAATTAAATGCAAAAATGCAATAAATTCCAAAGATGCTGCAATTTTGCCAATAATTTGGCACAATATTATAAAATAGTTAATAGTTTATTTCTGATAATTCATGATGGTTTTTCTCCTACAATAGCCTCGTGTGATTTTTCAATACTTCCAGCTTCTCTTATTTTTCTTAGCTCCTTGATCCAACCTCTACCGGACTTCAAATTGCCTTTGGTGATATTCACGTTATTAAAAGACTTAACTGTTGACTGTGAAAAGAAAACATATTTAAAACTGCTCATTGGAAACGAATAATTAAAAATCCCTGATGATGCATTACTATTAAAGCGAAAAGCTTTGGATAATTTTTTCCGCATCTTTTAAATAAAAATTTAATTTTACGTGTGTTTAAAGTGTTTTAATATATATAAAACATTTTTCAATATACCATTGACGTTATCAATTATCCTGTCCAGTTTTTAAATCTGCTGAGTGTAACTGGTTTACCATATCAATAGTCAGCATTAAAAAGAAACTCCCTTGTTTTACTTATCCGAAATCTGGATACTTTAAAATCGTTAGTCAATAAGACAAGAATTCTGTTCAAGTCGTGGTATAAAAATTCCAATTATTCTGAGATATTCTGATGTTATCTTACCATGTAACATAAAAAAAAAAAAAAACAGAGTTTAGTTATACTTCGATTTTGGAATGACTATAAACAATTCACAAGGACAGATGTTTGAAAGAATACGCATATTAATGCAGGAACCAGTTTTTTAACACGGCTAAATTTTTTTCAAAATGCAATGGAAAGATCATTTTGCCAATGGCAATAGTCTATATACAAAGATTCTTGTTTACACAGAAAGTTTGAGTTTTTAAATTTATTATTTAGATGCTTATTAAAACATTTCGAAGGTTTGTGTGTTATTGTGGTGGAATTCAACCATTGAATGATTATATTTCTTATTAAATATTATGGTTAAATGTTTGAAAATTTACATGTCAAAAATAATAAAATTTTCTACAGCCAAATAATAGCATAGAATATTTTTGCTGTTCTTAATAAGTATTATTTTTTTCTGTATAGAATAGTTTAATTTTTCTTTTCTGTAATATCATTTATACCAGGCCTGTCCAACCCAAAACACTTGGCGGTCCGCTTGGAAATCTCTTTTTTTCAGAAGGGCCGCATTGTATAAATGCATGACTCATGTACACATAATAATTTTTATCGTTGGGATTTAAAACAAAAAATATGAATATTAAATATATTTTTATCCATAAAACAGCTATAAAAAAGTCGAAACGTTATGATACTATATTCATAAGTATAATATTAAGAATCCATTATGCATCTGATAATATTTTATTAACTTCGATGAGTGCGATGTTTGTTTCTTTAGCTCCTTTAATCATTTTTTTTCATTCAATTTTAGAAGTTTTAACCAAAGATGTCAAATTATAAATATCTTAAATTCTGCTTTGAGCGGCAGAACCTCACACGGCGATCCAAACTTACACGTTTTCGCCAATCTTGATTACACATAGTCCGAACTTAATCCATGTATATTTTATTATTATTTTTTTTTTTCAACTTTTCGTAACAAAAATAAAATTTATCAGTTTTATCAGTAATTTTATTTAAATTTAAGAAGATATTAATATGATTTTTATTCATCCAATCGTTAAAATAAAACAAAATATAAACCAAATGAAAATAAATTTAAATACAAAACTTGAAAGCGTCATTTCAAATGTTTACGTTATTAACATAATAATCTACACGAAAGCATGAATTAAAACCAAAATTGAAATTTGGAAATTCTTAGACTTTTCCCATTACGCAGATTCTAACATTTATTCAGACACGGTTGATTACATTAATATTACATCTGAATAATTCCTTCAAAGTATTAAGTACATGCGACAACTGAGTGAGAAGGTATATTTAAAAGTATTTCATAACAACAAATTTTTCGCTCTTACTTTTGTTAGAAGTATTTTGTTTCAAAATAAGCTGCACTTTTACACATGCATGAATAAATCCTGATAATTTAACTTAAGTTGAAAAAAGTAAAACTAATGCTACTTAGAAAACTTTTGATATTTATGAAACAACAAGCACTGATGCTTAAAATATGCAAGGGAATTTACATGAATTTGAAATTAAAAGAATAACTTTCATCTTATTCAAAAATTTGTTGCTATGATTGATGAATAATTTATTATGATAATATTTATAGAAATTTCTCATAAAGTATTTATATTGAGACAAAATAATGTTTTTTGTTTGGGTTAATAGCTTCTAATTTAAGTAAAGCGTGTAAATGTTTCTTCAACAACAATACAAAAAACTTTTGGATATATTTAAAATATTATTATATTATATTAATAAAATTTATCTAATTTAATAGATTAAATATGTCTATTTGAATTATGCAGTAACAATATTTTATTTGAAAATTATATAGTGATAAATCATATCTTATTAAATAAAATCAATGAAGGTATCCTTTTGCACTTACAATTTTCAATGTAAACAAAAATAAATTAAATATATATATTTTTTTTAATAATGCAACTTATTAAAATAAAATAATATTAATTAATTTCATCTTATATTAATCCGGTTTGTTTTGAATTGAATTTAAAAGCTACATTCTAAGTTTAAGAGTTTTAAAATATTATACTCAGTTACACAATTTCTATATTTTAGGATTCTAATAAAAATCTAAAGAAATAATAAAGCTTTTAAATTTTAAATTATATATTTTTAAAAATATAAAATGATTCTTTTTTTATGATAGTGTAAGCTATATATATTTTTATTCGAAAAAAAAAAATGTCGCAGTGTGTAAATCCTCGTAAATAATCCATATAATTAAATATTCCAAATAAATACAAATGCAAAATTTTAAAAATGATGAGTAGATTTGTTAGTTCTAATGTATTAAATAATTTATACAAGCTAATCTTTAAACATTCTACTTAATTTATATATATATATATATATATATATATATATATATATATATATATATATATATATATATATATATATATATATACTTAATTTACATGCTTTAAAATTGTCTTATAAAGCTAAGTTTAAGCTAAAGCATGCATTTCAATAATAATAATAATTAGAGTAATATTGGAGTAATATAGGAGTAACTTGGTAACTTGATAACTTGATTGGATAACTTGAGTAATATTGGAGAAATGTTCTTAAATAAAATTCTAGCATAAAATTGTATTAATATTTTCAAGAACAAAAAATGCAATGATGGAAAATTATTAAGTTTATAATTATTATTATAACTGTTATTATTATATTATTATTGTTGTATTACTATTTTTACCACTACTGTTATTATTTCTACTTCTTGATTTCCATGACTAAAAATGAGAAGAAAAGAAATTCAATTGTCTTAATGAGTAAAAACACATGACATATTTTACAACAATAATTATAATAAAACTAGGTTATTGTGACCATCACAAAACTTTTTTATATATCTTCATATACACATTCATGCAGAGCAAATTACTTAAAAATATTCTAATGTCGCTCTAGTGCTGAGCAAAAAGAAATGGGCGACGGTCTGGAACTCACGCGTAGAGGAGGTCTGCCATCACAAATTTGAATTCAAATTATCACTATTCACAATAGAAATTTAAAATTTCATTCAGTTATTATTCCTACATCTACAGAATTCATATTTTGACAGTGATAGTTACCATAATTTGAATGTATCTTTGATTTTCATTACCGCATGAGCATTTGCAGATAATCAGATATATTGTATATAAATTATATACAGATATTATAAAATATCTTTTATCTAACATAAAATGAAACAAAGTGTTTAAAAGCTGCCACCTCATTCAAAAACTCTATATCGAGAAATGATACTTGATATTCAGCTTCGATGTAAAAAACTGTATTAAAATTTCCTCATTTGAATTTTAAATTAATCTAAAAGAAAATGCTTTTGAAAGGTGCTTTAAACAGATATTAAAGCCATTTATATCTAAACTTTTGTGGCGTTATCTTTCTAATCGAAATTTGGTATTTACAAAATGTTCAAATATCCACTTAGAAATATATACATTCTATAAATATTGAAATAGTTTTGTATGTGAGCAGATTAGGGTAACTTTAAATTTTATCTGCTTATTATATTTATATTAAAATTAAATGTTGTTAATTGTTACTTGTTTAATAAATATATATATAATTCTTTATTGTAAAAAAACCAATGATAAATGTTGAAGATGTTTTCATAATGATCAATTATTTATTTATTTATTTATTGCCGAAACGTCGATGGAAGCCCTCTGTTGAGACTCAAAATGGTTTTGGGTTCAGTCTGTGTGTTTGTTTGTTTGCCTGTCTGTCTGTCTGTCGCGCGATAGCGGCCGCAAAAATCACGCTATTGACTTGCAATTTGGTACACATATTCATGAGCCCAACGGAATTAGCTGTATAGTTTTAGGTATGTATTACATATCTAGTTCGTGTACAGGGACACGCCAAAATTTTTCTTATCATTACGGCATATCTGAAGAATTTGCATGTACCGCGATAACCTCGCAAAAATCAAGCTATTGACTTGCAAGTTCTGCCAAAACGTCAGTGGAGGGTCTTTGTTCAGACTCAAAAACATTCTGGGTTCCGTCTGTCTGTCTGTGTGCCTGTCTGTCTGTTAGCGGCCGGTCACATAGCGGCCACAAGCAAAAAGAGCTATGGGCTTGAAATATGGTACACATGTTCATGAATAACATGGAATCAGCTGTATAGTCTTGGGTGTACATTTCATTTGTTGTTCGTGTACAGAGACATGCCAAACTTTTTCTTATCATTAAGGCATATGGGAAGAATGTGTATGTACCGCGATAGTGGCTGCAAAAATTACGATATTGACTTGCAATTTGGTACACAAATGCATGAGCCCAATGGAATTAGCTGTATAGTTTTAGGTGTCTATTTCATTTCTAGTTCGTGTGCAGAGACACGCCAAAGCTTTTCTTACCATTACAGCTTATGGGAAGAATTTGTATGTACTGCGATAGCCACCGCAACAATCAAGCTATTGACTTGTAATTCGGTACACATATTTATGAACCACACAGTTTTGGGTGTATATTCCAGATGTAGTTCGTGTACAGGGACAAACCAAATTTTTTCTTATCATTACTACCTATGGGCAGAATTTGTAGGTACCGTAATAGCGGCCACAAAAATTCTCTAACTGATCGGCACATTGGCACACGCATTCAGGATCTGTATAGAAAGAGCTCTATATTTTTTTAAGTCTATATTTTTTATGGATTATGTACAGGGACACGTCAAAATTCTTATCATTACAGCATACGGAGTGAATTTCGTATTTTGACATCATTACTTTGCAATCAACAAAATTAAATTTGCGTGCATTACTGAGATTCTTAAACATTTGTTTCTTGCAGAAAATTTGTGCTCTTAGGCTTCCTAATTACAGGACCATACAAAAGTATTCTGACAATGTAACGTAATCAGCCAAATCATGTCAAATTTTGAACAATTATTCATGAAAAACGTAAAATAAACTGAATGCTTTTTACTGGTATATACAACGTTTATGGTTCGTTTACGGAGACAAACAAAAGAATTTCTTGACATTAGAGTGTATGAACAACTTTTTATTTAAGCGCACTTTAATGCGTTTATGCTGCATTCAACATAATGGAATTAACATACATTATAAACAAGCTTTTTTCTTTAGAAAAAGCATATATATAGACTAAATAATTTATTTACGGGACCCCGCAAATTAATTCCGACGACGTGCTGTAATCATCCAAGTGATGTCAAATATTAATGAGCCATAATTATTTAAATAGGTGTATTCTTTTTAGTGTATATAATTACTGTGGCTCCTTTTCTGGGACACATAAAAGAATTTCGTACGCGTATTTTATCATGCTTACACCTCGTTACATATAATGAAATTTTATTAGAATTTTAAAAGAATGTTTTTCAGTGGAGAAGTGTGATCATAGAATTGGTAATTCATTTATAGGGTTATACAAAATAATTTCGATATGTTATGTAATAATTTTTCATTAAATTTAGAACAAGTATTTATGAATTACAGGGAATTAATACAAAACAATCAGTTATTCGGAGTATATATATATACATATAATATATAGATTGATAGGTAGATAGTTATAAAAAGAGAGACACAGCGGGGGGCTTGAGGGGGGAGGCAGCCCATTCAGAAACGTTTCTATTTATGTAGCAAATCAATTGAATCAATATATATTTTAAAATGGGGAATTAAAAAAAATGATCTGTTGAAAAATGCGTGATGCAGATAGCACATTGAGGCTTCTTATTTGCAGATCCACGAGTTTATTTTAGCAATCAAGTTTATTTTTTATGCAAACATATATTAAAAATGCAACTTTTATCATCATACTGAATTTATTTTATCAAATATTCCATTTTCGTAAACACTTGTTGCAAACTTAACACTTTCGCAAATAGCTTTCTGAGTGGGCTTTTTACATCACACAAAAGTACACACAATGAACAATTAGTGATGGTATGGATCCAGTCGAATTCATCTAGAAACGAAATCTTGATCCTCTGAGGTGGAGTTAGCTTCCCAATTAAGGGAAGCCCAAATATTTATTATTTATTATAATTTACGATTTATTATATTATATTACACTGTATCATATCATTATTGTTATTATTAATATTTCTATTATTATATAATTTTTAAAGTTATTATTTAACAGATCTTGTAAAATATTGCAGGTACGTCGGATTTTAAATGTTAGCGGGCTTTAGCTGCATCGATTAACAGGGATTAACAGGAGCTCACCGCTCAAAGAGCAGTGTCGAGTGCTTCTAAGAGCAGTGTCGAGTGCTTCTAAGGGAACCGCACCGTTTATTGAAACAATCACAAAAAAAAAAAAAAAAAAAAAAAAGCTGGATCGATGATTATTCAATTATGAACCATATGCTTTATTAACCAGTCTAACGCGGCCCCAACATATTCGTAAAATAAAGTGGCATATGTCGCTGAACTGGCGGGGTGAAACGTGACATACCGTCTAAATTCGCGACAAGCTAAATTGTAAAGTGTTGTACCAGACACTGCTTTGTTCGCACAAAGCTGTAATAGCTGTTTAAGTGTCCCCAGCAATTTAAATTAGAAAATAAATAGCCTGTCTTTACTGACAGCTTATTAAAATTTTACTACGGTAAAAGTGTAAATATAAAAAGATTATGCACGCAAAAGTACAGCTGATACGCAAATTCTTTTCCGTAGACAGATAATCAGAATTTTTAATTTCGATGAACATTTTATTAAAATAAATTATCGCTAAATCTCGTGGTCCATATTAAAGGAATCAAACATCTTGGTCAAATAGATAAAATAAAAATAATAATAAAAGGTTTGTGAAACTTTCTTAAGCATTTTGTTTTTAGCGTATTTTTAAATGAACAACGTAAAGTAACTTTTATAGTTTTCCTAAGGAAAAAATTGTTTTGAAATATTTTAATCCAGTAAACAACGCACGAACTAGAAAAGTCTTTGGTTACAATATATTTTGAAGTATTTGTAAAAATAAAAATAATACGCTTTCTAAAAGTATTTTGATGTTCCCTTAGATTACTCATCAATGCTGTCCTTGGTAATTAAATTACTTTTCCAGAACTAAATTTAAAAAAATTGATTAAATTTCTAATTTTCTATTTAACTTTTAAAAGCGAAATAACGAAGACGTTAACATAAAAGATCCCAGTCTGTTGAAGTATTTTTTTTTTTTTTTAAATTTTGTATCGCTTTTAAAAAGTAAAGATAAAATAATACTGAATAAGCAATGAATTATTTTAAAAATACATATATTAGGTTAATCGGTGATAAATCATTTACGAAAATTAATGGGATTTCTTACTTTTTAACTAAAATTATTTTAAAATAGTCATTTCCTAAATTACATTGTAATTCTCAAAATAAAAAAAATAAATAAAAAAAATGTAGCCTTTATTGCATCTGGAGTATTTATAATTGGATCTTCAAATATTAATGTACGCTTTGTAAGATATGAAATCTTACGTGGTCTCTTTGAGTTGGAAGAGTGAAGGTCACCAGTCGGATCCAGTGTTAGATGGTGATGGTCTCAGTGATAGTGTCGAGTTGAGCATAAAAGCGTTGGATTGGTAGTACCATGATAACCATTCAAATATAGGGTTGAATGGTGATGGATTTGGTAAAGATGTTAGGTTAAGCATAGAAGTGTAGGATTAAGGTAAAAAAAAATATGTTGTAAAATGTTACCAATTATTTCGAGATAATTTGTCATTCGGTTCGAAGAAGATGTAGAACGGATTAAGAAAAGTTATGAAGGTTGATGTTCAGTTGAATTTAGTTAATTTGTGACAAATATATTACATAAAACGAAGTAAATCCTTCTGCAGTTATTTACTATAAATTGTGAAGTCCGAATTGAAGAAGTTTTCTTTTGATATGTATTTTGATTCGTGCTTTTCATATGTATTTTGACTCGTGCTTTGATATATGTTTTTTTTTTTTTTGTTGTTGTTGATTATTTTGAAGGATCATATTTATGATGAGGATAAAATAACCGAACTGACGTTAAGAAGTAACTCCTAGTGTTGAGACTAAAAATAGTCTTGGTGATAATGAAATTGAACTAAGTTAATAGTCTATATCTGTGATTGGTCTTAGTGATCTCCCACTTCGAAATAAAATAAAGAAGTTTTTAATACGTTGTATCCATTAACTCTTTTACACTACTTTTGAATTATGATAGGAGAAAACAGCACACAGGCTCTAAACTAGCCGTCAAAACCTTCTTAATTAATAGTTCAATATTTCACAAAAAAGGAAAAGGAAAAAAAAAAAAAAAAAGAAAGAAAGAAAAGAGTCCAATTACACAAATTTAGTTTCAACCAATTTCTTAATTGTAAGTTTTGTAATATTCCACACCAAAATTTTAAAAATATTGGTTTAAAATGAATTGGAACCATTTTCCTGGTAAAAAATAGTAGGATGAATGGAAGGTAAATGTAATAACGTTTTGTATTCTTCAAATTTGACTTTATTTTCATCAGTTGCAATTATTTTGCATTTGTTCTCTATTGTGTACAAACATTTCGTATTTGTTGTCTATAATGTATATGACAAATCTGCGCTTATATTGAACATTCTATTTAGTATTATCGCTTTAAAATTTAAATATGCATGAAGGAGTGTTTTTTTTTTTTTTTTTTTTTTTTTTAAATTGCTTTACACAATAAATATCAGTGATAATAAGTATATTAAATGTGATATTACATGTATCTAAAAATATGTACGAAATCTTATTTAATAGAAATTAGTTATTTTATTTATTTATTTATGAAACATAATTATGAATAATTTAAAAAATCAAGAGATGATTTACTTTTATTTTTATTTTATTTTTATTCACTTATTTATTTACTTACATTAATTGTATGCTCAGTTTAAATTAAACTTTAATAAAATGCATTTTTTCTTATCTTAATTTAATAATATTTTTTTTAAATGTTGAAAGGCCAGCTATCCTTTTAATAAATTCCAAAAAATGTACTTAAAAAAGTTTCTCTTTCAGTACTTCAAAGAGATATTACCAGCAATTGTTATTATTATTATTTTTTTTTTTTTTTACAGAAATATATTAAAAATTACATTTTAATTTTATACAATGTAAAAAACAATATTCTGTGAAACCGTTAAAATAAAATAGAAATTTATCTCATATACGCATATGCATTTTATTTGTAATTTTATAAAATATCTTTAAAAAAATCTGGAGTGACTCCACTCCACTTTCCGAACATTGAGTAATTAACAGTTTTGTAGATAAAGTAAAGAAAGAGGAGTTGTTAAACAAACAAAATTGAGAAAGTGTTTGAGTATTTTTCTCCATATATTACACGAAGTTTTATTTAACGCTGCTGAACTTTGAGCCCATAGATCATAATGATAAAAAAAATTTTGTTGTTTCCCTGTAAAAACCTATAAATGCTAGATTCACCAAAATGCTTATGGTTAGTGCGACAGTGATTTATAATATTCATATAAATTTTCAGCTCAATTTAATAAGGCGTTTAGATGCTATCGCACTTTTAAAAATTTGGTCCCATAGGCCATAATGATAAAGAATTTTTCTTTGTGTCCTTGTGAAAAAACTGAAAGTGCTAAATTCACCAAACTCTATACAGTTGGTGCAACTGTGACCTATAACATGTGTACAAATTTTTTGCTCAGGTTAATAAAGCGTTTAGACGCTATTGCACATTTAAAAATTTGGCCCCATCAGCCATAATGATAAAGAATTTTTCCTGGTGCCCGTAAAAAAACTGTATGTGCTAGATTCACCAAAATCTATAGGGTTCGTACTATGGTGACTTACAATATACGTGCCAACTTTCAGCTCATTTGAACAAAGCGTTTAGACGCTAGCGGGTTCACTCACAGACATACACACATAGATACACACATACATGCACACATACATACACACACATACATACATCATCGTAAAAATAGTGAAAACGGACTCAGGGGACCACGAAATTCGAATTTTTGACATCATTACAATACTTTCCTCACTATAGTAATCGGAAAGTAAAAATTAGTAATAGTGACAATAAAATATTTATAAAATAAATATTCGTGCCCTGAAGACTCTATTTTTTTTAATTAGATTATTTCATACATTTCTGAAGAACAAATGTATACTTAATTATCCCTTTAAAATAATACAAAATTATGATTTAGAGTTTTTTTTTTTTTTTTTTACGTAAAAGAAATAGGCTATAAAACATTGAAGCGGTCAATGTACTTTTAAAGATTATGTTGAAATTAAATTTATCCTTTATACAATTCAATCATAGAACAATATATATATATATATATATATAGTTTTATTATTATTATTATTATTACTTATTTATTAATCGTTGAAATCTGAAATTATAGTTAGTGTTCCCAATTTACCACACATCCTTTTATACATGTCCGTTTCCGGAGCCGTAGTATCCTGGTCTGTAGATGGCCGAGCTCGTAATTAGACATTGAAGGTTCGACACGCGAGCTATCCGAAGACCGTCGTGTACACTAACATCGGTAGGTGTACATAAAATCCGCAATGGCCACAGTATCCTTCATGTTCCGCACATATAGTACTTTTGAGATAACCGAAACAGGGAAGCCATCCTCTCCACGGAGGATCAAAATTCTGATGGCATACAGGCCTCGCAGCATTATCTTCATTTTATTATACTGTCACCACTACTATCAATAAGAATTTTTTCTTGAATGTTTTCGTCTGTTTCATTGCTAAATATTAAGGGAAAAAATACTGTTTTAAACTTGTAGTGACAATATAATTAAATGAGCGTAATATGTTAGGAACGCTGCGAGGCCTTCATATGTTCGGAAAACCAGGGAGAGTTCCAGACGTAGCTAATTGTCCAGTGCGTAGCTATAGGACAACGTTAAAACTTTCCACTTGCCACTCCACGCTATATCCGTTTTATCATTTTAAAAATAATAAATTGCACAATAATTACAAGTTAAAATTTTTGCATTTAAAAATTATTCGGGTAATTTATTGACCGTATTTTTTTTTACTAAAGTAATTGGCATTTTTAAAGATATTTCTGATACACATCTATTTCTTTAAACGAATTTGTTCATTTAAAGTAATGCTATACCAACTACACCAGAATTCGATGTTTGGTATTCTAGAAAATTCTAATTCTTCATACATACGTAGACGATATGGATTTAAACATATTAAACATTATATATTTTAGTTTTGTTTTTAGAATAAAGATTTTGCATCATTTTGTGTTTTACAATGGAACATATAAATGTTTCTTTCACATTTATTTAAATTTCGCAATAGTTTCATCGCATTCGCCAAGAACAAATTCCCTTTCTCATCATACCATGCATAATAAAACTTAAATACCAATTACTTTAACCACAAAAATAGAATCTGTTCTTTTCTTTCTGCTGCCAGTAAATTGAGCCTACTATTCTTCTAAAGAAATTATTGCGGAAACGTGGCGAAATTGTTTTACAACTGAATTTCTACGTGACATAAAATTTATATGAGCATAACGGTTACTTTTTTTTCTGATTTGTTTTCCTTTGTACTGAAAGTAATTAATAGCGTCATTTGCATTCACATTTTTATGGGATAAATAACAGAAAATACGGGAAGCTTTTTCTATTATATAATAAATGTTACTTTTTATTTCAAAATGGCTTTTATGTCAATTAAATCAAATGAGTAGTATATTTCAAACTTTATTCTTCGTCTGTGTATTGCCTAATGATACTAAACAGAAATATTACATAAAAAGTGCTTTAAATTTTTATTAAATGCTATAAAAAATTATATACTCTTAAAATAAAACCTTAAGAATATTAGGCTGATTTCTCTAGAAATGGTTCTTTTGGCAATTATTTTACAATGCTGCTCATACTTAGTATAAGATTAAGAAAAATCTTGATATTTTATTTTCATTTTGTGCTGTACATATTGTATGGAAATTTTAAATCTGCCCTTTACCGAAAGATAAGTATTAGGTTAAAGTTGTAATTTTAAACTGGTATACGAATATTTTAAGTTTAAATATTTATCGGCTACCAGTGTCGCTTTGACTGGCATTAACTAGTAATAATTTAATTTAAGAATTGATGAACTTATTATTAACGCAATTTTTAATGTCTAATACTCGTTTTTACTTGTTGGGTTGGTAGGGTTAAATATCTAGAAAATTACATGTCAAAAATATACGAATTTTCTGTACTTACTCAAAAGACCAATACTTTCGAATAATTGTTTATGAGCTTACTATATTTTTTAAATTTTGTTCGTTTTAATGGAAGAATTTTATTTTTATTTATTCGTTTATTATTATTATTATTATTATTACACATAGTTGTAATTTATTCTATATATAGTTTTTGTCGTTGTTGTTGTTATTATTTAAAAAAACAAAAATAACTTAATGTTTTTATAGTCAAGTATTTTATTTATATTTAAGAAGACATAGATGTGGTTTCTATTCACCATGCCCGTGTCATTAAACTGAAATATACTACAAAAAAGAAAAGAAAAACAATATCAATAAAAAATTAAAAAGCGTTATTTGAAAAATTTTCATTGTTAATACATTAATCTATATGAGAACGTAAATTAATACCAAAACGGAAATTCTGAAGTTTTAAAGACTTCCCTTAAACAGCAATATTTTTCCCTTTCTGCAGATTATTTCCTCTATTCAGATATGGTTGATTACATTAAAATTACATCTGAATAATTCCTGCCTAATATTAAGTACATACGAATATTCGGTGAGAAAATATACTTAAAATGTATTCCATAACAACAAATTTTTCTCCCATACTTTTGATAGACGTACATTGTTTATAAATCAGTTACACATTTGAACATGCATGAATAAATCCCGATAATGTAACTCAAGTTAAAAAAAGAAAAAAAAAAAAAAAAAAAAAAAAAAAAAGGTAAAACTAGTGCTACTTATGAAACGTTTCAGATTTGTGTATCAACGAGCATTGGAGCTTGAAATATGCAAGAAAATGTTCATGAATTTGAAATCAAACGAATAACTTCCATTTATCCAAAAAATAGTTGTTGTGATTAATGAATAATTTATTATCAAAATATTTATGTGTATCTTCTGAAAAATCTCTATTTAGATAGCGTTTAGAAAGAAATATTTACTAATTGGTAAATAGCTTCTACTATAATTAATGCTTTTATCATTATTAGTTCCCCATCATACTATTGGTATCGCAAAATTAAGTATTCGTGAAAATTTTCGTCCTCAGTTTTTTACTTTTTTACACGTTTCCGGGTGTGAGGAGTCCGAAAATGACAAAATTTGTATGGTGTCCGTCTGTAGGGTGTTAGTTTGTTAGTCCGTCAGTCCGTTAGTAAGTCCGTTAGTAAATTTGCTAGACTGTGTACACAATATCTCATGAACAAATAGTCGCAGAGAAGTCAGATCAGTTTTAAAATATTATTTTTGACACTGACAAGAACCCTATTTATTTGCAACATTCGAATTAAGAAACTTCGTAAGTTATTATAAATTTACGATTTTCTTAACATAGGAGAATAGGACAAAATTTCACTTAAACGACCATTAAGTAGAAAATTTTTACTGTAAAGATGTCAGGACAGTTTTAAAACATCAGTTTTGAATTCAGATTGAACAACATTAACTATAAACAGGCTACTTTGAAAGTTTCGCAAGTTATTTGGAATTTAAGATTTTCTTAACATGGCAGAATAGGGCAAAATTTCACATAAACGTCCATTTTGAGGGATGTTTTCATCGTAAAGATGTCAGACCACTTTTGAATTAAGGACACTGGCATGAATATTATTGACTATGAATTTTCTAATATAAACATTTCGTAAGTTATTGGAAATATACTAATTTCTTAACATGGCAGAATAGAGCAAAATTTAACATAAACGTAAATTTTGAGGGCTATTTTCATGGTAAAGATGTCAGACCACTTTTTAAATATTATTTAGGATACTGGCATGAATATTATTGACTATGAATTTTCCAATATAAAAATCTCGTAAGTTATTGGAAATTTACGAAAATTTTTGAAGTTGTTGAAAGTAAGTTATTGAAAGTTATCGTAAGTTATTGGTTTTTTTTTTTTTTTTTTACATTAAACAAGAAATTTATTGATTGATTTAAAATATCACAATGTAAATAAATTTATGTAAAAGATGAATACGTATAACAGTACTATTCAGTAATAGAATTTCACTTGACAGTACTTTTTACTTTCCGAACATACACATTTAAGGAAAATATTGAAATCATTTCAAATATCCGACTTTCAGATTTTCGTGTATGCGTCTGAGTTCATTTTTAAAATTTTTACGATAATGTGTACATGTATGTGTGTGTGTGTGTGTATGTATATGAGTTAACACGATAGCGCGTAAATGCTTTATTAGAATAAGCTTAAATTTGGTATGCATGTTATAGGTCACCATTGCACGAATCCTATTGATTTTTGTGAATGTAGGAGATATAATTTTTTTACATGGAGACAAATTCTTTTTCATGGAGACAAATTCTTTTTCATGGAGACAAATTCTTTGCCTGAGTTTTTTAAGTAAGATAGCGTCTAAACATCTTATTCGCCTGCGCTGTAAAGTTATTCACATATTATAAGTCACCGTAGCAGAAGCTGTATAAATTTTGGCGAATCTAGCTTTTATAGCTTTATTACGGAGATACAAAGAAAAAGTCCTTATCATTCTGGTCTATGGGCCAAAATATTTTAAAGGTCGATAGCGTCTAAATGCCTTATTCGATTGAGCTGAGAATTTATACACATGCTATATATCGTCGTCGCACGAATTTTATAGATTTTCGTGAATCTAACCCTTATAGATTTTTAGAAGGACACAAAGAAAAAATCTGTATCATTATGCTTTTTGGGCTCAAATTATTCCAAGTGCAATAGCGTAAAATCAAACACTGGAGAAAAATACTCAAACACCCTATTATAATTTTCCCTTTTGTTTATTTAACGACTTGTCTTACTTTGATTTATTTAAAGATCTGTTAATTACTTAATGTTCGGAAAGTCGAATAGAGTCACACTAGATTTTTTTTAATATATAGAGAAATATTTTTAAAGCAAATATAATCATTTAGAAAATCATAAAATATATTACAAGATTTAAACATTCACGTAAGCGATACTATTTTAGAGAAGATTTACAAATAAAGATAAATAATACAAGACATTTCATTAAAAAATGTATATTTTTAATAAAAATTAAAAAGTTCAATGCCGATGAATCTCAAAGGAAATTTGTTTTATTCAAATTAACACTATTTACAATAGAATTTACATTTTTTCAATCAATGATCATTCTTTCATCTGATAAATAAGTAGTTTACAGCTGATGTTTCCAAATACTTTTGAAAGACTGATTATCATAACAATATAAACATATCCAGATAATTGCGTGTGTTGTACATAAATTAACACTCACTTATTCTCGAAAGACTTTTATCTAGCATAGAAGCGTTGAACAAAGCGTTTGAAATTTACCACAGCATTTAAAAATTCTTTATCGAGAAATGATACTTGAAATTCATTTATGTACTTCAAAAATCAGCGTTAAATTGTAATTACTTGAATTTTAAATTAATGTAAGATAAAAGTATTTGGAACAGATATTTTCGATAGTTATTCAAGCTGTATATTCTTCAACTTTTGTAGCGTTATCTTTTTAAACCAAATTCGTTATCTGCAATTTGCTAAAATATCTGCTTAAAAATGTACACATTCTGTTAATATTGACATATGTTTGGCATGTAAAAATATTACGATTACTTTCACTTTTACCTGTCTATTATATTTGTTTTTAATTTATATGTAATTAAATATTATTTTTTATGTAATAAATTATATAAATTTAAGTTTTAAAGACCTATAGATTTAAAATAGAAGATATTCTCACGATGACAACATAATTTAAATCGATTTTATACACACACATGCACATAAAACTGTGCAGTTGTTATCAGCATGTATATAGAAAAAGAAGAAAAATCGGTAAAGAATCGAAAATTTCTGTAAAAATAGAAAATTCATGTATAAAATTTATATTTTCTAAAACTATAGAAATTTGGTTTAAATTTACATCTCGATCTTTAAAATGAAACTTTTTTTCTGCAACTGGATTAAATTTGTAAATATTCATACACATTTTCATCTGGTCATTATTATTATTATTATTATTATTATTGTGTGTGTGTTTTGCGTACAAAAAATTGGTATCAAAGCAGGACTGAGAGCTGTTAAGCAACATAACAAATCCTGTTTCCAAGTCTAAGAGGTAATATCCTCGCCTATAGTTGGGTGGCCTCTGTTTCGACATTGTCCAGTAGAATTGAATATTTTTACTTAATGTGGGTATTTTTATGGTATGTACTACGAAAACAGTCTGTTGTGTACGAATATCCTCTGTATAAGTTTGTTACAGAAATTATTTGTTAACGTGTTTTTCGCTTAGCATACGGATATTTTCAGGCACCTTTACTGCCAGGAATTTTCTGTAATTAAACAGGATTTTTTACAGAGCTGATAAATTCTATTTTCTCAAATATTTGGCTGAGGAATGTATTTCTAATAGCAAAATTGTTTAAAAGAAGTCAGTAATTTATATACACAGGGTGTCCCATAAGTCTGTAGACATTTTAAAAATTTAAAACTATTGAAGGAACTGATACAATTGAACGAGGTTTACAAAAAAAAAAAAAAAAAAATCATTCTCTTGAAGGGATTTTTTTTTTAAAGAAAAATAAATATAGTTAATTTATTTTCGCTGATAATTAGACAAATAGTTAAATTTTTCGCCTGGATGTGAAAGAAAAATTGCACAATTTCCAATTACAGCAGTTTATCTCTTATGTTGCTTCTTACTTTCGCATACATGAAGTTTTAATTGTGATGCTGACTTGGGGAGTAAATCGTTATTGGTGAAGATGTTTTCCTTCAGGTAACGACCTCCGACTGAAGCTGCAGTCAACAGTGTTATAACCCGTTTGCAAACTGTAATTTGTGGTGACGACGGACACATAGATTAAGATTTATATGGCTGTAAACATTTGCATGCGAATAAATATATTTTCATGAAAATGTGTGATCTGTTCACGCACAGCGACCTCTCTTGACAAATGGCTTAATTATTAGTTTTTCTTTACCAAAACAAAAAATAAAAAATAAATCCCATTCACGAGATCCCATATTTTTTTCGGAAACCGCATTCAATTCTATCCATCCAATCAATAGTTATGAATTTTTTAAATGTCTAAAGAATTATATGGGACATCCTGTATACATATAAAATTTCTGTGACTGACAGCTAGAAACTAAATTGTATCTATAGTAAGAATAGTTCCATACCAACTTAATAAATTCTAATTCCTTTTGAATTAGTATTAGACACCTATTAATATTAGATTAAAATTAGTCCTATATTATAGTTTTCAAATTTATTTAAAAATCTCTGCAAATGAATTCTAACATAAGAAGCTAGTTTTACTACCTTTTAATTTTGGTTTATGATCCAATTCTAGGAAATCGAACGAGACAATACAAAAGCTTCATAATACTCACAATATCGTTTCACGATCTAGAAAAATATAAACTAGAAATTATTGTTTATTTTGTCTATTTAATTAATTTGTTTAACTTATACGTATAGATCGAAAATATATATTTGTAGTTCAAGGAATCCGAAAATGACTACATGTCTATTCTAGATGAAGGCATATATATATATATATATATATATATATTAGGGTGGGAATCGATTAACAGTTTTAACTGGGTTAATCGTAGTTCATTAATCGATTAATCGGTCGATTAATGGGATTTTTAATCGGTTTTCATTAATAATAATAATAATAAACATGCAAATAAATAATGAAAAATATATTCCTAATATATTCTTAAATAAAATTTTTAATCGAAAATACAGCTGAGAAATAACTTATATTTATTATTACTTTTATATTCTAAAAACGGAATTCTCTATAATATTATTTGTTCATAAGTTTGATTTTTTTTTTTTTTTTTTTGTCTAATCGATTATATCTGTTTCATAGCTGAAATTTAAATCAATTTTCAGAAAAATAATTGGCGAGTTTAAGAGTTAATTTTAAATAAGTATTTTCGCTTATTTAATTTTTATAAATATTAATTTTCAATAATTTAATTTTCAATTAATTTTTAAAGGAAAATGAATTTACACATATTTTAGTTACGCTTGAAGATATTACGAAGCTCTGTTGACATTCCCCCAACAAAACGATAGTGGAAATTCACAATACGTTTTTATTTCCTTTTCTGTATCCTGAGCATTTCCATTTTTTGGAAGCTTTATGTCTCTGGGAAAACTATTCTCCTAGACAACACTCCCTATAGAAGACTACAGGTGGTGTTGCCCAAACATCGATATAAACGGCATTTTGTTTAATAACAGTCTTCCTCCTCTTCAACAAAAGTGCAAATAACTTCTTTTGAGCGGTTTTATTTTTATAAATTTATTTGCTTTTGCATTATTTAACGGAAGTTTCTTTGAATGTTTGTCAGAAAAATGTGTGAATAACTATTTTTTAAGTAGAACAGCATTTTTACTTTAATTCTTAGTTTGAAAAATTTAATTGGATTTTGAAAATTTTTAATCGAATTAATCGAGCCAATTAAATCGATTAAAAAAATTGATTGGTACTAAGCATTGATCGATTAACCAAACAGATTACTCGATTAATCTACACAGCCCTAATTTCATCTATCTTTCATTTGCTGAGTGTTGCAAAGGAATTAAATTATTCAAATTACATATATATTATTTTATTTATTAATTTTTATTTTTTTCAGTTAAATCCCATATTATTCCATGGAGTGATTTGTGTTAGCAGAATTACCCATCAACAAATACATTAAAAGAAAAAAAAAAGTCGTTTTCCCATTTCAAAAATGAACATTGAATAAATTAGTACTTAAATATATAAATGTATGTATATATATGTATTTTATTTTACAGGATAAATATACTCAGTTAATTTTTTGCATAAAAAAAAAAAAAAGAATTCAGTTTTAAGAAAAGGTTTGCTAATTTAACAGATGTGAATTTTCTGATTACGGAGCAGAATTAAGAAAAAACTAGTATGTTGTGGCCACCACAAGACTTTTTTCTATATTTTCTTATACATATTCAATCAGTAACAAAATAATAATAATAATAATAATAATAATAATAATACGATTTTTTTTTTTTGTTAAAAGTAAAAAAAAAAAAAAAAAAAAATGATAACTTTGTTTTAAAGTATCACAGATTTATAGTTCTACCATTCGTTTTATAGGTATTGACGAGATCTTCAGGGGGGGGGGGGGGAGCGATGCCTCCACATGCACAGAAATTTTTTCCTAGTTAACTACTACTATTATCAATAATTCATATTAATTTTACAAACACAAGTTAAAATAACTCTCATTATGTAAATTTATACGAAATTTTGTCCTATACTGCCATGCTAAAAATTTAGAAAAAATGAGATTACAGCGCCACCTGTTGAGCTATTGATCCCCAAAAGTAATCAGCACCAGTTTATGTCGGGGACCAACTAAATACCAAGTTTGGTTAAATTTCGTTTAAAAAAAAGAAAAAGAAAAAAAAATACTTAATAAGATTTTTTTTTTTTTAATTATCACAGATTTATAGTTCAACCATTCGTTTTAAAGGTATTGACGAGACCTTTCGAAAGGTACCCATCTTGAAATTTTACAACCCAGGGGGGTACTTCCCCCCCCCAGTGGAGGGGGAACCGATGCCCCTACATGCACAAAATTTTTTTCCTAGTTAACTATTACTATTATCAACGAGACCTTTCAAAAGATACTTATCTTTAAAATTTACTTCCCGGGGGGAGGGGGTGGAACCGATGCCCCCACATGCACAATTTTTTTTCCTGGTTAACTACTACTATCACAAGTTTAAAATAACTCTCATTATGCACATTTATACGAAATTTTGTCCTATACTGCACTGTTAAAAGTTTGCGTAAAATGCGATCACAACGCCACCTGTTGAGCAATTGATCCCCAAATCTAATCAGCACCGGTTTATGTCAGGGTTCAACTAAATACCAAATTTGGTTAAATTTTATTCATTGGTTCGTGAGATACAGCGTCCAGGAAAAAGTAATACCGACAGACAGACAGACATTTTCTAAAATCTATTAATTCGTCTTCTGGACATCCCAAAACGTGTAAATCCATCAAAAACCGGGGGTCGAAAATTTTCACGAATCCAATACTTTCACTATATTACATATAGAAGAAAGTAAAAAGACGAATGCTAGCATAAGAAGCGTGTTTTAGTACCTATAATTTTGGTTTATAAACCAAGTTTAGGGAATCAAGCGAGAATTCCTCGCAATACGAAAGCTTCATAATATTCATAATATAGTTTCATCATCTAGAAAAACATAAACTAGAAATTATTGATCATTTCGTCTATTTTGTTTATTCGGTTTATATATATATTTTTTTCCAGTTAAAGCCCATGATGTTCCATGGAGAGATGAACATCCCATAAATTGGTGTTATAATATAAATTGATAATGTATATATAATAGGTTTTTAATATTTAATTTTTCAGGGAAACATGCGAAAAATATACTAAGTTAGTTTTTCGCATTTTTAACACACACACACACACACACACACACACACACACACACACACACACACACACACAATAATAATAATAATAATAATAATAATAATAAATAAAATTAAAAATTAAAAATTAAAAAGAGTTTTTAGAAAAGGATTGCGTTTTAAACGGATGTGAATTTTCTGGTTGTGGGAGCAGAATTAAAGAAAAATTGATGGTTAGTAATTCTTTTAACGTAGAATAACATGGGACTTGGAAGTCGGCGAAGATAGTTGTTCTTCGTCCTTACGAGTGCATAACACAATAAATCAACAAAGCAATATTACAAAGTCTCCCTGTTTCATTCCCGAATAAAAAACGTATTATTAATTTGTATATGGTCTGTTTAAAAAGGAATATATATATTCTTTTAATAATCTAACTGAAACTAATCGCAGACGGCAGCCAAACTCGGTTTTATGTTGCAAGGTACCTTACAAAAATAATCTCTTATTAACCAATACATATGATTAAATTCTATTTTCACATTTAAAAATATTATTTAGATTATTTTCAAAATTAAAAAAACAAAAATAACAAACTTTTTACAAAAATAACAATTCAAAACTTAAAAAAAAAAAAAAAAAAAAAAAAAAAAATAGTAATAATAATTTTAACTATGTTATTTCCAAGTTTTATCAATTAACAATAAAAGCTAAAATAAAATCGATTTATATGCAAAGTGGGTTAAAAATCATTTATTATAATTTTCTGCATATTATACAAAACATATTATACAAATGTTTGGTAGAATAAGAGAATTATCTTAGAAAGTAATCACCATACGCACAAATACAAAAAAATATTAAAAGCTTTTAAAATTTCGAAAATTTCAAAGTTTTATTACTGATAGAGGTATCTCAAAATTCAATAGAAATCCAAACAAATTACATATCAGAGAATAGTTTCAACTAAAATATTCCTCATGGCAAAAACAATTGTTTAATCAATGAAAAATAGTAAATAATTGTAATAATAACTAAAAATAAATAAAACAAGAAATTATACAATAAAAAGCTAAAATTATACAGTTTTATAATTTTATATAAATATATATATATTGATATGTTTTAGAAATCGGTGTTTTCAATAACTGAACACAAATCAGTCTCGAAGCACGCGCTGTAAACTTAGCACATTTGTGGCTCAGTGGCACACATATCAGTATGTTTGCTGGGACTAAATGCGATATACCGTCCAAGTCCGTGGTGACCAAATCTCAAGGGGTCTTACCATGCAGATTTCTGTCACAAAATGCTATTCAAACACTATAGAAGTGACAACATATAACATAAAATATGCAAGTAGTTTTATTTGGCGTTAAATTATTTGATGTGTATTTTTTTAGAGCGAGCATAGATTGGTACATCATTCAGTGTTACTTTTCATTTGTGTGTGTGTGTGCGTGATTCGTTTATTTTTACTACCATTAAAACCTTACATGCCGATGGAAATTTACGAAATTCGTTTCAACGGGGCCACAGCTCTCTTCCAACTCTGAAATGAGTAAATCATTCGAAAACTCTCACATGATCATGGCCAAGCTTACTTATTGCATTGTCAAGCCGTGTCAGTAAGTTTCACTCGTAGCAGTAGAATAGAAAAGATCGTATTTTGGAAAGACGTATATATACGCCTTGGGCAAATAAGGGCTTAATTAGAAATAGTAAGTGTTCAATATGATTTTTACTCAGTAATTTTTGGGATGTTTATTAAAAGTAGAGATAACATGTCCGCGAACGTGTTAAATTGTGATTTTTAACTAAAATTTAAAAATGTAGATTTTGGAACCCATTTTGGAACCGTATTATATCTTCAAACTTTTTTTTTTAATTATTTAAAGTATATATGATTAGAAATATAGATTGAAAGCTAAAACGTATGAAAATTCAAATTTTTTCAGCGAGATTCATCTAGTAGCGTTTAATGGTTTTTAAAAGAAAATTTTTCTGCTTAATTTTGTTTATAAAAACTTAACTTCCTAAACAATAGTGCCATTTATTTATTTTTTTTTTTTAAGATATTACGAAAAATAAATATAAAAAAATTAATATAAAAAAATAAATATAAAATAAAGTCTGGAAAAACTTGTAGATTTTTCTTTGTTTTGAGTAATTTAAATTAACCAACAATAAGAAGGTAATCCTTTACGTTTTAAGTGAAAAAGAAAAGATTCTTTCAGAATATTTTAATCCAGGAAACAGCGCACCTATTAGAAAAGTTTCTTGTTACAATATGCTCCGAAATATTTGGAAAAAAGAAATATAATGCAATTTGTAGAAGTATTTTGTTGCTAGATTAAATTACTATACAAAACTTTCCTTGCTATTAAAATTCGAATACTAGAAAAGAAATAAAAATTTTAATTACGCTTTTCATTTTCTCTTTAAGTTTTTACTAGTAAAATAACTATTTGCTGGGATGCAAACATAAAACCGCCAAATTCGCTAAAGAATATTTAAAATGACTCTGAATTTATTAATGTGTATTTTATTAATGTGTAATTGAGCAGCGCTGGCGCAAATTAAAATAAATAAATAAATAGATAAAAATAAATAGAAACAAAAACAGAAACAGAAACAGACAGTAATCAAAACTTGGAAAATTATTTAAAAAAAAAATCATTTATGAAGTTTCTGTAAATTGAATCTATTTATTTATTTATTTATTTTTAATAAGACTACTTAAAAAGAACTATTTTTTAAAACTAAATTTTAATCACTAAATTAAGAAGAAAGAAAAATATTGAGTACGCATTGATTATTAATACTTTCCAACTGTATGTACTTATTGTATCGTATAACTTTCAATATTCTTTGCATACATTATCACACAGAACATCGACAGAAGGTCTGAAAAGTACACCGACTGACTAATTGAATTTAACGCCACTCTTACACATTACTGGAAAGAGTTAAAAACGCTTAACGATAAACTAAAAAAGAAAAAAAAAAAAAAAAAACAGCCTTCAGATTATAATTGCAGCCATTAATGTAACTGAATGTTTTAGTGTAGTCCTGCAAATCTAAGGTTAATTATATCATATTCAATAAAAACATTTTTTTAGACTATTAACGATACATGTCGATTTCTTTATGATTTTTACAGTAGAAAGTTATTTAAATGTGATTTTAAAAAATGTTTTTCCTAAAACGCAATGCATTAACTTTTTTTTTTTGTTGTTGTTGTTCCTGTACACAAACTAGTTGTATAGGACCGATTAATTTCATTTTAAATAAGGAACATTCCATAGTGAGTGAACTTCATTAATATATACAATTTTTTAAAAATCTCAAAATATTTAAGGACGCTGATGGCATGAGATATACAGATAGAAAGATAGACAATAGGACAGACAGATAAACAAATCGAACCAAATTTGGACAGCAAATTTATCTGAATATATTGAATGGGTTTGTTAACCATGTTTCTCTGCCATTTTGTTTTCAAGTGCAGTCCACTTGAAAATTTCAAAATCACATTGTAAAAAGCGTGTTTAAGACCGGATTTGCTTGAGTTTTTATACATAAACTGACCATGTCATGTTCTGAACCAAGTTTATTAATGAACTTCATCCACCATTTTTAACAAAGTGCGGATGTTATATACTAAGCGGGACAACTTGAAATAAGGCTACAACTTGAAAATTTATAATCATGATTTT
Source organism: Salticus scenicus (assembly GCA_963930645.1). NCBI lineage: Eukaryota > Metazoa > Arthropoda > Arachnida > Araneae > Salticidae > Salticus > Salticus scenicus. The sequence goes on along the minus strand of OZ005656.1, from coordinate 219,683,299 downwards.
TTTTTTTTTATTATGATTCAGTTCGAACCAAAGTTGAATAATGAACTTATCATATAAATATCTTTGATGCGTTCATTAGGTAACTTGTTTCAACATTTTGTTTCCCAGATGCGACCATTTGAAATCAGGTTTCCACTTGAAAATGTGCCACCAGGATAAATTTTAAAATACTAAACTAATTCAAACTAAAGTTGGATAGTAAACTTACGGTTTAAATATTTTGGATAAGTTCGTATCGTAACTTGCTCCGCCATTTTATTTCTAAGTGGCGGCCACCTGAATATTTGTCATGATAACATTTGTAATACTGAATCAATTCGTATCAAATTTAGGTAGTGGATTTGTCATTCAAATATCTCAGATAAGTTCGCTGGACATCTCACTCTGCTTTTCTGTTTCCTAGTGGTGGCCACTTAAAATCACGGTGCCACTTGAAAATGTCTTATCACGATAACTTTTGAAATAGTGAATTAGTTTGAACCAATTTTGGACAGTGAACTTATCATACATTGGACGATTTCACTGGGCAAGTTGCTCCGCCATTTTGTTTCCAAGTTGCAGCCTTTTAGATTGCCACTTGGAAATTTGTCATAACAATAACTTTTAAAATACTGCACTGATACGAACAAAAATTGGACAGTGACCTTATTCTTGAAATTTCTTGGATTATTTTGCTGGGCAACTTGCTGCGTCGTACTGTTTCCAAGTGTCGACCAGTTGAAATTTTTTTATCACGATAACTTTGTAAATATTTCCTTAATTCGAACCAAAGTTGAAAAATGGATTTATCATTCAAATATTTATGACTTCGGTTGGCAAATTTCTCCGCAATTTTGTTTTGAAGTTGCGGTCACTTGAATGACGCCACTTGAGAATATTTTATCGCGATAACTTTTGAAATACTGAATTTATTACAACCAAAATTGAAAAGTGTACTTATCTTACAAATAAATTGGATTAGTTCACTGAGCAACTTGTTCTGCGATTTTAATCCAAGTGGTGATAACTTAATTTATCGACAAGATAACTTTTGAAATTCTGAATTAATTCGAACTAAATATGTACAGTAGACTTATCGTACTAATGCATTTGATGTATTGGCTTGACAACTGAGCCCGTCACCTTGTTTCCAAGTGCACGCTACTTAAAAATTTCCAATCCATATAAAAATGTATTTATGAACCGATTTGATTAAACCTCCATATATACATAGCCCATATCAATGTTTCTACCAAATCCATTAACAATTTGTACCAGCCATATTGGTTCAAAATGGCGGCTACTTGATAAAAAAAAATCACCATACCTCTCCGAATGAGCCTGTTTTTTTATTATTTATTGTCAGGCTTTTCACTCTCTCTCTCTCTCTCTCTCTTTTTTTTTTTTTTTTTTTTTTTTTTTTTTTTAAGATTTTGAGTATTTAACCCTACAAGCCACCTAGTTCTATATGTGGAACACCGACTTTAATCGTTTCTATAACTATAAAACTATTAGTAGCGACATCTCTTGACATCTTGATAGAAGCTACTGAAATTTAGCAATGTAGTAATACGAATCTTTACTTAAAGATGTCGTCCGTATTTTTGTTATGGTGCACTCCGTGCGAAATTTGAATGAAAGTGATACGTTAGTCGTTTGTCTGAATTCAAAAATAAAAAAGGAATATTTATTGAACAGTTTTGACTCGAAAAAATACTGCGTTGTTCTCATGTGTGTCCAATATGCAATACTATTTTCAAAACAATTCAATTGTACTATTTTAATACCAAAAAGTATAGTTAAGACTCAGTGTACCGTATATCGAACTGAAATAAAAAGTTGATTTTTCAGTAAAATATGGTTTTATTTTTATTTTTATTTTTTATAAGTTTTCCCTATCTTCTGATCACAAATTACAACCTATATATTTTTGTCGCGCACTAAAAAAAATTGAGCCTTGTAGGGTTAATATATTTTAACAATAAAGTACTTTAGTGTATAAGTTTTTAATATTTACATTAATAACTTAGAGTTAAACATTTAAAACAGCTTTATCTGATTAAAACATAAGCAGCGTATTTATAATTATATAAAGTAATTTAAAAATAAATATTAATAAAATTCATAAACTTAAAATTTTCTTTATTATGTTAATGTTTTTCAGATACTTTTTTTCAAACGTAACTTTCTGTTGAAACTCCATGTTTCAGTGATTTTGTATTTCGTTAATACAAATAGGACATCATAGATATAGTAATAAGACATAGATTGATCAGCGAGGCCGAAAAAGTGATGCCTTTTTTTTTCGGGAAAAGACGGCCATTTTACTCTCTTGTGGATGTCTTTCCCCGACTGAATATACACGGGAATACACACAGATAATTTAGCAAATAAAATTTATGAATAATTTATGTACTAAAGATGAATGAAAAAACTCCAGATACTCATTTTTCTTTCTCTCTTTTCTTCTTCTTTTCTTTTTCTTTTCTTCTTCTTCCTTTTTTTTTTTTTTTTTGTATGGAATAACGACATTTAAAGAAATTTATCGTTTCTGTCTACTATTTCTGTCTGGTTAGAAGTTTTTATGGTCGAAAGAACTATTGGACTTATCCTCATCTTTTGAGATATTAGAGTTAACCCTTTAATTGCCAATCGCAATGCAGTCGGACACTTTTGTTACCGACTGTATAGAGTAGAAATTTATGTTTACTCGGAAATGGTTATAAAGATATTAATAAAAGTTTGGGATAAGTGCTTTTTAGAGACCTAAAACAATTGGAACATCCTTAGCATCAAGAAAATTAGTGTTAACCCTTTAACTGCCAATCGCAACACGTAGTAGAAATTGAGTTTAATCAGAAATGGATATAACGATTTTGTTTAAAGTTTGGAGTTAAGTGTCTTTTTTATTTATTTATTTTTTTTTTTAAGAACTAAAACGTTTGGACATATCCTCATCTTCAGAAAAAATTGTGTTAACCCTTTAACGGCCTGTCGCAACATATAATAGAAATTAGGTTTACTCGGAAATGGATATAACGATTTTTATAAAAGTTTAGGATTAAGTGTTCTTTTGAGAGATAAAGCGAATGGACATATCCTCATCTTCAGGAAAATTCGCGTTAACCCTTTAACGACCAGTCGCAACATATAGCAGAAATTAGGTTTACTCGGAAATGGATATAATAATTTTTATAAAAGTTTGGGATTAAGTGTTCTTTAGAGAGATAAAACGAATGGACATATCCTCATCTTCAGGAAAATTCGCGTTAACACTTTAACGGCCAGTCGCAACATATAATAGAAATTAGTTTTACTCGGAAATGAATGTAATGGTTTTTATAAAAGTTTAGAATTAAGTGTTCTTTAGAGAGCTAAAATGATTAGACATATCCTCATCTTTAGTAAAATTCGAGTTAACCCTTTAACGACCAGTCGCAATATATATTAGAAATTAGGTTTACTCGGAAATGGATATAGCGATTTTTATAAAAGTTTGGGGTTAAGTGTTCTTTAGAGAGCTAAAATGATTAGACATATCCTCATCTTCAGTAAAATTTGCGTTAACCCTTTAACGACCAGTCGCAATATATATTAGAAATTAGGTTTACTCGGAAATGGATATAACGATTTTTTATGAAAGTTTGGGGTTAAGTGTTCTTTAGAGAGCTAAAACGAATGGACATATCGTCATCTTCAGGAAAATTCGCGTTAACCCTTTAACGGCCAGTCGCAATTTATAGCATAAAATGGGTTTACTCGGAAGTGAATGTGACGATTTTGATTAAATTTTGGGGTTAAGTATTTTTTTTTTTTTTTTTTTTTTAAGATAAAACAATTGCACATATTCTCATCTTCAGGAAATTTTGCTTTAAACCTTTAACTGCCAATCGTAACATATAATAGAAATTAAGTTTACTCGGAAACAAATGTAATGATTTTGATTAAATTTTGGGGTTAAATGTTTTTTTAGAGAGCTAAAACGATTGGACATATCTTCATCTTCAAGAAAATTTGCGTTAACCCTTCAACGGCCAGTCACAACATATAGCAGAAATTGGGTTTACTCGGAAATGGAGCGCGAACAGGTGGGCAAGCAGACAGGCAGAAAAACTAATTAATATCATAATATTTTCTTAAACCTTGTTCGAAACTGTAAGAAACGCTTAACACAACTATAAATGAAATTCTAGTAATTTCGAATTATAGCCCCTAATGTAAACGAAATTCGACCAAACTTGTATTCAGTTGGACCTTGACCTAAACTGGTGCTGATTAGATTTCGGAATCAATCGCTCAACAGGTGGTGCTGCAATCCTATTTTTTTTCTAAGTACTTAACATGACAGTATAGGACAAAATTTCATATAAATGTACATAATGTGAGTTATTTTTAACGCATGAATGTGAAATTTATATGAATTATTGATAATAGTAGTAATAAACTTGAAAAAAAAAAAAAATGTGTGCATGTAGGAGCATTGCTTTCCTCCTGGGAAGGAAGTGCTCTTCCCCGGGGCCTGTGTAAATTTTCAATGTGGATATTTTAGAAAGAACTCGTCAATATTTCTAAAACGAATGGTTGAACCATACATCTGTATTAATTTAAAACGAAGCTACCGATTTCTTTTATTTTTAATGTTATATATATATATATACAGTCGAACTTCGTTAACGTGAATTACTTTTAACATGAACTGTTACCACAATCCCCGTCAAAATGAAGATTACTTTAGTTATATGACGATCAGTTACTGATAGCATGAACTACTGATAAGATGAACAGATTTTTGATCCCCCTTGAGATTCACGTTAACAAAATTCGACTGTATATCTTTTCATGTCTGCACAAAAAGGATTTTTTTCAGCATTTATTATTATACTGCTTTAAGAAAAAAATCGTCTGCATTCATCATGGAAAATATCTTTAATAAATTATAACTTAATAAATAATTTGTATTGCGTAAATTGGTATAGGATTAAATAGAGAAGAAAGTCTTGTGGTAATACTAGTTATAATATATTAAAACAAGCGGGTTTTACCTCTGCCACTGCTAACTACATTTAAACGAATTTTGAAAATTCGATATTACTTACTAATATAAAAACTTAAAAAATATTAAAATTAAAAAAAAAAGTATTTCATTAAAAATCAAAACAGTATTTAAACCATAATAATAACAAAGCAACTGATTATAAAGAATCATATTTTTCATAAATTAGTTAAATTTAACTTACTTATGAAAATTTATTCCACTTCTTTTCATAAATTTATTTCTACAATTAAAAACCGCGCAGTACTTCGGCATTTTCAATATATATCAACCATGTCTTATTACTATACCTATGATATCAACATTCTATTCCATTGTTGTTTTCGAGTTTTATACTCTCTCATCATGGCTGATGCCAAAAACTTTTTCGGCATCAAAAATCTTTGCACGTTAACATGGGGATGATAGATCTATGTATATTACTATATCTATGTAGGACATAAAATTTTCGATTATTTGTTACACTTTTAAACGTCAGGCTCCACTATAATTAAAAGAGGATCCTCCATGAAGGAAAGACTTTCCTAAATTATTTAGAAAAAAAAAGAAAAATCAGGAGTGTAATGCTATATTTTTTATTGCATGTTTTATAGGGTTAAAAAGATCCAGAGGTATTATGAATAAGATAAAAATTAAATATAGAGACTTTTTTTTTTTTTTTTTTGGGGGGGGGGGGGATGATGATTTTTTAGGAATGGTGATCACGATCAGTTTGTAACCAGTGCCAGTCTATAATATAAAAATAAAATAAAATAAAATCCTTATGTAGATACCACATGAGTGCCTTATACCCACATTGAAATATACGTATTGTTACGATAATATTGGGATTTCTGCGTGGGATACGTTGTCGTAAATAAAAAACTAGGTTCTGGTTTTCGAACTTCCCTGGATACAAACCAAGACATCTTTTTATATATATATTTAATTAAACAAAGTGTTGTTGGCATAAAAAATTCCAAGTTTAGGTTTTCGATGGATTTACAAGTTTTGAGAGGTTTAGAATACTATCTGATCATGTTTAGAAAATATCTGTCTGTGGGTGTTTCTATTTGCGTGTGACAAAAAATTTTTGATAACAGTATCTGACGAACTACTGCATAGATTTCCATACAAACTAATACGTAATTGCACATTGACTAAAATTACAGCCTACAAACTTTTGGTGAATATCGTCCAAAAGTTGAAGTTTCCATCCCGTTCTTTTACTAAATTTTCAATACGGCGGTATAGGACAGAATTTCCGATAAATGTGAACAATGTGAATTACTTTTAAAGAGCCATTACGGAAATAAAAATTATTATTTATAGTAACAATAATAGGTTAGAAGAAAATATACTAGGAGAACACTTTTGAATACGTTGGAGCAACGTTGCGTCCAATGGGAAATCGTCCGATAGAGGGAACATTTTTCAATATGGGTATTTTTCAAAAGAACTCGTTAATACCTTTGAAACGAAAGGTGGAACCATTAATGCTGCGATAATTCAAGATTGTTAGTGGATTAATTTTAAGTCATTGTTTGCATTCACTATGGGAAATAAGTTTAACAAATAATAACCTTAATATAATAGTGCTTTAGCCGCAAAAATAACGTGCGCTCGTTTTTTTTTTTTTTTTTTTTTTCTAACAAAACAGACGAGTGACCGAAACAGATTTGCTGAGTGAATTTATATAGAAAAATGTAGAAGAAAGTTTTGTGATCGTCACATATACTAATTTTATTTGGAAATAAAACATTTTGCTTTTCGTGATTTACAATGTCCCCAATAGCGCAGTTCCTTGTTTGTAAACAAACATCTCAACTTTTATGAGTGGTTGGCAAAAAGGCTTGGGAAAAGCATAGCGAATGTGTAGCGACCAACGGAAAATCAATGGTGGGCGGGGCGCGGGAAAGTCGAGCGCGCTTTTTTGCCAACCACCAGACGTCACGAGGAAATGCTCTATAGTTTAACTTGCCGCAGTAATTTTCTGGAATCTACCATAACCACATTCATTTACACATTTTATTATGCAGAGAAAATCTGAATAATAATGCTTTAGCCACAAAAATGAAATGTGATCTTTTTTCCACTGCCAAAACAGATTGAGTATTTTCTTCCGAAGAAAACATTCCGGAACGGAAGCGTGATGAAAATATTTTACAACTGACTTTCTCCGTGACATAAAAGTTAGCTAAATATAATGGTTTCTTTGTTTTCTAATTTGTTTTATTTTGTATGGAAAGTAATTATTTACGTCGTTTGAATTTGCATTTTTATGAGATAGATAGAAGAAAAGGCGAGATTTATTATAGTAAATGTTACATTACATTTTCAAATTACTTTTCTGGCAATTATTAGTATCTTTTAGAGGTTTCTTTTTTTTTCTTTCCATGTATTATTTAGTGACATATTTGGTGTTAAATAATTTCGGCGTTAAATTAAAAAAATAAAAATAAATAAATAAAAATAATTTAACATTTATTAAATCTGTAAATTTTAACAACATTTTATTTTAACATTGTTAAGTTTATAAAAAATGACTTTGATATTATATCATGTGAAAGGAGCTCTAGACATCCATAAGAACTTGTAACATAAGAACGTATTACACCCGTACATATCAGCAAAGGTTTTGTCAGGTGGTCAAAAACGGGACCAGTTACAAATTAAATAAATGCAATAATGCTTGGAATCACCTTGTAAAAAGATAATCTCAATACGTTAGCATTGTAGCAGTAGACATTAATATGATGCTTCTTTTAATTAGCAGGTTTTTTTTTTTTTTTTTTTTTGTAACTGAATAGTCAGTATACACATGAGGATGTATAGATTTCTTTAAAAATTTCCAAAATTCTTTTCCCGTTTTTGATTGCAAAGTGCTATGAATTCAGAATCATTTCGACGATAACATTTCCAATTTTCATAATAGTTAGTCAGGGTTTTTATATAATTATATTTCGCACACAGTTTTATAGTACCTTTCGCTAATAAAATATGTGAAAGGAATATTATTATTGCTTTCGCATATGCAGTTAAAAATGAATAGATAAAAATACTCATATTTTTACTTGTATAATATATATATATATATATATATATATATATATATATAATTCTGATTACAATTTGTTGTGTCTGATTTACAGTCGGTAACAAAAGTGTCCGAACACTAGCAAAAATTGCTACGTAAAAAAAGTACACTTCATACGGCTTTGTTAAATAAATCCTTATCGAATCCTGTTCTTAGTCAGTGTAAGAACATGATTCGATAAGGATTTATTTAACAAAACCGTATGAAGGATACTTTTTTTACATAGGAATTTTTGCTATTGTTCGGACACTTTTGTTACCGACTGTAGAATGTTATTTCTTTTTAAATGCGTTGGGTTGATATATACTGCAAGTTATAATACTAATAACAAAGAAAAGACGGATTTTTTTTAACATACGTGAGACAAACGTGCGATTATGTACTATATATATCATTAAAAGAAGACTTTTAATAACATGCTACATCTACAAGGAGATACCTAACCTTGCATTTTTCTTAAAACTTTAATAAACATAATTCAAGAACAAGCATAAGTAATAATTCCAAACTCTGAAGAAATACAAACATATTTTACTCTCTAAATGATCCTCGTAAATACTTTTGAATAACAAATACGAAAAAGAAATCTTCATATCACAAGAATTTTTTTATATTCCTTCGATAAATCTGTTTCAGAAACTTTCAGAAACATTTAACATTTAGTATATTTAACACATATACATGTCATTGTTTCTCAGTATATTTCAATAAGCGATATATTTAATGTAATGTGTGTTTTAATTATTGTTAATTTTTTTATGGCTATGTTAATATAATCCTTGTGAAATTCTTTATATTTGACAACAACTTAATATATTTCCACTTAAGAAAATTTCATTTCAAATAAATAAAAATGTGAATGAATAAAACATATTCTTTTCTTTTTTAAATCTTTAGATTCTTTTCCGATAAATAAATTGAAATTCTTATTTAAGTAACTTATTTTTCATTGTTCTTTAATAGAACAATTCTTACATTCCTTCTTGAAAATAAAAAAATCGATTTTCCTTTTACACGTTTACCACCTGCAAATAGTCAGATTAAAATCTGATTTATGACTCGGAGATAATTTAATAATGTAGTTCGAGAAAGATATTAAATCAACACTGTTATTCACTATAATTTTTTATGGAAAAGGAAGAAATACTTTTTTTTTTTTTTTTTTTTTTTTTTTTTTTTGTAAAAGAAATATATATGAATATTCTTTTATTTTAACTGATAACTTATGCCTTCAATGATTTTATTTAGAGGTGGTATTATTATTATTATTATTATTATTTTAGGTGTGATTAAGACTAAAATCTAATATCGTTAATTGTGAAATATATAACTTTAAACACCATATTTTAATATTTAATTAAACGTTTGATGTCTGTAGTCTGTACCGAATATTTTAATGCTCCGTTAAATTTCTATGTAATGTACTCATATTTTGTTTTAAAGGTGTAATTAAGAATAAAACCTAATATCATTAATTGTGAAATATGTAAATTTAAACCTCATATTTTAATCTTAATTAAATGTGCGATATCTGTAGTCTAAAGAAAATTTCGAACCTAATTTCGCCGCGCGACATTTATTTAAAAGAAAAACCAAGGCTGTTCATAATTTGCCTTCAAACTTGCCTATCTTGATCAGTATTTTAAGTGGCAAACTAATAAGAAGTTCATAATACCAAATTTGAGTTTCTTACAATTATTTTTTTTTAAGTTATACTGATGACAGATATAGGTACAGATCAAACGATAAAAATTGGATTTGCGTAATAAGGAACCTTAAAACGTGATATGATACAAAAATTCAGAAATGAAAATGGAACTACAAAAAATAATTTGTTTAGAGTATTGGTATGAAAAATTAATTTTCCTTTCTAAGCACCGTTTGTTGACATTGTAAAATGTAACAAAGCACTTCGATCAATTACATTCAATAGAACCGAACGCTTGGCTAGATTTTGGATAGCCCTGTATATTTCCTGTAAAAAAAATCCACTTTAAAAAAATTGGGTTCGGAAATTTAGTCCTACATGAAAAAAAAAAAAAAAAAAAAAAAAAATCTAACACAAAATGAATTAGAATTCCAGCTATTTACATGCACAGCCCCCCCAATATATCCATTGTTTTGGATCACCTTGTAAACGAATAATGAGTGATTTTTATATCACAATCTACACAAAACATGCTTTTCTGCATGGAAAAAAAATCTGTTCATTCCGTCTTGTTTCAGGCAGCTTACAGATCTTAAAGTGTACTTACCTGCAGTTTCCCCCACAGACGTAATGTATTTAAATTATTTTGCCCTGTACACGAACCATTTGCATTATATCTACGAAAAGTTTAGTATAGCATCCCTATGGGATAGATATTTAGAATACCGAGTTTGGACTTTCTTGTGATATGCTGATATCAGACAGACACACGCAAAGAGGCACACAGACCACATGCTAAAAACATGATTTTCGAATTCAGGAGAACTCAAAACGTGAAAAAGAACAAAAATTCACTTTCAAAAATTCGACTCACAAACAATATATTCTTTGCCATATATACGGGTAAGAAAAAGCGGAAAAATGTTAATCGAGTCTTATTTAAAAACAATCTCTTATATTATTAAAATCTGTACGCGTGTGTGTGTGTGTCTGTGTGTCTGTGAGAAACGGCTTGACACAGCAAAAGCTCGGCCGCTAACGGTCGCGTGGATTCCGAACAGGTACCGATGGACAGAGAATTTATCGCTATCTAATTTGCTAAACGATGCGACCCTAATTAGCGGAGATATTAATTAAAATGTTGACCATTGTCTAACGAAAAAACGATTCGAAATCGCGGGCGACAGCCATTTTGTTACAGAACAGCCTACCTCGAAAGAAAAAGCAAAGAGAGAAAATTTCGGGGTTTTTTGTAAAGCGATCCTGTTTGAACGGTTCGACATATCGAAAATACACCTGTACCAAAAGAAAGAGCATTTATTACCGATTCTTACGGTACATTTTTTTTTTTTTTTTTTTTTTTTTTTTTAAATACGGATTTTTTATATTTTTAAAAAAAGTTTTAAAAAGGGTCGAAAATTTCTCTTTTTCGCGGTCGTCTTTTTTGAAACGCCCTGTCCGACCGAGTAACCCTTCTATTTCTTAACAGCTGGTATATAAAGAAAGGCCATTTAATACTCTTTCGAACCATATAAACATTTTTACAAAATACGGATTAGCGATCCATATTTTTAGATTTTACGAAACATCGATTTTTTCGCAAAACATTTTATAACTCAAAAGCGTTTAGAGATAAATCTTTTCTTCTTTTTTTTTTTTTTTTTTTTTTTTTTTTTTTTTTTTTTTGTATATAGACCTCGCTTAAACATTTGAATTCCCAAAAGATTGAGAGAAAATTTCAAAAACTGAATGAGTTATAATTTTTTTAATTTTAGCCTTTAAAGCATTGAAAATGCCGTACTTCATTCGAAAATGATTACCGTAATCAAATAATGCAAACGTCCGTTGCATCACCATGGCAACCTGTTCAAAGAGGTTCATTTCTCGACGGAAGATAAGAAAAAGAAAAAAGAAAAAAAAAAAAACAGCGATAAACATTTGGTATTTAACGAGGTCATGTGTTTTCGTACTGCGATTAAAAATTGCAATATTCCAATACGCGTATTTCAATTTCTAATTACGATTAATTTATTTTTTATGCATCATTCGAAAGATATTTTAAAGTTCTTTTAAATTATCGAAAATTTTCACCAGATTTATACGTTTTGAGGGTCCTGAATCAATTTTCTTTTATGGCGCTGTAATATTTTCAAATTTCAATATTTCAATTTCTAATTATGATTAAATTATTTTTAATACATCATTCGAAAGATATTTTAAAGTTCTTTTAAATTATCGAAAGTTTTCACCAGATTTACATGTTTTGAGGTGTCCTGAATAAGTTTTCTTTTGTATCTCATCTACTAATTAAAATAATTTCATAAGTAGTACATCATTAGAAAGCTTTTTTGAATTGGAATCGAACAGTGGAATACAGAAATTTCTACCGCCAGATGGCGCTGTAATATTTTCAAATTTCAATATTTCAATTTCTAATAATGATTAAATTTTATTAATACATCATTCGAAAGATATTTTAAAGTTCTTTTAAATTATCGAAAGTTTTCACCAGATTTACATGTTTTGAGGTGTCCTGAATAAGTTTTCTTTTGTATCTCATCTACTAATTAAAATAATTTCATAAGTAATACATCATTAGAAAGCTTTTTTGAATTGGAATCGAACAGTGGAATACAGAAATTTTTACCGCCAGATGGCGCTGTAATATTTTCAAATTTCAATATTTCAATTTCTAATTATGATTAAATTTTATTAATACATCATTCGAAAGGTATTTTAAAGTTCTTTTAAATTATCGAAAGTTTTCACCAGATTTACACGTTTTGAGGTGTCCTGATTACGTTTTCTTTTGCATCTCAGCGAAATGAGTTAGATCGTTCAAAATTGGTATACGTAGGTTAATTAAGAGGGCCTGAAAGGGTGGAGAAGAAATAGGCGTACACCGCGCGCGTATCCCTTAACTTGTGCGCGCGCAGAGCGCACGGGACTGCGCTGCTGAAGGCAGTGGGGACCCGGTGCGAGTTTTTACTCGAACAGAAATGATTTTTTTTTAGGACGCACGGAGGGTCAGGGAAGGAATACGCGCGCGCAGCGCGCACTTTACTGCGCTGCCGAAGGCAGTGGGGACCCGGTGCGAGTTTTTACCCGATCAGAAATTGTTTTTTTCAGGGGGCACGTAGGGTCAGGGAAGAATTACGCGCGCGCAGCGCGTGTATCCCTTAAGTTGTGCGCGCGGACGCGACATTTTTTTTTTTTTTTTTTTTTATAATTTCTTTTCTTAACACTAAAAGTTTCTGTTAGTGATTTATAAATTTTAGTGATTCATAAATTTTAGTGATTCATTTGAAAATACTGACCCGCTAGCGGGCGAAGCTCGCTAGTAAAAATAATAAAATTTGCAGCTTTTAATTTTATTTTCTTTTTAGAATTGATTACTTCTTAAATAAAACCTTTTTTCTCAACCTTTTTTGTTTAAGTTAAATATTATTGAATCAATAACAGAACAATTCTCCATATTATTTGTATATATCAATATGAACACACATACACAAAAAAAATAAAATAATAATAATAATAATATGCATAATAGGATATTTTTATCATATATAAGTTTTATTATATTTTCCATTATAACTTCCTTTCCTTTCTTATTTTTGCAGCATTTAATTAAATATTTTATATATCCTTTCTTTTTTATTTTCAATGCGGTATTTTTTTATCGATATAAAATTATATTTCGCAGATATTATGTAATAAGTAATAGAATAAATAATTTTTGATGGTTTACTTTTTGATTAGTTCAACGGTGACTTTAGCTATATATAAAACAAAGGAGTGAGAAACGTATATGTATACAATATATTTGACAATTTTAATAAATGCTTTTTTTCTTATGCATTATTTTTAATCAAAAATATATTCAAATTTCTTGAAAAGTTAACGTTGTTAATAAGCGCTGTTTCTCTTTTCTTAATTTCTACAAACGACAAAAGACATTGTGTCCTTTATGAAGAAAAAGAAAAATCATTTTCAACGTAGAATTAATTATATTTTTCAAATGCGTAATTTTTGTTTTCATTTCAAAAAGAAAAATATTAAATAAATTTTAATTAATGCATTTTCATATATTTAAAATATTAAATTTACGCAAGAAAAATTATAATTATTTTGATATTGTTATGAAATAGAGAATAGATAAGAAAAATTAAACAGCAAATAAAAGCATTTATTATTCTATTAAATAAAATAAAAATAAAAATATTTTTTATTGTGCGTTGCATAAGTATTTTACTTTGTTACTAGAATTTAAAAGAATATTTATGCGTATGACAATAAAAACACATCATGAACCGAAGTAAATTTGGGATAAATAATAATAATAGTATCAGTAATAATAACAATAATAATAACAAATTCACTTTTCCCCATAAAATACATTCCTAACACAGACTCTGTGCTTCTTTGTCTTGGTTTTAAGGGCAATTCACAACATGATACAGTCGGTAACAAAAGTCTCCGAACACTAGCAAAAATTCCTACACAAAAAAAGTACACTTAATACTGTTTTGTTCAATAAATCCTTGTCGAATCCTGTTCTTATTCAGTCTAAGAACATGATTCGACAAGGATTTATTTAACAAAACTGTATTAAGTGTACTTTTTTTACATAGGAATTTTTGTTAGTGTTCGGAGACTTTTGTTACCGACTGTACGTGGGTGGAAACCTGTTTATGACTTTCTATAGTATTCTAGTCGGTACTCGTTCGATTTTCTGAGAAAATCCCAAAAAACGATCACGTTTAACAGACACTATAGTGTGAAAATGACAAAACTGAACTTAGGCGACCACAAAACCTATATATAAATAAGAATTTCAAAGAAGAATTTTTGTCAAAATTACAATATTTTCCTTACATGTGTATGTTCGGAAAGTAAAAATTGAAAAAGAAAAGCTGTTATATTAATTAAATAAATTTCAACTTTCAAGTTGCTCAATATATTTCACGACTTGACAGAAAAAAAAAATAATAAATAAAAATATTTTTATCAGATGGAATTACATTGCAGTATAGAGAAATTAACAAATGGATATTATTCTATACATAAACTTTTTAAATAGTACAATACACATTAAAAATATGTGCATCGATTATAAAATCACTGCTCTCAATAATTACTTTTTTTTTAATGCAAATTCTCGGTTATACTATTCATGTGAATATAATCAGGAAAAACCATTTTTAGTCTGAGTTAAAATGAAATAAGTTATAGGCATCCGAAAAAATAAAAACGAAAGTTAGTTGTTCACTAATGCCGAAAGTCACTCCTTCTCATCTGAATAAACCAATTTAATTGGCTGGATTTATTTCCATTCTTGAAATCCAGTAGGGTTTGTGAAAAAGTGCCTAGGACGTGCAGTCCTTGGAAGGAGAGTAATGTTGCGAATTTGTAAATAATAGCAGCTTTTTTTTCAAAGAGTTATTTTTTCAGGTAATAAAATGCTAATTTTTTGCATTTCTTGCTTTATTTGGCGTTAAAATAGTTCTTTTTGTTAAAAAAAAAAAAAAAAAAAAAAAAAAAAAAAAAATTAAAATCTTTTTCATGGCATGGAATCGTCTTGGCGATGAATTTTGTGACTTTGTCGCTCCTTGGCGAATTTTTGGTTACCTTGGCAGAAAAACCCTTCTCATAGATATATCGATTATTTAAGCTCTAATACGATTAGCTGAAAGGTACTGGAAAATTCTCGAATTGCACAAGGCTACATAAGAGGATTACATTCCAGCCAAAATCAGTCAGTTTTTACCCCGACATTGCGATAAAAATACTCTGCTATCAATTACAGATCATATGCTGTGAAACTGAAGTTGATACTTGCTTGACATTTCTGGAATATTCTTTAAATAAACTTTTAAGCTGTCAACCAGGATTTAAGATCAGTTATTCATTCACGAACAATTTACGAAACTGAGTGCGCAACAATTTAACATATAATTTAACAGCTCTACTTCAGATTCTACAGCATGGAATCACCACAAAAGTTTCAGAAATTATGCCAATTTTGATTTAATTTCGATTCAGCTTTCATATTTATAACGCAATACAGATCGTTTATGTCTTTTGTTTTTTACAAAAATCATTTTCCCAGTGCGACTTGATTTTGTTTTGTAATTCGAATGTCGCTCTAAAGTCACTTTTTGCAGATTAAACTCATTAGACCGGGACCAACGATTTTAAGTGGATTCGGAATCATTACGAACATCCATGCTTGAACCAGGATTGGAACACCACTGGCTACTAAAAATCAGAGCGTTAAATGCTCTCTATGATTGTTTTTACACGGTAAAAACGCATGAAATTTACTTCTATACTTTTTAAAATGAGATTTGTAGAAGACCGTTTTAATGGAGACCCAAAAATATCTTTTCTTTTTTTATTAATGATGGTAACAAACTAATGAAATAAAAATCATTGCATCGATCACTGTCAATCATTATGTATATCATTTCTTATTAATTGGATTCTCTAAATTAATACTCTTTTCTATCAAAACGTTTGTCTAAAGTGAAAACAGCTCACTTGAATATCCTGAGTTTATTACCATAAAGTATTGTGAAGAAAATCCTGAAATATGTTTTTATCTCGCTTAACTAAAAACGGTTAGCCATGCAATGCAGAAATTATGTAGCTGAGACTGTCATAACGTCTTATTGTACGCCTCCAATTTTTCCCTTTACATGTTCAACGTAAGAGATATCCGCAATTTTACCAGTTTCATTGCGATGTCTGTAAGTTTGCATATCTCGCATAACTCAAATATCATATGAGGTAGGATATTAAGCATTGTACTTACAACCCCGAATAAACTACTACGTCAGAAACGCCAAAAGAAAAATATTGGAAATGCACACAGCTGTTTCGGTAGTCTAAAGCGTACCGTCTTCAGTGCAAAAAGGATTCTGAATCAGGAGAAGTGCTCGTATATATAGGAGAGGGGCCGGATTTAGTTCAACCAAAAGGATTACGGGAAAGGTGGGGAGAGTGGCCAATAGGAATTTAGGAAAGTTAGCTGTGTAAACAGTAGAAAAATTAAGAAAATGTGGACTGAATAAAAAATTTCCAACAGTCAGACAAATAGGGGATAGCAAAATCACAATTTAATTTACAAGGTTTTTAAAATTTTTATAAATATGAAAAGCGGCCACTCTTCCCACCTTTCTCGTAATCCTTTGGTTGAACTAAATCCGGCCCCTCTCCTATATATACGAGCACTTCTCCTGATTCAGAATCCTTTTTGCACTGAAGACGGTACGCTTTAGGCTACCGAAACAGCTGTATGCATTTCCAATATTTTTCTTTTGGCGTTTCTGACGTAGTAGTTTATTCGGGGTTTTAATATTCCAACGCCAAGCCTCATGTTATTAATTGTACTTACAGTTGTTATAAAATGTAATTCAGCGCCTCCATTTTTTCTTATTATATGAACTTTTACTCTAGAGATATTAATACAAAACTAAAGGTTTTTCGCAACTTTATGTCATCTCGTTTGATAGATATAGATTCCAATATACAGCCACATGAAAAGAAAAAAAAAATCAGCAAAAGAATTTTAAAGATAACCTTGAGAAAACCTGCAGATAGTTTGGACTTTCTAAAGTAAACTGCATAGAACGTTTAAAAAAACTGAATATTTCCTACCTGTTTTTTTTTTTTTTTTCATTTATTTATTTATTTTTTCAAAATACCTGCAGTTTTTTTTTATTGAAATTTTTACTTGGGTTAGTACAAATGTATCCTGATTATTGTTAGATATAATGAGACTTTTTTTCTTAAGTAGAAATGTTGGTGCAGTAAAAATACATGTAAAGGCAATATGCATATACTGTTTTAAAAAACACGTAAATTTGAGTAACTAGACCCTTCTAATTTTTACAACCAAAACCGTTTTTTACGTATAAAACAGACAAACCCGTATTTTGTGATACGACATGATATTTTCCGCTATACCACTTGGTTCAGAGCAGTTACTATTTTGAATATTAGTTTTTTAATAATAACTTTACTAATCATTTGTTGTACATATCTTCGAATGAATAATACAAAAAAAAAAAAAAAAATTACGTAAAAAGAGGTACTCAAAATAGTGAAATTACGGGCAAAATATTAATTAAGGAGTAATTGCCCGGGACTTTTGCTGATGAAAAAAAATCCGTAAATTTGCTACATTTTTTATAGTGTAGTAATCAACGGAGCTTCAAAGTAAATCGTGATAAGTGACGAATATGACGACATTCTTGGCGAGTTAGAGATTTAAAAGAAAAAAGAAAAAAAGTAAAGTAAAAAAAAAAGAAAAAGAAAAAAAGAAATCAGTTTAGAATTTTCAAAATTTGAAACAATTGTGTATATTTCAAAGAGAATTATTTAGCATTTTTTTTTTTTTTTTTTTTTTTTTGTATAATCTTCCAATATCTCACCACTAACCTGCACCAATTTGTATATATATAAAAAAACGGACTATCTGTGTTGGAGCAAATTAAAGTACTAGCTGCAAGTTTGTCACAGAGAGACTGTGTAACAAGATTTCGTCCTTAGCTAAATAAAATACGTGCTCTTATTTCTATTATATTTTGTGACTATTGTAGTACCAGGAATTGAATTTTTAATTTGCTTTTGGAATAACTCTTCAATAAGAGTATATTAATCAACTATAATCTATCTATTTTATTTACACTATTATTTTCACACACATAAAAATCAATAATCTCATAATAATATGCAAAGATGTAATCTGGTATCCATATTATTTTTTAGTAATAATCATACATTAATAAAATAATGCAACGACAAAAATTATAGTTAAGTTATTCTCAAAAGCATTTCAAAGTAATCAGCATATTTTTCGTTTAAAATATTTGTTTTAATGAGGCAAAATTAAAAATTCGTAAGTCTAATTTAAATTCTGTATTTTATTGAGCATGTAATCCTTAGAAATTTTAGCAAAGTACTATCTATGCTAAATTTGATAAGTTTTGCCTATAATTTAATAAGGTTTCCCATTTTGTGAGAGGTTAAGAAAACAAAACGTAACACATTTTGAGATCTATTTATAAATTGAAAAGTTATTATATATTGTGAGAGATTAAAAATAAAAACTAATAACTTATAATGAAAAAGACATATTTTCTGTGAAGTGCTAAAGTATTTTGACTAATATTAAATAATTTTTGCAAAATTATTTATTTTATTTGTCAAGATTGCATCAAAACAAACTAAATAAAAAAAAATCAAATGATTCTTTTTTTTTTTTTTTTCTTAATGAAGTGAATTTTTATTCGGTAGAATATAATAATGAAAAGGAGGCACTTTATACAAATTTTAATTAATATTATGCAATTGTATAAATCCTAATTGTCTGTTTTTTAATGACTGCCACAATAACAATCATGTTGCTAATTAATACTTAATTGACCGAATATAAATTTTGCATTTGAAGTGCTTAATTAATCTGTTTTCAAGTAAATCTGTTTTAATTAGGCTGTTTTTCTTTTATTATTAGATTAGAGCATTTTATTTGAATATTTTTCTGTATGCGTATATGTTAATATCAGTTGGTTTCATTTCTAATGTTATCTTTATCATTTTTGTAAATATGCTTGAAGTTTATCGAAATTTGCATATATTACGGGAGAGAATTTACTTAAACAGAACTTTTCTTTATATCAGTAATATTATAATAGAACTTATTTTTGGTCTTATAAAAGAGAGTTATTTTATACTTTACGCAATTCAATAGGGCTTGTACAAGCTTAATATCTGACACTGATTTTAATATTTAAGTGAAAGTTTTAACGCATTTATAATATGTAATTTCTCTGATATTCTAGATTTATGCGTAGTATTAACTGCGTAGTATTTTATTAATTTAAGTTTAATTTGTTAATTCTTCATATTTATGTACTTTCGTTATTTAAACGTATTATAAATATTGAGCTTCATATGAGAGCCAATTAGTTAAGGAAATACAATGAAACTGTAAATTATTTTTGTTATAAAAAGAAAAGCAATAATTAATATATATATATATATTATAATTACAGACTTTTGCAAATTTTTTGCAAATATGACTAGTAGCTCTTTCATCATTTTGGCAGATTTTTACTTTCTCTTTAATGTGTTGAAGAATAAAACATATTATACTGCAATAAATAAACCTACCCATATGTGAAGTTGTGTACTTATTATCATGGGTAAATATCATCATGTTGTAAAATGGTTGGAATAGTAACCCTGTATAAATTTTGATTTTCTGAGCATAAAATAGGTTAGAGATTGCATGTAAGCCAAGACAATGCTATCAGTTAAAATGCTATCAGTAAATTTAAACTTTCGGGAAAATTTACAGAACTTAAAAAAATCTGTGGCCCAAGTAACATGGGGTTACATGAAGATAATATGTCAGAAAGGACTCTGGCAGCACAATTTCTCAAAACAAACTTTATTTTATTAGTTTAAGGATATTTTCAACCAGACACAAGCTTGGATAATCACATTTCACAAATGAAGGCTGTTACAAGCTTGAAAATTCCTTGCCGTCAAGTGTCATCTACGGAAAGCTGCGCGCGCATTTTTAGTTTGTTTACGCTTAAAGAAGGGGGGAATCAACATTACAATCGCAAATTATTAATTATTTTAAGTATTTAAAGCACGTAGGATAAATGTAAATTTATATGCTTGATCTTAGCTTCCATAAGATTTGCATATTTGGAATATCAAGTTTTGTGCTGTCCGGGGTTGGTCTTACAATTTTTAACAACTTTCTACATAAAAATTACGCTTTCTCTTCTTCATAAGTTCACCAACGTCCATTAGAGTACTATTTTAAGACTTTAGTTCACGGATTTTGCTTCATTATCTTTTTCACTTCATTAAGGACCTAGGCTTGCTTACAATTATGAAAATTAAACGACTGATTATCGCCAGACATTATCAAATATACAGTATAGCGACAGAGTATGGTTTTATTTTGCAACGTGTCAAAGTTGTAGAAATCCTCTGGAACAAGTGTTTACCGATAAAGGGGAAAATATGATTGCTGATACACAATTTATACAATGTGCGTGAGTACCTCGACCAAGCCAGATGATATCGTGAGTAATGCCAAAATCTGATACGACTGCTTTATTAAAACAGCCATCTAAAATCTTCATGAACGAAACTCAGTAGAATCATTTCGTAAGTTTAAACCTCATGTGGATATTCAATTTTAATGCATGATTGGGCTTCATGTCTCGGATCAAACACAGTTAACGGCTATTTTATGACAAAAAATCCAAAAGTTTGACTAGCTTAGTATAAAATCTAATTTAAATCCCATGATGGATCAGTTGTGCATACTAAAAATTAAGTCGTGAAAAAACTTTTAGTTCTGTCGCTTGTTGAAACAATAAAACATATCTGGTGAACGGGGATTTTAATAGCATACTTCTAGTCTCTTTATTACAGAATGCTAAAATGGTTGCAGCATTCATAAATAACAAAGTAGATACTTCAAACGATTGATGTTACTTAAATTACCTTATAAATCTGTATTGTTCGTTTATAAAATACGTTAGTGTTACAGACAGGGTTTAACCTGACAAAAAAATTACTTTAATATTTTAGCAAAAATAGGCAAGCACTATTTTAGCTTTTTCAAAAGTTAATTCTTTGGATACCATTGATTTCTTTTACTTAGCTTTGTTATCCTCAGTTTTATTTTCTATTCTTTTGTTCATTGATAATTTTAACCGAGCATCCATATTTGTGACTTTAAAAATATGAATCAGGGAAACTATGTTTTGATTTTAACAATAGAAAAAGAGGTACTCATATCATATGTGTAAAATGAAAAAGTAATTGATAAATTAAGTAAAGTGTAGTGGTAGATAATCGTGAAATACTAGTGCTAAGAATGCTTCTATGAATCAAATTCTGAATTCTGACATATTTTTAAATATTTTTGCATTTAAATTCAATCATTAAAAATTAAAAATAAATCCAAATTACTATATAAATAATCATTCCCAAAAATTTCAGTCGTTTCGTAGTTTTTGCCTGCAAATATTACAAAAAAAAAAAAAAAAAAAAAAAAAAAAAAAATCTGAGTTATTATATAGAGATATTTCATACAGTTATCCAGTTTTAGCTTTTTAGCGAAATTCTGATCGACATTTTAGCAAAATGCTAAAAAAACTAATGGCAGATAGGACCCATGCCCCAGCCCGCCCGGTTCCCGCTGTTCAATGTCTTTTCCTAGTCAACTTTGTCCCCTTATTTCTTCCGGTGTGATTTTTTTTTTTTTTTTTTTTTTTTTTTTTTTTTTTTAACGCACTTGACATTGTGAGTTTTTTCGCTTTTCTTCCCATGCTGTTTCTATGGGGTTTTTTAGCTTTTTTTCCCTCTTTTTCTACATTCTAAAGTAGCGGTGGCCCTGGTTACAGATCTATCCATTAGATCGACGCATAGATCCATTAAAGCAAAGTTTTTTTTGGATAGTCTTAAATTGTTTTAGATGACTATAGTACAGGAAGATTTCATGTAACTCACATTAAAATTTCATACATTTTCATAATTTCATCTTATATTCAAAATATCAAGTATGAATTGCTTGCAATAATTTATTTTTATGCTGAGCTGAAAACCAGGCATACACATTGATCAACTACTAAAAACTTGATTTTCGTATTTAGGGTGTAGAGAATCGGAGTGGGCCATGATTCTCTAATATAGATCTTAAATCCTAGATCTTAGATCTTACTCAATCTTAAATACAAACTTGAATACCTAATTGCTTAATTAACTAAAAATAAGAAGAGCTCGAGACAAAGTTAACAAATAAATAACACAGTTTATTTAACATTCAATATTAAGGAGGGCGTTGAGCTAACTTATTTAAATAAATGACTTCAGGAACTAACTTTACTAGACAACTGAATCCTAGAACCTTCGTATTCATGTGTTACTCTTAAAGTGTGAATTTTAATTGTAGCATTACGCTAATATACTACTACCTCACAAGGGGACATCAGAATACGTATATTTAGCAAAACATTAGGTATGAAAGTTTTTTACATTTTCCAACTATATAGGTTTCAGAAAGTAATTATTATTTTTATGCAGTATTCCTGGACTTGATAAATTTTAGTAAAACAGTGAAAACACCTTTTCCCTACAGAAATCATGTTTTAACAATGTATGTAACTTAACAATGTTACATTAAATTTAATTTGTTTAATACAATGTAAATAGGATTAATTATACTTTAAATAAATGTTGTCTGGTAGACTGAAATGCATTGGAAAAATTCCAATATGTAACCTGTTGGGTATTCAACAATACACTTTTTGCATATAAATTATTTGTTTAATTTAATCAAAATATTAAAGAATCATTTTAAATTGAAGAAGAAGATCCAACATATAATCTGCTGGGTATTCAACGCAATATAGATCAAACCCATATTAAACCCTTTACCAAAGCGCCACAAATGCATGTCAAAACATTTCTTCAGTTTGTTTTAACAAAATGTTCGACGTTATAAGTCATATCTTCACATAGGGAAAATGGTTGCGTAAAGTTGACAATATACCCTGACATTTTCCATATGTTTTTTTTTATTTAAGCACGAATTTGATTCAATTGGAAACTTAATGATTCAAATAGTGGTTTTGACAGATGTTCTCTAACTGATTTAACCCTTTACCTACCAATGGTGCTTTAAAGTACTATTTTAAAAAGATTACAAATTCGAATGTATGGAAGAAATTTCAAGCGGTTACTTATAAATAATTATTAAAAAAAAGTAATTAAAAAAAAACTTTTTATATATTATGTTTTTAAATTTTCTGATGAATCATTAATAAAATACGCGAGGATAAAAAATAATATTTAAGCAATAATTAAGCAAGCGGACTCAGTTCAGTGAAATAATAATAATAGTGAAAAAAAAAATAAAAAAAAGTTGGTTTTAAAAATAAATTATTACATTAGCATCGGGAACTACATTAGCACATTTTAATGTGCATAAAATTTCCTAAGCGATAATGACGTCAATTTTTGTGAGATGCATAATTTAACTTTTTATAATTTTTTAACGTTCACGTGGAGTTAAATGTATTTATTTTTATGTCAAAAGAAAATAAACTCATGTATATATATATATATATATATATATATATATATATATATATATATATATATATATATATATATATATATACTGGGGGGGGGGCAACAATTAAATTATAGCTTATATTTTAATGTCTATTTTATTGCTATTAAGAGCTTATTATTTTCATATTTTAATTAATTAAAATAAAAGTATTCGAAAATTTGACTTCGAAGTACTGTGTTGTCACTGGGTTCTGAACTACTGTGAAAGTTTCAATGTCTAGCTAGTAGGGAAGTTAGTTAAAAATAGATTGCAAGATTTGTACCGGACAAACAAACACACACAAACAAACAAGAATAGACGTTAATAAAAATATGGTAAAATAGAAGGTATATATCTGGAAGAAATGTCAAGTGGTTACTTATAAAAATAGTACGTAAATATCTAAATTTAACCTCACTATAAGGTATTAGATGATACCAGTACGATACCAGACGACAGATACCATACTGTTCCAGAAAATATTTTGTAGAGTGCTATCGCTGTTTTAGCGTGGCATGTTTCACGATCTTCACGTGCATTATGATTAGATCTTATATTACAGCAAGAATATCTTATTAATTTTAGAAAAAATATAAGGAACATGAAAAGTAAGTTTCTTTTTGCCCTTTTTTAAAGTCCAAATATCTTTTTTCACCACTGCAGTATCTTCCTCAAAAGTATCTGAGCACTAGCTACTAATTCCGATATTTAAAAAGTACACTTAAAACCGTTTTGTTAAATGAATGCTTGACGAATCCTGTTCTTAGGCGCACTAACAACATGACTCGAAAAGGATTTATTTAATAAAGCAGCATTAAGTGTACTTTTTTAGACAGGGATTATTGCTAGTGCTCGGATACTTTTGCTGCCGACTGTATGTACCAGTGGTGCACTAAAAATTTGCCTCACAAAATTCTCATCAATTACTATCATAAGGTGATATGCATTAATTTTATTACAGCTGTCATTAAGAAATAATCTTAACTATATACTATTAATTAACTATATACTCTTAATGAATATTACTCTTAACTAACTAAAAAAAAAGTTTCAAATACATCTTTTGCCTGTTTCATAATACGATAGATAAAGAGTTAAAATAGATTTTCATTTATAATATTAAAATCCAAAGTTTTATGAATGTAACAATAGAATATAAAAGGGAGGTCACAAACATATTTAAAAATAAAAATCATAATAAAAGAGAAAGAGAGAGGGAGAAAGAATTTGTTTTTAAAACTAGTAGTGTGTGAAAAAGTAGCATGATTGCAACAACAATGAATGTCTTTGTTGATAAGAATACTTAAGAAAAAAAAATTAACATGTATTACACAATTTAATAAAAAATGTCATTCAAAACGTTACAGAAAGAAAAGAAAAAGGAAATAAAAAAGTGTTGTAAAGAACTTTAGCGACAGCTATTAAAGAAAAAGAAAAAAAAACTCTACGCAAAAAAAGATTCTGGAAAATAATAAATTATTTAATTTTGCCAAATGCTGTAAGTTGGTATTTTTCAAATAAAACAGATGATTGCTTTTGACAAATCTGTGAAATATGAAGAAGAAAAAAGATAAAAGTGTCCAAATGCATTTCCAGAAATAGATATTTTATCGAATGTGTTTCTTGACAAAATTAAGTTTAATGATTTATCATTTGTACCCGAGCAAAAGAAACATTTTCAACTTTATGCAATAAAAGTTTCAATCATTTCAAAAGACATAAAAATGAAATTTTATTTTTAAAGATTCTTAGAGAATGCTGCAAATTATGCGATAAATATTTTTGGATATACACATATAATCAATAGTAAGGAATTATATTTCAGTGCTGCAATGAAATGTTTCTAATTTCATGACCAATAAATTTAATAAGAAAATATTTGAAGTAATTATAAAAAAACATCAACATTGTTCTATAATAAGATCGCAATTATTCAAAATTTCAGGAATATCATTATTTATAATTACATATGAAGCATGTTCAGAAAGTAAAATTCTTCATGTGTTTTTTCGCAAAGAAGGTCGAATTTTGAGAGAAGAATCAACAGCCTAAGTGCAATGACTCTTTAACTACATTTCTTGCGACCATGGGAGCCTCTGCGCAAGTGCGGATTCAACGAGTCCACAAGTAAAATAGGGGAGACAAGCTTTTCGTTGCGAGAAAATAAGTGAAAAGGGAATACCGAATGAGTGGATGTTTACTAAATTCAAACCTGTTGGTTAACTTGGAAACCCTCCAAGATTTTCGACTCGTCCTCACTGCTAGGCGTGGGAAACGTGGTTACACTGTAGAAATATTAGATGCAATGTTACTAAATTTAAAATCTATAAAGGAAAGAATATCTTTAAGAGATTACGCGGATTTTATAATTAAAAAGAAAAAAATAATTTTTTAAGTATAATTGTACAATTTCTCTAGAATATTTGTCTAAAATTTCAATTCAATTGCGATAAATGTTGAGAGCTTTAATAAATATGTTACATTAGGTTCGTTTATTTCCTACATTTAAATTTTTTATCGTTTTCTTCAAAAACACTATTTACGAATACAGTAAACACAATTTCTTAAAAACAAATGCATCGATCTTAGAACCAATGTAACATTTAAAATGAGATAAAAAATACAAAAAATTTAAAACTTTAAAAAATACATTTTAATTAAAAACATTAAAACATAAGACGGACGTTTCGGCTAGAACACTAGCCCTCCTCAGTGTCAAACATACAAGCACAAACAACATTTACAAAAATTCATAATTCAGTCTATAGAAAACCCACCTTCTCTGGTCAATACCTTAACTTCATTTCAGCTAATCCTTTATCGCATAAAATTGCAGTCATTCGTACTCTTTTACATCGTGCAAAGCATTATTGTAGTAATTCTGAATTATTAAATATTGAACTATCCAAAATTTTTTCTGATTTAAAAAATAATGGTTACACCCCTCGTTTTATTAAAAGAATTTACAAAGAAGAGTTATATTTTTCATATAAATCAGTTTATCCTAAAGATAAAAATTCCACTTATCGTACGACTATTCCTTATTATAAAGGTATTTCTGAAAATATCTCTAAATTACTCAGAACAGTTAATATCTGTACTAGCTTTAAACCTCAACTCCGTATTAGTAACTTTCTCTCAAACTTTAAACCCGATGTCCCCCCTCTTAAACGTCTAGGTGTAATCTATAGTATTCCTTGCAAAAATTGTGATTCTACATATATTGGTGAAACTGGCAGAACAGGTGAAATTAGATTAAAGGAACATAAACGCTCATTTAAAACAGGAGATTTAAAATCAAAACTCGTAATCCATTCTCTCAACAGTGATCATATTCCAGATTTTGAAAACTTTAAAATTTTAGCTTCTAATATAAATATCTATGAATCCTGTATTTTTCTAGAGGGCGCTTTTACCAAAATGCAACATTCTGCCTTGAAAGAGGCTAAAGCTATTCTTCCTGAATATTTAATCTTGCTATGATGTATTATGAATTTTTGTAAATATTGTTTGTGCCTGTATGTTTGACACTGAGGAGGGCTAGTGTTCTAGCCGAAACGTCTGTCTTATGTTTTTATGTTTTTAATTAAAATGTATTTTTTAAAGTTTTAAAATTTTTGTATTTTTTATCTCATTTTAAATGTTACATTGGTTTTAATATATTAATGAGACGTATAAATTATGTTTAATTTTATTAATTTATTAAAACTTTTTATACTTCTTTAAAATGTAGTTCAATTGTGCTTCTAGTACAATTAAATTTACAAAGCTATACGTGAGGTAAAATGAAATTGAAATTGTATTGTTTTTGCATACAATTCTGCGAAAAATTTCTGTAACCCATTTCCCGCCATAATCCCTATTTTGGGATGGCTTATATTCCTATACGTTTTGACGCCATGCAGCACCCGGGTGGTTGTTTACGGGTGTCAGGCATGCCTAAAGAATGCAACTAAAGATAAAATTCTTAAACAATAATGTGGATTCCGTTTGTTGAGCACATGAATTTATTTTCCATAATCTCTCATTACTTTTCACCAGAATAATAATACGGTAATTTTTAAAGCAGTAAAATTTTATTTATGAATAATTGTTTTTGTTGCACCGAATTTATCATGATCATCCGTAAGTAAATAATGTAATTATGTATTAATTTTTATCACACTGTAATTTAAATGAGTACAAATCTAGTACTAGTTGCATCTACCTATTCTTATTTAGGGATCGAACTTAAATTTCAAATTTTCAAAACACTTTCTAGGAATTTCTGAAAAAATATGTTTTTCTTATCATTCAGATGTAGACAAACAGGAATAAAAGAAAAATTGATTAAAGAAAAATTTGGTAGTTAATGGGTTAATTCTTCATTCAAGCATAAACTAAACTTGTACACAACATTTTTTTTCAGATGAGTTATCGTGAGTTATCTTGACCAGAGGGAGGACACTTTCTTCTGAAGGGTCTCAGGAAATTTGGTCTCACCCGATGAATTTTCCGAAATTTTTAATGAAAATTTTAGAAAACATTGTTTAAATGTTGTTATACCCTAAACTACCTAGTGGATTGCCACCTAATGTGATATGTGTACGATTCATAACATGCGCTCAAGGTATTTCAAAATAAATAAATAAATAAAATAAAATAAAAGGCTAATTAAAAAAGTAAAGGAAAATCTGACAGATACAGAATTAAATTTAGTGCAACAGGATTATATTGTATATTACAAACTTTATGCAAGTTCTTTGAATAATGATTTGTAACTCTCATTAACTAATTAATTAATTTAGTATTATCCATTAAAATTTAAAAAAGTGTGAAAAATAAAGAATCCGATTCTTTACAAAACGTTTTAGTTAATAAAAGTAACGCGATAAGTACTAGTTAATACGCGTATAAGGAAAAAGAACAATTCGAATATTTTATTTATTTGTTTTTTATCTAACTTTTGAACTTTTTTTCTCCAGAATTAAGATATATATATATATACTAGCCGCCTTCGGCGACCAGCTGGTTCGCGATCCCTAAAAAATCCGACTTTACGAAACTCCCGCTCGGTGGCGCCAGCGACCTCTTTTTCCCGTTTCAGGTCTAATAACAGCTTATTTATATATCGTGAAAATAGCTTATTGAAATCGCAGGAAATTCCCGTGCGGTAGCGCCTTCGGCGCCCTCTTCCCTTTTCAATATCTGAAACAGCCTGTACGCTCACCATGTTATGATCTTTCAAATTTCTGACTTTAGCTAAGTCGCGCTCGGTGGCGCCTGCGGCGCCTTATCCCCGTTTTAGAACTTACAACACCTTCCTCGCTCATTAGAATTTGAAATATTGAAATTTTAAAATATTACAGCGCCATCGGGCGGTAGAAATTTCTGTAATATATTGTTCAATTCCAAATCAACAAAGCTTTCAAATGATGTATTACTTATGAAATTATTTTAATTAGTAGCTGAGATACAAAAGAAAACCTAACCAGGACACCTTAAAACGTGTAAATCAGGTGAAATCTCGAATTCCACTTTCGATAATATAAAAATGAAATTATACTAATTAGAAGCTGAAATACAAATGTAATACAAACATTATTTTAAAAAGATTTGTGTCTGACTTATCTGTGGTTTTCTTCAAAACTTGCTTAATTCCGGGCTATATACAGTAAAAAAAATTATTGGTACGAAATGTGAGAGAAAATCTGAATTTGAAACTCTGTAAAATATAAAAGAATAAAAATTTTCTGGTTTTTCCGTAGTTTTCTCTGAAAATTTCGTACTGAATTTGAACGACTTATATCATTTTAATAGCCTGCAATAAAAATACTTTAAAATATCTTTTGAATGATGTATTATGTATTACAATAATGAATATCTTTGATATATTTTAGACTCAAAATGGCTAATCTATCAAGGGCGATTAACGATTTCTATTGAAATCCGTCTAAAATTTAAGAATTCCAAAACTGCTTCTTTACAACCGAATTCATGAAAAAAGGGAAAAAAAAAATCAATATTATTCTGTTAAAAGTAACTTTTGGTGTCATTAACAGATGAAATAAAAATGAATTTAAATAAATATAATGTCTATTTATTTTATTTTTAAAGCTATACTTCAGATTTTTTAACTGCATACAGGTGAGCCATAATGACGGGCAATTTCGAAGTTCTGCTTTTGATCGATTTTAAATTGAAAAAATTCAAAAACTGCTTTTTTTATTTCCAGTTACTTTGTCACGTGTTCGAAAAACGAAAAGCAATTTTTTCCCGACCGGAAGAATAATCAGACAGCATGTCTAGCACCTGGCACTGAAGAATCTTTGATAAATGAAATAACTGCCTGTTTCTAACTAAATTTCATACTTTAGTTAATTAAAAAAAAATAATAATTGCTGTAGAGATAAGCCACTTCCACTCTTAGATTCGGAAAAAAATCCCTTTTCATTTGGTACCAAATTCGTAACGATCGGACTAATATTTCTAATTTATTTTCCATTTTTTCTGCTTTTAACTCCGTTAAAATATATATTTTTAAGCAATCGTGGTGAATTCTCAGTCATTGAGATCGCTTTTTGATTAGACATAGGTTTACATTTTAATTAATATATCCGGAACTAATTAAAATTTTTAAATTCTTTTTTCACTATGCACTCGGGCAAGCTTCTGAGCACCCGTATGTCAAATATTGTAGTTCTGCGTTTAAAAGGGACTGAACGTATAGATGCTCAGACAGACAGACAGACAGACAGACATCTTCTTTTATTATTATAGAAGATATATATTTAATCTTAATTTATTTACTGCATGTCCTCCCAATAGATAACATTCGATTTTTAAACACGTAAAATCTCTTACAATTTGAACATCTTAGTAAGAGATAAGTAAAAAGAAACAAGGAAGAAAAATCATGCAGTATGCATTGATTAGTAAAATTTTCCAAATGTACGTAATTCTTGTATCGTATAGCATTTAATATTATTTGCCTACGTTATCATACAACAGAGTCAAAAATATATAGATAGTCTAATTGATTTAAAATCATTCTTAGGCATTTTGGAAAGAGTTAAAAAGGCTTAATGTAAAATAAAATGCAGCCATTAGATTATAATTACAGCTTTTAATTTATCTGAATATTTTAGTGTAGCCCTGTAAATCTGAAATTTAATCATAATTAATTCAACACAGAACATTATTTTAGACTATTAACAATACATGTCAATGTTTTTATGATTTTTACAGTAGAAAATTTATTTAAATATAACTTTTAAAAATGTCTTTCCTAAAACGTAATGCATTGTCTGGCTTTTTTTTTTGACCCTGTACACAAACTAGATGTACAGGACCTATCAATGTCTATTTAAATAGGGAACATTCCATAGCGAACTTGATTGTACCATTTTTAAAAAATTCTCAAAATATTTACGGACGCTGGGAGCCGGAGAGAAACAGATAGAAAGGTATACAATCGGACAGAAAAATACACAAATTAAAATCATATTCTCACTAAAATTATAAGAAAGTGTTAAACGCTTTATTTAAAGAAACGTGCAATTCCAGCAATTTTTTATTAATTGCTCTTATAATGTAATTGAATATTTTTGTGTGGACCTGTAAATCTAATGCTAATCCTACTATAATATATAGAAGGCATTCTTTTGTGCATTCGAATAATATGTTTCAATTGAATTAAGCTTACTGGAAAGTAAAATGATTAAAATTTGGTTTATAAAAATATCTCTCACAGAACGCAATGCTTAGGAATACTTTTAAGTGTCTCTGTACACAAACCATTTAGAAATGTACTCTATTTTACATAGGAAATAACCGATAGGAAACTTGAGTAACATATTAAAATTTCATTAAAGTTTCTGTACAGTAAAGGTATTAAAATATGGCTTATAGAAACGCCTCTTATAGAACACAATGTTTTCGAATACTTCTGGGTGTGTCTGTACACAAACCATTAGCGGTATTTACTCCCTTTCCAGTATGAAACATCCTATAGTAAACTTCAGAAAAATATATCAGTTTGAAGAAATTCCATAACTATTTACGGAATTAGAGAGAAGAAAAGCAGACAGGGAGACAGACACACGGACAGAAAAACAGTCAGACAGATAAACAAATTGAAATGATATTCACACTTAAAAAATGTTAGAAAGTGTTAATGTAAACAAAGAACAATTTTAGCAAATCGTATTAATAATTCTTAATATAACTCAATATTTTTGTGTCACCTTGTAAATCTAAGCCTAATAATGCTATATTATACGCAAAGCATTCTTTTGAGAATATAAAATCCATATTTGAATTTCATAAATTATCGTGTAAAGTGAATCTATTAAAATTTGGTTTATAGAAATCTCTCTCATAGAACGTAATGCTTTGGGATAATTTTGAGTGTCGCTGTACATAAACCAGTTGTGGTATTTACTCCATTTTATAAAGGAAACATCCGATAGTGAAATTCAATAAAATGCATCAGTGTGAAGAAATTCCATAAATATTTATTGGAATTAGAGCGCAGAAAAACAGACAGGGAGACAGACAGACGGACAGAAGAACAGTCAAACAGATATACAATTTGAAATCATATTCACACTTAAAAATGTTAGAAAGTGTTAAAAACGCTTAATGCAAACGAAAGAACAATTTTAGTAAATCTTATTAATAGCTCTTAATATATCTCAATATTTTTGTGTCACCCTGTAAATCTAATCCTAATCATGCTATATTCTATGCAAAGCGCATATAAATAACATATTTCAATTTTATAAATTTTCGTGTAAAGTAAAGCTATTAAAATTTGATTTATAGAAATCTCTCTCATAGAACGTAATGCTTTGTAATATTTTGAGTGTCCCTGTACAAAAACCAGTTGTGGTATTTACTCCATTTTATACATGAAACATTTGATAATGAACTTGAATAACATATTTGAATTTCATTAAGATTTGTGTACATTAAGGGTATGAAAATATGATTTATAGAAATAGCTCTCATAAAACACAATGCTTTGAAATATTTTCAGGTGTCCCTGTACACAAGCCAGTAGCGGTATAAACTCTATTTTCAATAGGGAACATCCGATAGTGAACTTAAATAACATATGTCAGTTTCAAGAAATTCCATAAATATTTACGGGAGTTAGAGCGTGGACAGACAGACAGACAGACAAACCGAAATCATTAACACTCTTCAACCTTGTTAAAAAGTGTTAAAAACGGTAAAACTAAATGTTGGTGGACATCCTGATGTATTCAAGGTAAAATACAGCAAAACGTACATCACGAAATGTTTAATTAAAAGCAATAGTCCTGTTATTGTAATAATACTAAACTATAAATGTGTCTACTAGGTGGGGCTTCATATAGAAAAACTAAAAATTAAACAAAGGATATTACTGATTAGGATGGATAAGCTGTTCTGTTCTGATTAGATTTTGAACCTGTGATTCTTTTCTTTAGTTAAAATTGATTGTCATTTATTTGCCCTAAAATAAGCCATCTTCTGAGTATACTTTGATATAAAAATATGGGTGGGGGGGGGTATTTCGTTTGGTGCATCTTATGTATCATTGACACTCTAAATTTGGTGACTATTCGATTGCTTTTTTATCTGTAGTAAGCTGCTATAGTAAGTTCATCTATATGCAATCTGTGGATGTCTATGTAAAAACTAACCGCATGCCTTTGTCAAAATTGACAAATAAAACATAATTTTTATTACGAATTTAATTCTAATATTTTTTTTTCTTTTAAAAATATTGCAAAATCTATCCCTAATTATTTTAAGTAGGTTTTATTAAATATCCAAAAAACTATTTAGTCTTTTCTTAACTATCCGTAGAAATTTAAGCATATTGAAGATCACGGAATCTAAGAAAAAATGCAAAGCCTAAAAAATAATTTCAAGATTTCAATTCAGTAAAATAATAAATAAAAAAGAAAATAAATAATAAATAAAACCATAAGAATTGTCGCCTGAATATGCTATTTATTGAACAAACTTAATGTATTTATATATATAAATATTAAATAAAAGTATAAGCTTTTGCATAAAACATACAATGGTGCCAAGTCAAAGTTCCCAAGTCCCTTTAAGATAAATATTTATAAAACTAAGACTATAACATTTTTAAACTAAACGAAAAATTAATATATTTATGTTTGTAACAGATTTCACTAATATTATTTTTGCGGTACCTGTGAAATACGAAATTGTTCTTCAAACAACAATTTCAGATAAAATACTAATATACAATTTATCAAAATAACAATGTTAAAAATAAAGATCTTATTTTCGTTTATATATATTTGTTTTTGAAAATTTTTACAAAAGTTCAAGAGCACATTCTATAATTTATCCAGTCAAAAAGAAAGACAGATCTTTGCCGATAAAAATTTTTTAGCGTAGCGAATTTTCAATATCAATTTTATTTTTTATGTTTTTTTTTTTTTTTTTTTTCTCTTCTTTCTCTTCTAAAACTTTTAATTAATAGTAACGCGAAGTTCAAGATACAAATAATCCATTCTTCAAATTGGAATTTTTAATTAAAATTTTAATGAAGTTTATGAGAAAAAAGTTATTATAATGATGCAAATGAAAGCACTTTCATCTTTTAAAAGATGTTTCACGTTCCATCAGAAATGTTCAAAGCCAACATCGTCAAAATATAAGATAATGAAAAAATTCCTCTAGTGTTAAATATTACAAAAGGGAAAGAGGTATAAAAATTTCAAATTTTTTACCCAACATTAAAGAGTTTAAATAAAAGAACAGAATATGCTAAATTTAATATAGTCAGCAGTTTAATTCTTTTTTTTTTTTTTCTGGGCGTATCTTTATGAAGAATTTTCCATTTAAAATTCTAATTATGCTCTTTTCAAAGTTTTGCCGCTATTTTTAATTAACCTTAAAGTTATAAGAAAGGACCGAATTATTTGAAACTTTAAAAAATGCATATATGCCTTTTAAAGGTCTATAGCATATTAATCTTTTAATAGCGCGTGACGACTTTTATTGTTTTTACTAAAAGAAAGATTCCCCTCCCCCCACACACACAAAAAAAAAATAAATAAAATAAATAAAAATAAAAATAAAAAAAATACTAATGTAAACAAACAAATAAAATGAATAAATAAAATAATAATATAAATAATTATATAAAATAATAATAAATAAAATAAACCTATAAAAAATGCTTCAAATGCATTGTACTGATATTTATAATTTAAAAGCAATGCAAAATATGTTATAAACAAACTGTTTAAACTTTCGTCTGCTTGTTCGCAATTTCCTGCCCTGTGGTACCGTACCAAAGCGATCTTAGAAATCAAAATGACCTTATTTCGATGTTTAAACTTCTATTCCTCAGCTTGAATGCATATTTGGATCCTTTTTTGAACTATTGATACTTTTGCGCCAATTCAAGTGTAGCGAGTGACACGTTCACTCTGTAAAGTTCAATCAGAATTATAGATGTGCACTGCAGTTAAGGATATCGTTATACCGTTATGTTTGTTTTAATTTTCAGGGATATACGCTATAATTTCTTTTCTAGAGCCTCATTGGATAGCCTTATATGAATAACATAGAGTCATCTATTATTTTCTAGCTGCTTCCTTTTTGAACGTTCATACTTCATATATATTACTAATATTGGTTACTTTTATACTAAGTGCCGAACAAGATTTTTGGTTAAATGGTGCGTAAATAAAACTTGCATTTGCTTGTTTGCAGTTTCCTGCATTCGGACGTCCCGATGCGATATTAGAAATCGAAATGGACTTATTTCGATGTTTAAAGTTCTATCCGTCACCTGCAATTCATATTTGGATTCTTTTTTGAACTATTGATACTTTTGGGCACATTCCAGAGTAGTGAGAATCCATTCTTTACATTTTTAAAACCTTTTTAATTCAACGTATCTCCATTCAATAGACAGATTTTTTTTCACATATTGCATAAAGGGAAGAAAAGGGACACCATTTAAAAAGATACAACTGCTCCTCGAGTGGATAATTTTCGAGATGGAGATGAAACTTTTTTGTGCACATATAGGCCCTTCGTATATTTTTCAGTTACATAATCTCGAAATTACCATTTTTTGAAACGCGTAACTTTTTTTTGCTGGCTGCGGTATGTGAAACCGCTGTCGAACATCTTCTCATGTTCTTCTATGAATACATTTTCACTAAAAATAAAAAAATTTTTTTTTTGTAAAAAAAATAGAGCTGACTCCAACTATTATTCAAGCAACTAAAAATAATAAAGCAACTATCATTCAATCAACTAAAAATAATATGAAATTGTAAATTGCGATTAAAAGTATGAAATAAATGCCTTCAATAAACAACAGAAACACTACAATTAATCGTTACTTTTGAAGTCGGCGCAAAATTAAATAAAAATTTATAGTTTTATTCAACTCAAAAATTAAATTCTATTCGAAATATACCGATCATTTTTGCATCTGTAAAACACCGCCGAAAACTACATTCATTCAAATAAACAATTGAGATTTCGTAAGCAGAAAAATTTTGCGATGTTTACATGGTACCAGTTGTCCTTGGCGGAAAAAAAAATAATCACTAAATCCTCTGGTAACCATATTTATTTCCTTTCAAAAATCATGGTTGTTTTAATAAAGTATATTAAGAGAGCAATTAATAATATGAAATATTATTTTGTACAGTATATATTACGAAAATATACATCTAGTGTCTATATTTTTGTACTACGATTTGATCGCCAAATCCGAAAAACGCCAAGTACGACAGACATGAAATCTATAACAAGTTTGAAAAGAGAAATATAAATACCAAAATGCGAAGGATGTTCATTGTTTATGTAGGTATTACTAATGAATCAATTGTGCACTGTGATAAAATAATAAAAGTAACTATGAAAATGGATCATTTGAGAAATCAGCATTTGTAGCTATCGGTCTGAAAACATATCTCTAAAAATATAATCAAATTTTATTTAATTTTGTGCCGACTTCAAAAGTTATGAGTAATTGTAGTGCTTCTCTTGTTTCCTGAAGGAAATCATTTCATACTTTTAAGCGCAACTTACAATTCCATTTTATTTTTAGTTGTTTGATCAGTAGTTGCTTTTTGGAGTCAGTTCTACTTTTTTACAATAAGACTTTATTAATTATTTAAATGACATAAAAACCGAGTTTATATATTGCTTTGAACACAAAAAATCCAACTTATCTTCGTTCTGACGATATAATTCATTTAATCCGTTAAATTAAATGACTTGTTTATAAAAAATAAAAAAAAAAGTCTTTTGGGTTCTTTTATGTATAGGCTAAAAGAATACATTTTTTATCACAAACTTTATAATTATATTATAATTAATGTTGATTTATTTACTACATGAATTGTTACTTATCTATTTTTTTTTATAGCTTATATATTCATTTATTACATACAATAACAAATAAATTTTATACTTACGCTTCGAAATAATATTTTCCCCAGATGACTCTGGGAATTGATGAGCTAAGAAAATTTTGCTATTAATTTAGCGTACAGTTAAAATAGACGGGAGACACTTTTAAAATGAAATTTCGCTTAAAATATTTTATATTATTCGATTTTTGAAATTATTCTACTTGAAAATCGAATCCCACACGCACATTAATGTTGTTGAAGATTTACATAACTTATAAAGTTTTTTTTTTTTTTTTTTTTCTCTCTTAAATCATAACTTTTACTTTCCGAACATACATATGTAAAAAAGGTATTGTAATCATATCAAAAATCTGACATTGAGATTTTGGTATTTGTATACATTTTAAGGTCCCCTGAGTTCCTTTTGTCTATTTTTTGATGATGTATGTATGTGTGTGTGTATGTATGTGAGTGAACACGGTAGCGCCTACATGCTTTGTTCGAATTATCTGAAAGTTGGTATACATGTTACAGGTCCACATAGCACGAACCTTATTGATTTTAATGAATCTAGGATTTCTAGTTTTTTTACAGGGTTATAAAGTAAATTGTTTTATCATTAGGGTTTATGGGCCCAATATCTTTAAAATAATGCGATAGCGTCTAAACGCATTATTCATCTGTGCTGAAAAATTAATACATAGTATAAATCACTGTCACACGAACTGTATAAATTTTGGTGAATTTAGTTTTACTAATAGTGTTTTTTTTTTTTTTTTTTTTTTTTTTTTTTTTTACAGGAACACAAAGAAAAATTATTTATCATTATGATCTATGGGCCCAAATATTTAAAGTGATATTTTGTCTAAATGCCTTATTCGATTCAGCTGAAAACATATGTTATAAGTCACATCGCACAAACTGTTTAGATGTTGATGAGTCTGTCTCTTATAGGTTTTTTTTTTTTTTTTTTTTTTTTTTTTTTTACAGGGACACAAAGAATATTTCATTATCATTATGGTCTATGGCCCCATTTTTTAATGCGCGATATCGTCTATATGGCTTATTCCATTAAGCCGAAATTTAATACACATATTATCGGTCACCGTAGAAAGAATTGTATAGATTTTGGTGAAGTTAGCCCTTATAGATTTTTACAGGTACACAACGAAAATTTCTTTATAATTATGATCCACGGGCTCAAATTATTTGAAGTGCAATAGCGTAAAATTAAGTAATGGAGAAAAAAATACTCAACATCCTGTTATAATTATCACTTTCTCTGTTTAACGATTTGTTTTACTTCCATTTATTCATACAACCGTTAATTACTTAATGTTCGGAAAGTCGAGTGGAGTCACTCCTGACTTTTTAATTTTTATACGTCCTATTGAGTAATCGTGATTCAATTGTCTTAACGTTAGGAAAATCCTGTAATTATAAAAGTCCAATATTTTTACTATTATGCAGAAAACATATTTTTTAAGCGGGCTATACCTTTTTTATATGCTTTTATATATTTTGCACACTTTTAGCCGACTACTTTTTTAAAGAGTTATATGAAACCACTATATTTTTAAAACTTTATTGTTATCACTTTTAAACATGTAACAAACTTTCAAATTCACATTAGATTTTAGAAAAAAAAATTATTTCACTAAGGAAAAAATATCTTGTAACTTTATAAGTATTTGTCGGCACTAATTAAAAAAATGTGCTATATTTAAACCTTTCAGCGTTATGGTCAACTGTTTTCTGCCATACATAATCGAAATGAAATGTTGGCCTGATTAAGATGTAAAAAATATATTTCTTTTTTCTAGAAAATAAAATAGTATATAGCATTAAAATTTCATAATTATACTGTTCATAGTATTAATTTTATGAATTATTAAAGAGAAATGTTGAAACACTGCTAATGCTGAAAGGGTTAAATTATTAAAATAACATGCATCCCATGCCCTATTTAAACAATTATATACAAAATACCCTTATCCAACTAAGCGTCGAATACGTTTTTGATAATTATATGTTTTTGTCGATTTTTTATCTAATATTATAACTCTAACAATTCCTGAAAGAGACTGATTAATGAAACACTAAATCATTTGAAAATTGTTATTTATTTTAAAAGGACCAAAAAATTTCATTAACTACTACTGTTAAATTTGATACAAAATTTGATACTTAGTCAGAAATTCGATATTTGCGGATAACAATAAAATGAAATATTATCACCAAATTACGTATTAAAAAGCTAAATAAAAGAGAAAAAATGCCCAGACGCAAGTAGGATTAACCGTCTTATCTGTAATAGACTGACATGGATATATCCGATTAGTGAGCAGTTTGCTATTTACAAATCATTACGTGAGATTGGATGTTATCAGAATGAAAACAGCTGCGATAGATTGTTCCGCGGAGAAATAAAATATTAAAAATTTGGGTTTAAAAAGACCACTAATGATGCTAAAATAAATGGAAACAAGAAAATGCGTATGCTATGATGAAAAAAATTAGAACATTTAAATATATATAAAGTTGTATATCTTACATTTTATGAATTAATTCAAGTGAAATTATATTAGGCACTTAAGTTCTCTGTCTATTTTTTATTTTATTTATTTATTTATTTTTTTAAGCCATCAGTTATATAAATCTTTTTTTTAATCAATAATGATGATAATAATAATAATTCCATAACCATCTTTGTCTAAACCAAGAATACATACTTAAACATACATACTGCTAAATTTGTGTCGCTGTTATTTATTTATTTATTTATTTATTACTTCCTACTTCCTACTTTCTTCCTTTCTTCCTTTCTTTCTTTTTTTTTACTATATTCAGTTGACAAAATATTGGATTAGTAACAATTTTCGACCTCGGGTTTTTGATGGATTTTCACGATTTGTTCATTTTTATAGAAC
Source organism: Salticus scenicus (assembly GCA_963930645.1). NCBI lineage: Eukaryota > Metazoa > Arthropoda > Arachnida > Araneae > Salticidae > Salticus > Salticus scenicus. The sequence continues at coordinate 219,643,067 of OZ005656.1, read as the reverse complement.
GTCTGTCTGCGTGTGTGTGTGTGTGACAAAATTTTGTGGCATCTGCAACTCAGGAACTGCTGCATAGAATTTCATAAAATTTAATACGTAGTTGCACCTTGACATAAATTAGCGCCTTAACACTTTTGATGAAAATAGTCCATAGGTGGCGTTTCCATCCCACTTTTCCAAATTTTTAACATGGCGGCATAGGACAAAAATTCGTAGAAAGGTTCAAAAAGATAAATTTTTTTTAAGAATCATAATGGAATTAAAAGATTTTTTTTATTATAGTGATAGTCAACTGGGAAAAAAAGTTTTGAATATGTAAGAGCATCGAGAAGTCCCCCACCCTCGAGGGGGCAAATTTTCATTTTGGGTATCATCATCAATACCATTAAAAGGACTGGTTGAACCATTGATATGCGATAATTTCAATATATATATATATACTTTTTTTTCCATTTTTATCAAAAAAAAAAAAAAAAAAAAAAAAAAATCGCATTTGTTTAAGATGTCATATCGAGAATAAAGCTGATTTTCTTTGGATGTTTAATGTTACCCTACTCCTTTAGAATGGAAATCGTCTGCATTCATTCTAGAAATAATTTTAATAAATAATTATTTTAGTAAATTATTTTTACTGAGTGAATTTGTATACGAAAATATAGACGAAATACATTTGGTGGTCACAACATACTAGTTTACTGATGCGCGCATACGAAGATTCTTTTTAAAGCTGAAATGTTTTAAACTCTATTACATATTTTAATATTTCACCAGAATATTTTGCTGTGCTTGATTTTATTGTTACTGAATATTTAGTTTAATCTATTCCAGGAAAGACTATTTAAACCTTTTTGTCCCCCGCACTCTGATTTGTTTTGATATATGTTTGGTTGAAAAGCTCTTCAATCAATATTGTTCAAGTCTACGTTTTCAAGTAATCTGGGATTTACATAGATTTTCACATAAATTTGTACTAATTGCATAGTTGTGTAAATTATTTACAAAACTGTTCGTCTTTGATTTGCTATTTACAAGACTTTGATAGTTATATCTCAGCATCCATGAGATGAAATTAGCAAATATTATCTTGATAAGTGTTTGTACAATGAAAAGAGTACTGTTTCAGTTTAATATTTATCTTCTAAAATGTGGCAATGCTATGAATTTTTTTCTCAAGCTTTTTATTTTAGTATGTAGGAAATGAAATTATTCCAAACGTAATATTTTCAACATAAATATTTCAGGACTCAATTATGGGATTTTGGATTTTTTTTTTTTTTTTTTTTTGCGCGCGTGTGTGTGTGTGTGAGAGAGAGAGAGATAGTAAACATATTAGATGTATCACAATCTCATTTAAATTTACGCGAAATTTCCCGCTGAGCGTCTTGGATTCGACAAAATTGTGATGTTGTTTTCACAGTATGGTTTGTACAATGTACTGAAGTAATAATTATTTTAGTGCGAAATAAAAAAAATATGATTGCATATTTAAATATGAATCTCATGGCGATTATAAGTAACCTTTATGTTTAAATGACAATTTAAAAACTTTTAATTATGTACTTCTGAACTATATGTGTAATGAGGCGTGGGAGGGGGAACTGGTTGGTGAACAGGAAAGTCCTTGTTAGCCACTCAAAGCGTTACGCAGTATGGTTCATTATTCTATGCAATTTTTCATAAATTCATAAAATTTTACACACCATCTCAAACGATTACATTAAAAACTGATATGCATGTTTTGTATGCGGATTTTAACAGTAAAATATTCTTGTTATTTCTGTAAATTGTAGCTATATGCTATGAAATTACTCACTGTAGAACTATAGAAACAAACTAGCTATGAAGAGTATTTGGTTTACTCTAATGTATTAAATAACATTCATTATCTCTGGTTAGAAAATACGGATGGTTCTGGCGATTTAATTTCGGCTTCTCGGAGAATTTTGCATAAAAAAATCACAATGATTGCAATTGCCACAGTACTAACTCATGTGGAAAAGAGGATTTAGAAGTGTCAAGGTATAATAACTGTTACAGAGTTTTGATAAAATCATGGTAAGTAGAGAAGTATAAATACTCTTTATCAGGACATAATGAAGTTGAATGAAACACAAGCGCATTACAATTTTTATTAAAATCACACAATCAGCTGTGGAAGAAAATTATATTTATTGAAATTTTATTTTTCCGACTGAGTGAAAATAATGCCTGAACCGGGACTCGAACCCCGGAACTTTGACTTAACTTTGACTCTACTTGATAGACCAGAGATGTTTCTGCCTAAAGGTTGTCTGAGTGAGTAATGCTGACCGGGGTGTCGGCCTGGATAGCTCAATTGGTAGAGCCTTGACCATGTAAGTCAAAGTTTCGGGGTTCGAGTCCCGGTCCAGGAATTATTTTCACTCAGTCTGAAAAATGAAATTTCAATAAATATAAGCGCGTTAATTGTTCATGTTACAATGGGCAGGTGTGGCAAAAATTACGGGGCAGCTATAGATAAGTACAAAATACATAAAAATTGTATATGTTTCATCTTGATATAAATTGTTGTCTATTAATTGAATATTGATATAATTAAACAGGTGGCATTGGTGTCCCTTTTTGTGAAACTTGAAATGTAGCAAATAGGGAAAATTTCGTAGGAATGTACACAATAGGTAGTATTTTTTAACAATCATTTCAAAATTTAAAACTCTAATTTATATTAGTAACAGTCAAAAAGTATAAAATTTTACCGTATAAGCAAAAACTACTATAGTAACCAAAACCACCCGGAACAAAAATTTGCAAAAATGAGATTTTCATGGATACTTCTAAAAAATTACAGCTTTTTCTTAGATGAGAGTTTGATTCGAACTACCCTCTTCATCGAGAAAATTAATGATTACCAATAACACGCGCTCCACCCGGTAAAAAATAAATCAAAAATGCAGTTTTAAAAAATTTCCAAGATATTTTAATAAAAATTTGGAGTGAAGAGATACTTTATACAATGCGATTTGAATTATCTTCATCTGCATGAAAGTTGGTTTACACAGGAAATCCGAGTTTTTGACGCAAGAGGACAAAAATTTGTTTTTTCTGAAAATATCTTTAACACTTCGTATACAAATCATGGATAAAAAGATGTTTTAAATTTAAGATCGATGTGAGCTATTGCCTTATACTTTTTCTCTGTAATATGAGTATGTATTGCTAAAAATTGGATCTGTAAAGAAATATCATAATAATATGATTGCCAAAAACGAAACACACTAGTTATATTGCAAGTGATTTTATCAATGATTATGAGTGAAACTCGGTCACCAAGGTGCTTTCTATTAAACATATTGTTTTAGAGAAGCATATCAAAAAGAATTATAAAATGTCACTGATGGTAATAGTTATTCAGTTTAAAAATTTTGTCGAATTTATCATAAATAAGCTATGCATTTGTAATTGACATTAACAGTTGACATCAACTAACATTGGCGTTAACAATTATTCAATCGATTTTTAAAATCCTTGAGTGTAACTGGTTTACTATCCCACTAGTTAACATTGAAATGAAATTCCATTGTTTTATTTATCAGAAATCTGACTACTTCGGAGCCATTAGTCGACGGGACAAGAATACTCTTTATGTCTTCGAATCGAAATTGAGAATTGAATTCAGAAGTTTTAACTGGAACTAGCATGGGGTAAACGAATTTTAATTAAATGTATAATCTGACATATTCCAGTATTATCTTACCATATGATATCCAAAAAACCGTGTAAAGTTATACTTACATTTGAATGAGCTATAAAAAAAACACAAGAACAAGACTTTGAAAGAGTAATCATATTAATACGGGAACCATTTTTTAAACACCGCTAAATTTATATTGAAGCAAGTTAGGACTGCTCAATCACGAATTTTATATTTTATATTTCAGAACACAGTAGACAAGATAATTTTTCTAATGACGATAGATTATTTACCCGATTATTCCTTACACTAAAATTTTTGAATTTACTGCATTTGTTACCTAGTTATTTATTTAAAAATATCTAAGATTTGGGTATTATTATGGTGGAATTTTCACCAGGGTATGATGCGAGTTCTTATTAATTAGGGTTAAATATTTTAAAATTCACATTAAAACAATTAGTATTTTCTGCTGTTCAAATATAGCACAGAATACTTTTTTCTGTTCACAGTATACTGTATAAGGTTTTTTTTTTTCCAAAAATAATAATTTTTTTTCTTCCTTGTATTAACATTTATAATAATTAACATACTAATAATACATACTAATGTACTAATAATAATAACACACTAATGTACATTTATAATAATTAACGTATTGACATCACACAGTTCTAACTCATTCTATCTATAATTCATATTTTTTTTATTTGAATCTCCAGTACCAAAAGATACATTTTATCAATTTTATCATTAATTTTATTTAAAATTTTGAATGTATTAATATGGTTTTTATTCACCCTATTCTTTAAAATAAAACATAATATTATGTAAATAAAAATCATTATTAATACAAAATTCAAAATTCAAAATTGTCATTTCAAAAGTTTTCGTTATTTACATAATAATCTACACGAAAACATGAATTAAAACCAAAGCTTAAATACGGAAGATATTCCAAATCTTTACTAAAATAACGCAATTTTTCCCATTACGCAGATTATAACCTTTATTCAGACACGGTTGATTACATTAAAATTACATCTGAATAATTCCTTCAAAGTATTAAGTACATGCGACAACTGAGTGAGAACGTATACTTAAAAGTATTTCATAACAACAAATTTTTCGCTCTTACTTTTGTTAGAAGTATTTTGTTTCAAAATAAGCTGCACTTTTACACATGCATGAATAAATCCTGATAATGTAACTGAAGTTGATAAAAGTAAAACTAATGCTACTTAGAAAACTTTTGATATTTGTGAAACAAAAAGCATTGAAGCTTAAAATATGCAAGAGACTTTTCATGAATTTGAAATTAAAAGAATAACTTTCACTTTATTCAAAAATTTGTTGCTATGATTGATGAATAATTTATTAGGAAAATATTTATAGAAATTTCTCATAAAAGGTTTCTATTGAGATGTGATAATGTTTTTTATTTGGTTAATAGTTTCTAATTTAAGTAAAGCTTGTAAATATTTCTTCAACACAATATAATAAATTTTTTGAATAGATTAAAAATATTATTATGTTATTAAAATAATTATCAAATTTAATAAATTAAATATGAGTAATGAAATTACCCAGTAACAAAATTTTATTTAAAAATTATACACTGAAAAATCACGTCTCTTTAAATGGAATCAATCGAGGTATCTTTTTGCACTTAAAAGTTTTAATTTAAAAGTAAAATATATTAGATATACATTTATTTATTTACTAATTCAGTTTATTTGAAAAATAAATAAAATTTCATCTTACAGTAATCTGATTTGTTTTGAATTAAATTTAAAAGCTTCATTCTAAGCTTCAGAATTTAAAACTTTTATTCTCATTTACTATATTTTCCATATTTTAGGAATTTAATGAAATTCTAAAGAAATAAAAAAGCTTCTAAATTTTAATTTATATATTTTTAAAAATCTCAAATTAATTTTTGATGACAGTATGAGCTATATGCGTTTTTATTCTAATAATAATAATAATAACAAAAATAATAAAAACTTACTTAGTGTGTAAACCCTCATGAATGTTAATATAAGTACAAATACAAGATTGTATAAATGGTAAATAGTTAGGTTTGTTAGTTGTAATATATGAAATATCTGATGAAAACTAATTATAAAATATAATACTTAATTTATGTGTACAAACAGTTAAAATTTATATATATAAAGCTGTTTTTAAATTACAGGATACATTTCTTTAAAAAAATTTAGCAATATTGAAGAAAAAATTCTTTATATTATATTACTATAATAAATATTACATTTTCAATTCCATGACGATTTAAAAAAAAATAACTCACGATGTGTACATGTATACGTAAGTTTATCCTAAACTTTCATAGTAAAAATTGCAAAAAAAAATGGTATGTCTAATTAGTAAATCTGTCTAATATGTGAGACATATATCAACACATATCGAGCAAAATATATACACACACGAAAATACTTTTGTTTATATGCAGATGACAAGAAATCCTTTTCTCTTTTAAAAGAAATCTAATAAATGTTGAGTAAAAATTCAATATTTACATTTAAAAAATAATGTACATTTCCGTTAGACTGCCGCCATGATATTTTAAATTTGGCGAATTATGCGCAAGGCGATTATATATGTATCTGTTTCGCTCGAAATTAAGGAATAAATATACAAGATATTTGTGAACTTATTCAATTTGAATATTTTAATTCTTGTGATATTGATAATATTTAATTATTCATTACTTAAACATATAATTAATTTAAAAGTTTTAGAATTATCCATAATTCTGTTAAATATTTTGAAACTTATTAGTAGGATTATTGCTGTGATCGTTAAATAATCCATCCAAATCGCGGTGTAGCAATCGTTTAACGGAGAAGTACTAGAGAAAACTTTATTGTAAATGAAATTTATAAATTGCTTATTCAGATTCTAAAAAAATTATAACATTTTCTTTCATGCTGTTGTTTATTAAATATACTTTCTTAGAAATTCACAAGCATTATTTAAAAAAAAAACTCACCATTAAATTATGCATTTAAAAAAATACAAAATTAAAATATTGTTTTTTAAATAACTAAGCATTTTTTAAATTCAAAAATGAATTAGAACGTTAGTGTAAAAAAAATTTTTTTCGATATTAAACATAAAATTTGGATATTTCTTTTAATTGAATAGTGATGTTAATAGCTGAAAACCAAGAGCAAACATTTAAAGTAAGCATATCTTTTAACGAATTTCAGAAGTTGAAGAATCTCTCTTTTTTTCCCTTCTTAAATCACTAGATATTTTCTTTAGAAAATATAACCTTACATAAAACAGTACAACATATTACAAGTATCAACCAATCAGGTAAGCGATATTTTACAACAGAATATTTACATATAAAGATATAAATTTACATAACCTTTCACCAAACAAAATTGCTTATTTTGGATAAACAATAAAATATTTAGCTTGCTAAAGTGCTAATTTACAAAAGAAAATTAAATAATTCAGATTAACAATATTCACGATAGAATTTAAAATTTTCAATCTATCACCATTCCTACGTCTAAAGAATACACATTTTGCAACTGATAGTTACCAAAATTCGATTGTAATTTTGATTTTTATGACAAGGTAATCAGATATGTTGTACATAAAATAATACACGGATATTCTCGAATATTTTTTACCTGCCATAAAAGGAAACAATGCGTTCAAAATCTGGCATAGCATTCAAAAAATCTTTATCGAGAAATAATACTTGAGATTCAGTTTAGCACATCAAGAACCATTTTAAAATGACATTTTTTGAATTTCAAATTAACCTGCATAAAATTCTGTTGAATAAATATATTCGATAGTTTTTCAAGCTATGTATTCCTCAATTTTTAGGGTGTTATATTTTTAAACGAAATACTGTATTTACAAATTGCTCAAATATGCACTTAAAAATAGATATATTCTACAAATATTAAAATATTTTTATTTGGCATGTGAACAGATATTCACATTGTGAACAGATATAGGGTCACTTTAAGCTTTATCTGTTTAATATATTTATTTTAAAATCTTAAGTGTCATTAAATGTTACTTTTAATAAACATGTACATATAAATTTTAATTTTAAAAAAGAATAGAAGATATTCTCATAAAGACTAGATGTTTTCATTTTTGATTTATGTATTTATTTATTATTATTTATTTTATTTATTTATTTATTTTTTCACAATTAAATTTTAGCATCGAACGGATTCTATTTTAGCAATTATTTAATTTTCGAAAACTCGTGTTGCGAACATAACACGTTCGTGAAGTGATTTTCGGAGCTAAAATAACACAATGGACAATTGGCAATGGTGTGGGATCCCCTCGGCGTCGTCCAGTTCATATTTTGATGTAATTTTGATCTTCCAAAGAAGAGATTAGTTCCACGCTATGGCAAGCCCAAAAGGCAAGCCCCATTTATTATTGTTTATTATTATATTATATTATATTATATTATATTATATTACATTACATTATTGTATAATACATTATTAAATTATGTTACATTATTATATCACATTATTGTATATATTTATATTATATCATAATTATATTATATTATATTTTTACAGTTATTATTTAACAGAACGTGTAGAATACTGCAGCCACGTCGGAGCAGGCGGTCTTTAGCTTGCTAGATTGTCGGTTCCACAATTATTCAATTACGAGCCCGATTTTTATCAGCTAGACTAACCCTGCCGTAACAGGTTCGTAAAAAAATGATGATTATGGGGCTTTACATGCGGGATAAAACATGATATCCGATCCAAGTTCGCAACGAGCTAAAATTCAAAACGATGTATAGCGCTTTATTTTGTGCACAAAAAGCTGTAATAACACCTTAAGTGTTAATGGCATAACATAGCATAACAGTGAGAGTAATTCACATCGACATTAAATATAAGAGGTGCGATTTTAGAGGGTAAGTATATTGCTTTATTTTGATGTTTCTTGATTTTTTTTCGTTTATTCTCTCTTTAATTTGTTGTAAAATAGTAAAAATAAACAACTATTGTATTATCATTATTGTTAAACAATTTTTAGGTTGCTTATAAGTGATAGATTTTAAATACCCGCTATCCAGTTAAAATGTTATATTCTGTCAAGTCTTAGAAAATGTACCTAATCAAATTTCAGACATTACAAAAAAAAATAAACGACCTGTTAATTATTACAGCTCACTTATTTTTTTACATTTGACATAAGTATTACTAAAAAAATTATTTATTAACGGTTGTACAGTTGATTAGCAATATCTTTTCCTTAGAGAAATAAATAGAATTTTTAATTACGATGAGCCGTCTGGTCTTGTAATTTTATTATAAATCATTAAATTTTAAAACTATCTTTGAGTTTTTTCTGTTTATGGGGAAAAATAAAAACTTAATTTTGTTCAAAAAATTTATTTTTTTCAATATTAGTGTCTCTGTAACAGAAGTTTCAAACTTTTCAAACAAATGAATAAAATCAATTTAAAATTAAAATTGTAAAAATTTATTGAATGATCAATTTTGTTTCGGGTATTTCTTTAAAAATCAACAACATAAACCTAATTCTTCATTTTTCCTAAGGAAAATATTGTTTTAGAATATTTCTTCCTGTGAATAACACAGCAACTGGAAAAGTCTGTGGTTACAATATACTCTGAAATAATTGTAAACAGAAAAAATACAGTTTATAAGATTTTATTGTTAACTTAAATTACTCAATAAACAAATAAAAAAAATAAATAAAAAAAAAGGCAATGACAATTTCTTGAATAATTTGTTTTGTTTCTTGTATTTTTAAATGAACAACTTAAAGTATTTTTTTTTCCTAAGAAAAGACAAAATGTCTTAAAATATTTTAATCCAGTGAACAACCCACAAACCAGAGACGTCTTTGGTTGCAATTTATTCTGAAGTGCTTTTAAAAAGAAAAATAATGCAATTTCAAAAAGGATTTTGTTGTTCCCTTAAATTACTCATCAAAGCTTTCCTAGGTAATTAAATTACTTTTCCAGAACTTAGTTATAAAAAATTAATTAAGTTTCTAATTTTCTATTTAACTTTTAAAAGCGAAATATCGAAGACGTTAACATAAAAGATCCCAATCTGCTGAATGTTTTTTTTTTAATGTTTTATCACTTTTAAAAAGTAAAGATAAAATAAAATGATACTGAAGACGTGAAACATTATTTTTAAAAATATATATTAGATTATTCAGTGACGAAGCATTTACGAAAATTAACGTGATTTCTTACTTTTTAACTAAAATTATTTTAAACCAGCCCTTTCTTAAATTAGGTTTTAATTCCTAAAATGAAAATTTATAGCACTGATTGCATTGTAATTATTAATGGGTCTTCAAATATGAAGAACACTTCGAAAGCTATGAAATCTTGCGTGGTCTGATTGAGTTGGAAGAGTAAATGTCACCTGTCGGATCAAGCGGTAGATGGTGATGGCTCTGTGATAATGTCGAGTTAAGAAACCAACTTGCTTCCAAACCAACGCTGTTATAGCAGCATTGGTTTGGAAGTGTCAAGGTTACCAGTCAAATCCTGTGTTGGATGGAGATGGTGTCGGTGAAAGTGTTCGGTTAAGCATAGAAGTATTGGGATGAGGTACAAGAAGGTTGGTGTAAAATGTTACCAGCTATTTTGAGGTAATTTTTCGTTTGGTTTCAGAAAGATGTAAAGCGAGTTTTAGGGAAGTTACGAAGGTGTATGTTCAGTTAATTATAGCTGATTTCATGACTAAAATATTACAAAAATGAAGTGAATCGTTCTTTAGCCATTTGCTTTAAATTGTTTCTTCCGAATTAAAGAAGTTCGTGCTTTTTATATGTGCTTTGACTCGTGCTTTGACTCGGGCTTTGATATACATCTTTTGGAGGACCATATTTATGATGAGGATAAAATAAACCGCCCTGGATACAAGAAGTAATTCAAAGTGTTTAGACAAATTTAAATATAGTCTTTGTGATAGTAAAATCGATCTAAGTTAATTAAGTTTATGTCTGTGATTGGTCTTAGTGCTTTCCCCCCTTCTTAGTAAAATGAAGAAACATTAGTTTTTTATAAGTTGTCTTCATTAACTACTTCACCCTACTTTTTGATTATGATGGGAGAGAACAGCACAGAAGCAGTAAACCAGCCGTCACGAATTTTTAAAATAATAGTTCAACATTTAAAAAAAAAAAGGAAAATGAAAAAGAAAGAGAAGAATCCTATTACACAAATTTTGCTTCAAAAAATATCTTAATTGTAAGTTTTTTATTCTATCCGTGCTTGCTACTAAAATGTCACTACTAAAATAATCAAATATAGCAAACTAAAATTTTAAACATATTGGTTGGAAATAAAATGGAACTATTTTTCTGATAAATTACAAAAGGATGAAAGAGGGGGGGGGGGGGATAAATGTAATAACGTTTTGTAGTACTCAAATTTGACTTCATTTTGATTAGTTGCAATTTTTTTTTTGTATTGTTTCTATTATGTACAAATATTTCGTATTTGTTCTCTGTAATGTATATGATAAATATGCACTTATGTTGCACATTCTATTTTGTATTATTGCTTTGAAAATTAAAACTTCATGAAAGAGGTTTTTTTTTTTTTTTTTTTTTTTTTAATTATAGCATTACACAACATATTAATTGAAACATTACATATATATAAAAATACGTACGAAGCTTTATTTAATACAAATTAATTATTATTATTATTATTATTTTATAAAAGATTATTATTTTATTTTATTTTTTAATTTGTTTATTTATTTTAGATTAATTGTATGTTCAGTTTAAATTAAACTTTAATCAAATGTATTTATTATTATTATTATTTTTTTTTTTGGTGGGAGGGGGGGGGGGGAGTAATTCGTGCACTTTAAGTGTACAATTTTTATCTTAATTTAAAAATAATAATAATAATAATAATTAAAAGGCAAGCTGATTGATAATAAATTACAAAAAAATGTAAATTTTAAAAATGTTCCCTTTAAATACTTAAAAGAGCTATTAGCAGCAACTGTTATTTTCATCTTTTGAGTAGAAATATAATAAAATTTATTTTTATTTTTACACAATAGAAAAAACAATATTCTGTGAAACTATTAAAGTAAAAAGAAAGAAAATTTATCTGATATACACATATGCATTTTATTTGAGATTGTATAAAATATCCTTAAAACAAATTGGGATTATATTATATTGACAATAAGATACCTTTAAAATAGTGTTCATGTTCTGAAGACTTTTTTTTTTCTTTATTATATTAACTGATACAATTCCGAAGAAAAAATATACACTTAATTATCCATTTAAAACAATACAAAATTATGAAAGGGATAATAAACTTTAAAATAGTAAAAGATGTCTTTAAAGTAATACAAAATTTTAAAGTGGCCAATATACTTTTAAAGGTTTAGTTCAAATTAAATTAACCGAAAGTCCTTTGTAAAATTCAATCTTAGAACAAAGAATAATAAAGCATTCATTTTTATTTATTCATTTTTCTTATTATCATTTATTAACCGTTGAAATCTGAAATTATAGTTAATGTTCACAATTTACCACGCATTTGTATACATTTCCGTTATCAGTACCCAAGTAGCCTTGTCTGTAGAGGGCGAAGCTCGTAATGGGCATTGCAGATTCGACACTCGCTGCCGTAGACCGTCCTGTACACTAACAGTGTCGGGTGCACGTAAAGTCCACAATGACCCCCGTATATGTTCCTCACATATAGTATTTTGGGTGTTACTGAAACCTCTCCGCAGAGGATTAACATTCTGATGGAATATTTCTGAAAACCAAGAGGAGTTCCAGTCCTTAACTAACTGTCCAGTGCGTAGGTAAAGGGCAACGATAAAACCTCTTCCATTTCATATCCGTTTCGTCTTTTCAGTAATAATAAATTGCACAATAATTGCACATTAAAATTTTAGCATTCAGAATTTATTCGAGTAATTTATTGACATTACTTTTTTCCTAAAGATATTTTCATATTTAAAGAAATTTCTGATACATATCTGTTTCTTAAAACAAATTTGTGCATTCAAAACAAGGCTATATCAATTACACTAGAATTCGATATTTGTTATTTTAGAAATTTCTAATCTTTTATACATATGTAGATGATATGGATTTAAAGTTATTAAACCTATATTTATTTTATTTATTATTATTTTTTAAGAATAAAGATTTTGCATCATTTTGTGTTTTACAATGAAGTTATAAATGTTTCTTTCACATTTATTTAAATTTTGCAATATTTTCATAGCGTTCGCCAAGAACAAATTCCTTTCCACATTCTACCATGCATGATAAAAACGCAATACCAATTACTTTAACCACAAAAATAAAATGTGTCATTTTCTTTCTGCCGCTAGCATACTGAGCCTACAATTGTTCCGAAGAAATCATTGCGGAAACGTGACGAAATTGTTTTACAACTGAATTTCTACGTGACATAAAATTTATATGAGTATAATAAACTCTTTTTTCCTGATCTGTTTTGCTTTGTACTGAAAGTAATTAATAGCGCCATTTGTATTTGCATATTTATGGGATAAATAGCATAAAATATAAAGAACATTTCATTTGGTATAATAAATGTTACTTTGTATTTCAGAATGACTTTTATGTAAATTAAATCAAAAAAATAATTTATTTCAAAAATTATTCATTGTCTTTGTATTGCAAAATGATACTAAACAGTATCATAAATACTGTACTATACTAAACATCACTATACTAAATATGTGTCATATAATACACTAAATATGTGGCATATAATACACTACTACGTGCCATATAAACCTAAAAAGAAAAATCAATATCAATAGAAAATTAAAAAGCGTTATTTAAAAATTTTCGTTAATAATAAATTAATCTCTATGAAAACGCAAATTAATACTTAAATGAAATATTTAATGAATTTTTTAAGTTTTTTTTAGGCTTCCCTTAAATAATAATATTTTTCCCTTTCCACAGATTATTTACTCTATTCTGATATGGTTGATTACATTATACTCTATTCTGATATGGTTGATTACATTGAAATTACATCTGAATAATTCTTGCCTAGAATTAAGTACATGCGATAACTCGGTGAGAAGATATACTTAAAACGTATTCCGTATCAACAAAATTTTCTCCCTTACTTTTGATAGAACTAATCTGTTTATAAATCAGCTACATATTTGTGCATGCATGAATAAGTCCCGATAATGTAACTCAAGTTCAAAAAAAAAAAAAAAAAAAAAAAAAAAAAAAAAGATAAAAATAATGGTACTAATGAAACTTTTCAGATTTGTATACCAACGAGCATTGAAGCTTAAAATATGCAAGAAAATTTTCATGAATTTGAAATCAAAGGAGTAACTTGCAGTTTATTAAAAAATTTGTTGTTGTTATTAATGAATAATTTATCATCAAAATATATTTATGTGTCTTCTGAAAAATCAATAGTTACACAGAGTTTATAAAAAAAATGTTTACTTAATGGTAAACAGCTTCTACTATAATTAAAGCTTGTATTATTATTCTTTTTTTCTTTTTTTTTTTCATTAAACAAGAAATTTATTGATATAATTAAAACATCACAATGTAAAGGAATTTATCTAAAAAGTGAATATGAATAACAGTATTTTTCAGTAATAGAATTTCACTTGATAATACTTTTTACTTTCCTAACATACATATTTAAGGAAAGTACTGTGATTATGTTAAAAATCTGACTTTGAGATTATGGTGTTTCTATACGTTTTGAGGTTCCTTAAGCTCATTTTTTTCTATTTTTACGTTGATGTATGTATGTGTGTTTGTATGTGTGTATGAGTGTGTATATGTGTGTGAGCGAACACGACAGCGCCTAAACGTTATATTAAAAAGAGCTGAAATTTAGTATGTATGTTATAGGTCACCATAGCTCGAACCCTATTGATTTCGGTGAAAGTTGGTCTTATAGTCTTTTTTTTTCAGGACACAAAAAAAAATTCTTTTTCATTATGGCCGATGGGCTCAATTTTTTTTAAAAGTGTGATAGCGTGTAAATACCTTATTAGATTGAGTTGAAAACTTATACACATAATAGAGATCACCGTCGTATGAAATATATAGATACTGATGAATCTAACACTTTTGATTTTTTACAGGGACGCAAATAAGTATTCTTTATCATTATGGCTTATGGGCCCCAATTTTTTAAAGTGTGATAATATCTAAACGCTATATCCAATTTAGCTGAAACTTTATACACATGCTATATGTCATCGCAGCACAAAATGTATGGATTTCGGTGAGTTTAGCCCTTATAGATTTTTACAGTGACACAACTAAAAATTCTGCACCATTATAATCTACGGACTCAATGTACTTGAAGCGTAATAGCGTAAAATTAAACAATAGAGAAAAATACTCAAACACCATATTATAATTTTCATTTTTGTTTATTTAACGACTTGTCGTACTTTAATTTTTTATACAGCCGATAATTACTTAATATTCAGATATTCAGAAAGTCGAGTAGAATCATTCCATTTTTTTTTTTTTTTTTACTCATTAAACACGCAATATGAATTTCTCTCTTTTTTTTTTTCTCGTATATTTTGAGTTTCAATGTGCATTTCTTATCCTATGTAATTTAAATAATTATAAAAAATGCATTTTGTTAGAAGTTATGTTTCCAAAATGGGAGATTTTGTAAGGTATAGCAAAGTTAGCTACAATTAAAATTTGCACTTTACGAGTAAAATGTGAATGTGAAGAATTTTAGGATTCGGTTGATCACTAGAGTTAGTTCCTGGGTTGAACGAAATTGTAATATGTTAATTTTATAAAGTAGTTTGGAAAGAAACTGTATAAAAGTAGAAGGAAGATTGCTTTTGGGGGTTAGTTAGTTGGAAGGAGAGCAAGAGAGTTAGTTAGAGGGAGGTAGCCGATTAGAAGGTAGGCTGTTGAGTTAGCTGCTTAGAGTAGTGTATTAGATGATTGTTGTCGAGTAGTACCGTGGTATAGGGAATCCTCCCGCGTACGAAAGATTAGAAGCAGCAGTGAGAGCCAACGAAGTTAAATAAAGTAGTTGAGTGTAATTGCGGTTATCTATTTAAAGTTAGAATATTTGTGAAGGCTGCCCATTTAAACTTATAAAGATATTAAGTATAATTAAAGTCCAACGCCCACCTTTTTGTTTAAGCTGAAAATAAAAGCTCATTTATTTTATAAATCTGACTTTGTTGTTATTTCATTATCTATTCCAGTTAAGTTAAATAAACAAGATTCAAGTCTCGTGCTCATAAACTAATTAAGTTTCAGCTTCAATCGAAAGTAAAATAGATATGACGTCTAGAAATCGTTCGTCACAGTGGCGCCCAAATCAAGTCGAAATTCCCCCCGAGCAAGTACTTTTTGACGGCACCACGAGTGTGCTTCAATTTTTTGAGCAGCTTGAATATTTTTTTTAACTTTTACAAAAATGATGTATCCGAAAAATATGGTTGGTTAAAATTTTCCTTAAAAGGAAAACCGAGACAGTGGCATAAATTAATCGCCTGCCATTCACTTGGGCCAAATCCAAACTATGACGAGTTAAAAAGTAAAGTGATAAGTCTTTTTGCCACTCGTTATAACAAATTGAGATTAGAACATGAGCGTCCCCTTCCCCCTCACGAGCGTCAGTCGGAAGCAGTAATAAAACCAGTGGAAAAACCACAAGAAGTTATTAAGTCGCAGGAAGCAAGCTCGATTAATTTAGATCAACCTAAAACTGGCGATGAAAACTGTATTTCTAGTGACAAAAGTCAAATACAAGTTGAAGCAAACGAGCAAACTTCGCCTTTAACCAGCACTACAGACAAATCTACGTCTGTTATTCAGCCTTTAGCCACGGATAAGAAATCCGAAAAATTATCTAATACTGCGACGGAGGTTGTAAAGAAAATCCAATTAAAATTACTGTGGCTGCTGAAACCGTTAAACGGAGCGAAAGTGACAATCCATTAAATATTGCGGTTAATCTTTGTAATCAGCCCTTAGATAACAGTTTTGAATCTATACAGCCAACAGAATCGGTTGTTTCTATTGAGAAATTGCACGTAAATAGTCAAAATGTCCCGCCGACTAAAATAAAAGAAAATGAGGTTATTTTAAATAAAATAGATATGACGTCTAGAAATCGTTCGTCACAATTTGACATAAAATTGGAGTAGAAAAGAAGTGGAAAAATTGCAAAACCCTTTTTAATTTCCTTGATGCCTGTTTGTTATAATTTATGAAAAGAACTGTTTTATTTCATATCCAGTGTTTTAAACCCCTGCACCCGAATGAGTTTTTTTTTTTGGTGGTTTTTTCCTTTGCTGATGTTTTGCAGAAAAACAAACATCTTTGTTTGAATAATGGAAAAAAATAATAGAACTTTCATTACAAACTTTTTTTAAAAATTACCAAAGAAGCTAGGTGTTTCAAAACTTAATGTAAAAATTCGAAATATATTTATCTTAATTACTTGCAGAGTAAAAAATAAAATAAAAATAAAAATAAATTGTTCTTACAGAGGGAGCTTTAAAGCCTAATGGGTTAATATATAGATAAATATTTTTAACAGCAAATATAACCATTTAGAAGATTATAAAATATATTACAAAAATTAAACACTTAAGTAAGCGATACTTTTTTAAGATAAGATTTACAAATAAAGAAAGAAACAAATACAAGACATTTTATTGAAAATTGTGTAATTTGAATAAAACTTAAAAAGTTTACATCGATAATACCGCTAAATCTCAAAGGAAAATTGTTTTGTTCAAATTTATAGAATTTATATTTTTTTCAGTCAATGAACATTCTTTCATGTGATAAATGAATATTTTATATTTGATGTTTCCAAACACTTTTGAATGACTAATTATCATAACAATGTAAACATATCCAGATAATCGTTTATATCGTACGTAAATTAATACTCAGTTATTCTCGAAAGCCTTTTATCTAGCACAGAATTTAACAAAGCTTTTGAAATCTGCCACAGCATTTAAACATTCTTTATCGAGAAATGATACTTGAAATTCATTAAAGCACTTCAAAAACAACGCTAAAATGTAATTATTTGAATTTTAAATTAATGTAAGATAAAATGCTTTTGAAACAGATGTTTTCGATAGTTATTAAAGCCATATAATCTTCAACTTTTGTGGTGTTATCTATTTAAAAGAAATTTGTTATCTGCAAATTGTTAAAATATCTACTGATAAATGTATACATTCTATAAATATTGACATATGTTTGGCAAGTAAAAATATTAGGTTATACTTTTAATTTTATTTGTCTATTTTTTTGTTTTTTATTTATATGTTATTAAATATTCTTCTTCATAAAATAAATTATATAAATTCAAATTTAAAAGACGCATAGCATTATGTTTACTAAAACTACAGAAATTTAGCTTAAATTTTCATCTCGATCTGTTAAATGAAACATGTTTTCTGGAACTGGATTAAATTTGTAAATATCCATACAGATATCCTCTGGTCGTCACAATTTTTACTTTATTCTATATTCAATAGAAGGAAGTATTGGATTCGTAAAATTTTTCGACTTCCGGTTTTCGACGGATTTACACGTTATGAGAGAACTAGAATACGATTTTATCATTTAAAAAAAATGTCTGTCTGTCTGTTTGTCTCTGTGTGTGTGAGAGAGAGAGACAAAAACTTTGTGGCAACTGTATCTGTGGAACTTCTGCTCAGAATTCCATATAAATTTATATGCAGATGCACCTTTACCTAAATTAGTGTTTATCAACTTTTGGTGTTAACTGCTCAACAGGTGGCGTTGCTATACAGCGATTTCCGCAATTTAAGGAGAGGCTATATCTCTGGTTGTATTGAGTATAATCAAACAAAACTTGATATGTAAGAAGGTCACTATGAGACATTATGCTCACTGTAAAAAATTTTACGGCAATTTACAAATAAATACTTAGTAATGGTACAGGTATTATCCCAACTACTAGGAAAAAGTTTGTAACCAGATACTCCTTGTATTCAATGCTTAAATAACATATGTAATTCTACTACATTTTTCCCAGTCGTTTTTCACCCTACGTCTCTCCTCTCCCCGTTTGAAGAGAGCGATTTCTTTCGAGGGAGTCTTGCTTTCGAGCAAATGCTAATACTGAGCGCATGCGTAGAAGATACCAGAGGAGAAACGCAGACCGGGGACATGTTTTGTTAAGAGGAAATCGCGTCGGTCGTAAATCAAATCGTAATGAGGCGGACTTTTTAAATCTTAATCTGTAATATTTTATTTAGTGTTAACGTTATACACATCTTTATTTTAGAAAAAGTAAGAATTCATAAATATATATCTTTAATTTGTAATACAGGATGCTTAGTTAGATGTCAACTTATTTTAATTTAAACTTTTATTTTGATGTCGACATCAATTCTTAAGCCTCATTTTCGAACTGTGTGATGGAAAACTGGTATGATGCACGAAAGGTTTCTAATATCTGATAAACAGCAACTGCTAGGTGGAGGTTTGTGTTAGCTAGTTATTACTTATTTAAAATTGCTAGCTACGCAAATACTTTCCTGGCAAAGCTTTTATTATTATTATAATTCACTTATGTGATATTAATTAACATTCAGCAAACAAGAAACAAGTAGGATAAAACAATTAAAAAGTATGTAGTGTTAATTATTATTTTTCTAAGGTATTTATTTGATTTATTGTTTTTTTTTTTTTTTTTTTTTTTTTTTTTTTTTGTAAAATAATGTTAGAGAATTAAGTGAAAATGGTATGCATAATTTAAGCAATTTAGAAATACCATATAAGTTTCGCCGACATATATTTTTAAAAATATTAAATTACCTTTATTGTTATTTATTATTAAAATTCTCAAGTGTATTTTATTTTGCTCTATTATATTTCATCTTTACTAATTTATTATTAGTGATTCATTATATATATAGACAGTCGGTTTTATTCCACTTTTATAAGCTCATATTAAAAAAAAAAAAAAAAAAAAAAAAAAAAAAATGACAATAAAAAGAAAAAACATAATTTTACAAAAGATTTGTTTATAAAAATAGATTTAATATTTATTGATAAAAGTTTTGAAAAAACGTATAAATATTACTTTTTTCTAATCAATTTTATGACATTAATCAATTAGAAAAACATTGAATAGGTGCACAAAACTTAAAACAATAAAGCTTTTTCTTAATGTATATACTACGTTATTGGAAAAAATACTAAATTTCTTCTTGTAATTATGAAGAAGATTTTTGATGACAATAATAGACATGAATAAATATATTGAATTATTGGAGAATACTAAATGCATAATATCCCACTGAAGCATTTGTTATTATTATTGTTAAAGTAAACTTCAGTTTTATCAAGGTTTTTTAAATAATTTTAAATGTAATGTACTGATTATTTTGAAAAATATGCTGATTTTTTTACCGAATAAAATTTGGCATAGTACTGTAAAAAATATTTTCTTTTCACATCATATTTTAAAAGTTTCGATTCTTTAAAATAAAATTTATTAATTAAATGTACAATATTATTATATATACGTATTTATTTATTTATTTTGACTTATTCAAAAAGAAAATATCTTTTAAAAAATATGTTTAATATATTATGTATAAAAGTTAAGGCAAAAACTTTTCAGAGGCTACCCCTGAATTCAGGGTTTTTAAAAATTTTGCTGTCTGAATCTCATGTTAAATTATTTTGTTTTTTATAGAAATTTCTTATCTTGAATGTTTAATTTGTTTTATAATGTATTAAGAAGTCTCCTAATACTATCACTTATTATAGGTAGCGATAGCATATATCATTAATAAATCTCCCCTATCTGCATGCAAGTAACAGTTTTCAGGGTTTTTACATGTTAGATAGTTTCACCTCTGACTTTGGTATATATTTTTGATATTTCGAGCAATTTATATCTTCTAAAAGTATAATAAACACATATAATCTGCCGTCATTTTAATAAGAACTAAACATAAAAAAATTTCTATTATTATTATTATTTTTATTTAATATATTGAGCAATATGAAATATATTCTGGTACTTAACAAATAAAGTTTGGCATATTATATTGCAACAAATATTTTCTTCTCACAATCATATTTTAAAGGCATCTATTTTTTAGTTAAAATTCGTTAAAATATGATTCCCTATATTTATTTATTTATTTTAACTTAATCAAGAAGATATTTTGTTTATGATATATTTAATATATTATACTTAAAATTATGAAGAAAATATTGTTAACGTTTTTAATATTTCAAACAATTTAAATTTTCTAAGAGTACATATTTAAATAAATATTTTTTATCACCAATTATTTTTAACTAAAACTAAAGAGGCTTCTTATTATTTTTCTATTATTATTTCATTAAATTTTAAATTTGACATTGTGAAATATATGCTCATATTTACCAAATAAAGTTATGCATATATTATTGCAAAAAATGTTTTCTTTTCACAATTATATTTTAAAGGTATCGATTTTTTGAGTTAAAGTTTGTCAATAAAAAGTGATTCCATATACGTACTTATTTATTTATTTATTTTGACTTAAAAAATAAGTTTAATAAATTATATATAAAAATTAAGGTAATGATATTGATATATGTTTTTAACATTTCAAACAATTTAGATTTTGTAAAAGTATATATTTAAATAAACATTTTCGATCAGCCATCATCTTTAACTAAAACTAAACATAAAAGGTTTTCTAATATTATTCTATTATTTATTTAAATTTTTTAGCAATATTACTCATAATATTAAATATTGTTAATTTAAAAATTTTAGTAAGCTAACATGGGGTATTTAAGGGTAAATTTATTTATATTACTTGTAGTGTTTCTGTAAACGTAACTGTAAAATTTTTGTGAATATAACCGAAATTCATTTGCATTATTAATTACATTTCCTTAGCACAATTACTGATAAAAAATCTGTATCCTAAACAAAACAAATTTAGTAAGGTTACA
Organism: Salticus scenicus; assembly: GCA_963930645.1. Lineage (NCBI taxonomy): Eukaryota > Metazoa > Arthropoda > Arachnida > Araneae > Salticidae > Salticus > Salticus scenicus. Next base: position 219,621,376 of record OZ005656.1, on the reverse strand, counting down.
TGGATATTATTTGAATTTACACTAATAATAACCATGTATCCTACACAAAACATTTCCTGGTAAAATTGCAGTATTACTTTCAGTAATGCTACTAACACAATCTTAGTAAACATACAAAAAAAGCACTTGACCCGTTAACTAAGAGTTTCTTAGTATATTTACTAACGAAGTGCGTGTAATGTTGACTAACTCTAATGGAGTAAGATCACTTTTGAACAATCTGTATTGGCTACTAGAAAAGTTTATGGAATACCAGTTTCCTAGAATTTTTCTAGTAGTACTACAGAATTTTTTTTACAGTGCTGATTCCAATATAATGCTCATCGGAAAACAGATGGCGCAGATATACAGCGATTCCTTCAATTTAAGTGAAGGCTATATCTCAGGAACTACTGGACATAAATGCATATAAATTTATAGATAGATGCACCTTAACATAAATTAGTTCTTTCATTTTTTGGAGTCATTCGCTCAACAGGTGGCGCTGTTACATAGTAAATGCTGCAATTTAAGGAAAAGCTGTATCTCAAGTTCTATTGCGTATAATCAAACAAAACTTGATATTTGAGAAGGCCATTATGAGGCATTATGCTATAGATGGCGCTATTATACGGAAAATTTCCTCGATAACGGGAAGGCTATAATTCAACTGGTATGGCATATAACTGTACGAAACTTGATATGTGAGATAATTATTGTTAAAACACACCTTCTAAAATGTTATTTATAAACAATAAAACTGTCTTTATTTGGATATTTAGTGTTAGTTTTCTCTAAGATGAAAATCATTTGCATTTACCATGTTAGATAATTTTATAAATAATAGTTTTAATAAATTATTTGCACTTAATGAATTTGTATACGAAAATATAGAAGAAAGTCTTGGAACGGCCACAACATACTAGATTTTGTGTACGTGAAGTTGGTATCAAAGCAGGATTGAGAACTCTTAAGGGGAATAGCAATTCTGTTTCTACACCGAAGAGGTGATATCATCGTCCATAATGCGGAAGGTTCTGGTTCGACACTGTCTAATAGAACTGAATGATTTTACTTAACGTGAGAATTTTTATGGGATGCATTAAGAAAAAGTCTGTTCTGCCCGATTATCCTCAGTATGATTTTGTTACAGAAAACTTTTGTTAGAGTATTTTTCGCCTAGCATACAGACATTTTCAGGCACATTTATTGCTAGGAATTCAATGCAATTAAACAAGATTCTATTTTCGCAAGTATTTGTCACGAGAAAGTATTTCGAAAAGCAAAATTGTTTCAAGGAATTAACTCATATACACACACACACACACACACACACTGCTGCTCAAAAGTTTAGCAAGATTTGCAAACGATCAGATCTTTTTTCAGTTTAAAATCTTATCTCTCGATGAAATCTTTTCAAACATTGGGTATTTGAAGAACTGTGTCTTCCTCATGTTTTTCAGTGAAGATTGATTTAAGATGACATTTAGGAGACCGAAAACAAATTGAGTAAAATCAACAATGTTTGTGATCGCATGGTTAAATTAACGAAATGAACTGTAACTTTAGGATATGTTAATACAGACCCAATTTAATATGTGGTTGAATTTCTGTGGCGATAGTATATTAAATGACGGAGATATAAGCATTTATATAAAAAAAAATCAACATGTTTTTTATTTATAATATACAAAGTTTTTAACGAAAATTATTCTCACTTTCAGATAAGTTAGAAATACACTTTTAAAACAATATACTGCAATCGGAATACAAATATCCCATGAAATATGCACATTGTCATGAAAACCATTTTCACTGCGCATGTGCGAAAGATAAAAAAAATTATACATATATATATATATATATATATATATATATATACAGCATAGGTGGAAAACTGGATGTATTGGGCAACTTTTATCAAAAGTGCATTTCAATAGAGTAAAAATTTAGCAAATTATACGAAAAAGAACGAGCTAGATTTTAGATAATTTCTAAGAGTTGAAATTTCTTAAGAGGGTTTTCTGCTGCCGCGTAATTAATATAAAGGTCCAATTATTTTAACCACTTAGAAACGTTCTTTCTTGTGAAAAACCGCTTATCATCTCACACATCTTAGTAAATAAACAAAAGTATGCTAGCGTTACAAGCTTATAAGGGGCTTTCTGCTATATGTATCTATGCGGTATTTTACTATATTCTACCACGCTCGTAATATTCCTTGTTAATGATTCGAGAACATTAGTTATCCACTGCATGGGTTCCTGTAAGCCGTATGGATATGGGGGCACGAACACTTTGTCTTTAACGTAAACCTATAAATAAAAAAAATACAATGAATCAGATCTGCGTATCCCGGTGACCAACAAAGAAATGGAATACTGTTTATTACGGACAATTTCTTCATTTCTATGCAATTGGTAGCGTCATTTTAATTATCAGTATCTCCAGCAGCGATTTTGTAACCGGAAGATTCTCCACTATTGCTAGATAAAACTTGTATAATTATAGATTCCGAGTTAATTTGTTTTGGCTAAATAAATGAAATACAAAATTTATACTATGTAATTCTTTTTGTCCCATTGAGTATTTTATGACGACAAACAGGTTTTCGTTAATTACAGGTAATTTTTACGAAAAGTAAAGTATTTAAAGTTATTATAAATAAGTTAGTCATCGACGCAAAATATGAACACGACAACTGTTGTGATGTCACTGTACTTAACTATAGTGGATCTGCAGATCAGGTGCTTCAACATCCTCTTTGCATTACTCATTACCCAGCTGATCATTTTATTTATTCCATATTATATATATATATATATAAACAAACTGATAATAAATGTAAAGTAATCCCAAAACACATGGGGGGGGGGCTTCTTAATAGGAGCTCCGCACCCCCTGTAGGGAAGGGAAAATGAGAAGTTTCTGAAGAAACGTGCGATTTTTAGCCAAAAAATTCGTTTCGAGCCCCCGACTTCTCATAGATGAAAGCAAAAATATATAGCAAATGAATTCAAGATTGGAAATGAACAATTAAAAAAGCAATTATATTCATGAATAAAGTACAATAGTAAATATATCAATGTGAAAATGCAAAAATATAAATATTTATAAGGACAAATTTATATGACAAGTAGATTAAAAAAAATGAAGCCCCATCCCCCACCAAAAAGAACAAACCCTCTTCGGCTAGTAGGGCCACTAACCAGTATTTAAATGTCGTCCGAGATGATGAAAAATCTTAAGCTAGATCATATTCAAGAAGATGGAAATGTTTATCTAGTAGGAAAACATGATAGCGGTTGACAGTTAACTCTTTCGGTCCCATGAATATGAAATTTTCATCTACCTCAGGATCCCGGACAAACGGCCGAGATTTCACCCCCACGGAAACACAGAGCGGTTTCTTTTTCTATTCATGTGCGTGTCATTTCAACACGCCTTAAGATTAGGGGAAGAATGGATTATTGTCTGGTCCAGTTTCACTGCAGAGTGCAAATCTTTAGGACAAGAAAACTCCCTTCTTGTCACCATAAAGTTAACCCGCCCATTTGTCATATGCACTGACAACTAACCGCGGAAAAATGACCATCGCGAAGATAAAAGAGCGAAAAGGGGAGATGAACGATCTCAGGCGTTTTAGGGCCGGAATAGGACTGAGAGCTTTCGGGTGGTGTCGGCCGTTACGGGAACGAAAGAGTTAAAATGTTTTTGAGATTTTCAAGAGCTAATTTCAGGTCTAAATGGTTATTGCAAATCATTTTAATTCAGAGAATTTGGGTAAATATAATATTTTTAAAAAATCTATGACTGATACTGGAAAACCTGTATTAGTTATAGAGAGAATATTAATGTCTATATATATATATATTTTTACAGAAACCATGCTTTAAAAACTCTAAATGCGCAGTTATATTTCACTATGTTTAATTAAATTCAGCCATGTTAAAATGCACTTATAATAAATGCCGTCTATAGACGGTACTGGTACGATATCCTTTTATGTGTTTTTGTTCACTAGCCACAGTAGATATGTACATTAATAAAAACAATAATATGTACATTAATAATATATACAAATAATTTATTGTAAGTCATCAATATTTAAACAAAATTTAACACCACTTGTGTGTGGTCCTATAAATAAATTATTTAGTCTACATATAGCGTTTGTCTACAGAAAACATGCGTTTAAGCATTTTATAATCTTATTACGTACAAACTTTGAATAAACATCATAAAATGCAATAAACTCGCAACAATTGTTTCGGGTCGAAAAAACACACGACCCTTCATCAGGCGAATAAATTAAGCACGAGTGCTGCAGTCAAAGCGGCAACGTTGCCGCTGTGTTTATTCAAAGTTTGTAAGTAATATTTTTTACAACGCCAGTTTTGTGGTGCTTTTTTATTAAATCTTATAATGTATACTAATTCCAGTATATTGAATGTAGTATAACGAAATTTGCAGTAATTTGGATGAATGTGTGACATTGTCGGAAGACTTTTATAAGATCCTGTATATGTATATTAATTATTGTCTAAGCACACATTTTCTTCTGAAAGCATGATTTAAAGGATCTGTTAAATCCAAAGGATTTGTTAAATGCAATATAACCATATTAATGTGAGTTTATACGAAAATCTGCCCATAGTTCGTAATGATAAGAAAAATTTTGGGTTGTCCCTGTACACGAACAATAAACAATATGTGCACCGAAAATTCTACAGTTATTTTTGTGTAGCCCCTAAACATAGTCACCATTTTGCAAGTCAATCGGGGGATTTTTGCAACTGCTATTGCAATATATGCAAAATCTGTCTTTGGCGTATCCTTGTGGACGAACTACAAATAGTATACACATTCAAAACTATACAGCTAATTCTGTGTGGCTCATAAATATGTGTACGAAATTGAAAGTGAATAGCTTGTTTTTTGCTGCCTCTATCGCGAGACATACGTACATACAGACAGACAAACGGACAAAAGCATTTTAAGTCCGCGCTCTCAACGTAGAAGCCTACACTCACATTTCAGGAAATAAAATTTTAAGTACTTAGAAGATTTTTTGGCTTAAATGAAAATTTATCTGCTTAATAAAAACTTAATTTTCTCAACAATAATGTCATTTTATTTTTTTCTTTCAAATATCTCGAAAAAAAAAAATGAAAAATATATTAAAAAAAATAAAGTTTGCAAAAAGTTCTAGATTTTGATTTATTTTGAGTAATTTAAAAAAAACAACAACATGGAGGTAATCCTTTCTAGAGAAAAAGAAAAGATTCTTTTAGAATATTTTAATCCAAATAACAGCGAACCTACTAGAAAAGTTTCTTGTTGCAATATATTCCTAAATATTTGGATAAGAAAAATAATGCAATTTAAAGAAGCATTTTGTTTCTAGCTTTAACTACTACACAAAGCTTTCCCTGCTGTTAAAACTAGAATGCTAGAACCAAATTAAAAACTTTAATTAGGCTTTTAATTTGCTCTTTAAGTTATTACTAGTGAAACAACTATTTAATTTATAACAGAGTTACGCTGTCCCCCCCTCCCCCCGTTAAAAAAAGAGAAAAGAAAAAGAAAGAAAGAAATAGTAATCAAAACTTGGAAAAGTACTTTAAAAAAATCATACACGAAATTTTTGCAAACTAAAGCATTTATGAAAATTAGAGCTTTTTTTTTTTTTTAAGAAAAAATAAAATTAGTTAAAATTTTATTATTATTATTATTATTATTATTATTATTATTTATTTTTTAAGATTTCGAGCATCCAATATATTTTAGCAACAGAGTGCTTCTGTTTATAAGTTTTTTATATTTACCTTAATGCCTCAGTGTTAAAAGTTTGGAAACAACTTTATATGATTAACATATAAACAGCGTATTTATAACTATATAAAGTATATAAAAAATAAATAATAATGAAATTCATAAATTGAAAACTTTCTGCATTATATTAACATTTTCAAACGTAATTATTTGTTAGAAATTCATGTTTCGGTGTTTTTGTATCTCATTAATACAATTAGTACATAAAATTTTCGAGTATCTGTTACACTTTTAAGTAGAGATGAGACAAACAGATATTTTTCAAGAATAGGTTAATTCGTACCATACACTGTAAAAAAAAATAACTATTACCAGCTGCAAGAAACTCTCTGTGATTGGAGAAAATAATTATCTTCTCCAATCACACAGAGTTTCTTGCAGCTGGTAATAGTTATTTTTTTACAGTGTACTACTTTTAGTAATAGGCTCTTATAACAGATTATTTTTATAACCTATTATTACTTGGTTCATATAGGACTAATGTATTTCTAGTCCTTCGGAATAAACACATGTCCACACATGTGTCTTGCATAATGTATAAGGTTCATGTTTTTCAATCATATTGCTTTCCAAGAGTAATTATCACTTTATTTAACACCAGGATTTCTGCAATTAAAAAAATAAAAAAAGAAAAGAAAAGAAAAAGAAAGAATGCAGCTGATATGAATTAGGGGTAATGTCAAAGTTTAAAGAAGTTTTACACGGATATTAAAATCGCCACAAGACATTAAGCATAAGATTCTGTTAAATGAAGTACTTCCTTTAAACACGATGACAGAATGTTGTCAAGTAATACGTACACGAGCGCAGTGTTCTGTAACAAAGATTGCTCATATTATAAGCCATATGATTAATAAATAAATAAATAAATAATAATAATAAAACTTTAAAAAATGTCTTTAAAATATCTCAGATTTCAAACTATTGAATTATAGTCTTTTTTGCTTTTCGAAAGAACTTTAACATTCCAGATTGAAAAGAAAATTAATAGTCTTCAAACATGTATGGCAAACGAACACTTTGAATATGTTTTCCCAAATTAGAAACAGTTGTTTTAAAATTTAAATTTTGTTTACAAAAATAGCATTAAGTCATTTGTTTTCTCAGACACTTAATTTTAACATACGACCATAATTAACTAGTCTTGACATGTATACTCATTTTAAATCATTAAAAAAAAATCTAAAGAAAAAATAAGATAGAAAAAATAACTACAAAATAAATATTCATTTTCTAATGAAAATATTCTTGATTAAACTCAAACATTATTCATGATAAAATCACAATAAATAAATGTTCATCAACACTATCATGTATGCCACGGCGATTACGCATTTTCAGTTGCCAATACTTCAGCTACTATAAGCAATTTCAAATAAAAACAAACCCTCTTCATCCGCCTCATCCATTTCCGCACATCCTTTTAAAACATTGCCCATCGTCTCCCGAAACAAACTGTTACCAATACGCAAAGAGAATAGAAATTTAGCTACTGTATACCCATTACCCATCCCCATGACGAAATAATGAACATCAAATAATCACTTCTAATCCATCTCATGATGCCTTGAAGTATTAAGCATATTCGACGTATCACAAACATACACTACACTAATATTTCAACTGAACTAATATATAATAATATTTTGTTTAGAATAATACTTTGAATTAAATATTAGAAAGATGTAAAATAATCAAAGCTATTACTTATTTCAAAAGAATATTTGACTAAAATGTAATCTGTGAAGTTAAATTTCACAGACAGATTATACTAATATTTAAACTATACCAATACATCATAACAGTCGGTTTAGAATAATACTTACAAATAATATTAGAAAGTTGTTAAATAATCAAAGCTATTACTTATTTCAAAAGAATATTTGACTAAAATGTAATCTATGAAGTTAAATTTCACAGACAGACTATATTGATATTTAAATCAAATCATTGCACCATGACAGTCGGTTTAGAATAATACTTCAACAAAATATTAAAAAGGTGTTAAATAATCAAAGCTATTACTTATTTCAAAAGATTATTTGACAGATATGGAACCAACGAAATTAATAAATATTTGTTTAAATCGTTAAATGAAAGCTAGCAAGAATATTTCACTTCGTGCATTTTCTGTAAAAAAAAATAACTTTCACTTCAACAAATAATCTATTTTATCTGTGTTGTGCCCGCACGTTGCTAGAGATACGACTCTCCCTCATTTTTTTTCCCTTTATGCAGTGAGATAAGGTGAGATCGTTATTTATTTAATATGATTTTTTCAGTAATATATTACAGTGTTAATAGGGTCTAATGCAATTAACAGTATTATTTATCCTATTACGTAACATAACGCCCAACTCTATTTTAAAGGTAAGGGTCCACTGTAATTAGAAAAGGATCGATCCTCCATGAAGTAACCTTAACAGCACAAAATGTTTCAGAAATGTAACAGTCATATAACATCGAAACTTTAGAAATATTTCAGAAACGTTTCGAAACGTTCAGTTTGCTTTCCGATTAGTTCCAAAAACTTAGAAATGTCCGCGAACGTAACAAAAAATCGGAAACATAACAGAAACGTTTCCATTACTTAACAGACGGAACATTGAAAATTGCGTATGTTTCAGAAAGTTATCAGACAGCATTCACAAATTTGTTACGTTTTTGAAAGATTGTAAGCTCTTTGCAACATAACTGAAACATACTGTGCTGTTTGGGAAAGGCTTCATGCAATTAATTAGAAAAAAAAAATCAGGAGTGTAGTGTTATTTTTTATTGCATGTTTTAAACTGTTAAAAAAATCCACAGGTATCATGAATAAGATAAAAAATATGGAGATGCTTTATTTTTTTTATTGGGAAAGGATGATATTTTTAGGAGGAGATGGTCAGTTTCCAACTAGTGCGAGCCTATGGCATAAAAAAATCATCATGTTAATAACACATGACTTTCTTATACACCCATTGAAATATACATATTGTTACAATAATGGGAGTTTTGTGTGGGGTACCTGGTTCATAAATGAAAAGTTAGTTCCGGTTCATGAACTTCCTTGAAAAAAATCCAAGAAATCCTTTTTTTAAGAAGATTTTTACTTTATTTTATATTCAATGGAAGAAAATATTGGCTTCGTAAAAAAATTCTGATTTTAGGTATTTAATGGATTTACACGTTTTGAGAGTTTTAGAGTAATATCTGATCATTTTTAGAAAATGTCTGCCTACGTGAGTTTCTGTTTCTGTGTGACAAGTAATTTTTGATAACAGTATTTAAGTAACTAAACAGGTATCTATGCAAATCGATATGTAATTACACATTGACATAAGTTACAGCGTACAAACTTTCAGTGAATATCATCCAAAAAGTAGAGTTTCCATCCCATTCTTTTCTAAATTTTTAACATGGCGGTACAGAACAGAATTTCCTATAAATGTGCATAATGAGAATTATTTTTAACGAATCATTAGGAAGTTAAAAATAATTATTTATAATAATAATAATAATAATAATAGACTAAAAATCGACTAGAAAAACACTTTTGGACATGTTGGAGGAACGTTACGCCCTATAGGAAATCGTACCGTAGAGGGAAAATTTTTCAATATGAGTATTTTTCAAAAGAACTCGTCAATACCTTTAAAATGAAAGGTGGAACATTTAATCTGCTATAATTTAAAAGAAAGTTATATATATATATATATATATATATATTAAAACAATTTAAAATAATTTAGGTCATTCTTATTGAATTCATTAAGCACTGTTAAAAATTTTGTCATGGTCGAACCAAAATATGGTACTATAGTAGATGCAACCATGTGATGGTGAAACTTTTTACCGAGATTTGGTACTTGATTCTACCACAGCTTGGTACTATAGTTGCTGTAACCATAAGATAGTGTGATCTTTTTACCATTATTTGGTGCTTTTCTTCAACTAGAAGTAGCAAATCATGGTAGCATGTTTCACCATCGCATGGTTGCAGCTACTTTAGTACCAGATTTTGGTTCAATCTAGCATATTGCCATAGATATAGCAGTAAGACATAGATTGATCAGCGAGAGGGAAAAAGTGATGCCTTTTTTTCGGGAAAGGTCACTCTAATGGCTGCCTTTCCCCGAGTAAATCACACACAGGAAAACACACGGATAATTTAGTAAATAAAATTTATGAATAATTTATTTACTAAAGGTGAATAAAAAACTCCAGATACAGTTTCAAATTCATTTTTCTTTTTATTCTTTTTTTTCAATACTCTCTAATGGCTGATTTTAGAACTTTTTTTTCGGCCTCAAAATGTTTTGCTCGATAACATGGGGATGATAGATCTATATATATTACTATATCTATGAAATTGCAGCTATCGCAGTACCAAATTTTGGTTCAACCTTTAACTGAAATTTTTGACAATGAGATATTGTCTGCATTCATCATAGGAAATCACTTTCACAAATAATAACCTTAATATTTTTTTTTTACTAAATGAATTTGTATAGAAAAACGTAGAAGAAAGTTTTGTGATCGTCACAGCATACTAATTTTTATTTGAAAAAAAAAAAAAAAAAAAAAAAAAAAAAAAAAAAAAAAAAACATTTGGCATTTTGTTATTTATAATGCAATTTATAAATGTTTCTTTCACAATAGTTTAACCTACCGCAGTATTTTTGTAGAATTCGCCATGACCAAATCCATTTCGACATCTTATTATGCATAGTAAAAACTGAATAACAATTGCCTTAGCCACAAAAAGAATTTTAGACATCTATAAGCACATGTGACGTAAGAATGTACTACCAAACATTCATTTCAGCAATACGGGACCAGTTACAAACTAAAAAAAAAGTAATAATGTTTGGAATCACCTTGTAAAAAGATGCATGCAATAAATTAGCATTGAAGCACTACTCTTTAATATAAAGCTTCCTTTGATTACCTGTATTCACTTGTATCAAAATAGTCAGCATATTCATGAGTATATATAGATTTCATCGAACAATATTCAAAATCATCTGCCAATCTTTGATTACAACGTACAATGTATTCAGCATTCTTTCGAAGAACTCTGGAGAAGTACAAACAGGTTTTACTTTCTAAATGATCCTCGTAAAAACTTTTGAATAATAAATACACTGAGGAAAAAAATATGTATACCGCCTTCATCTAGAACGAAGAAATTTTCTAAATCCCTAAATTAGAAATATAGATTTCCGAGCTATGCGTAGTAAGCACGCCAATAAGCTGAATAGACGTAATTATCGAAAATTTCTAGTCTGTACATTTCTAGATGGAGAAACAATATTATGAATATTATGAATCCTTTGTATTGCGAGAAATTCTTGTTTGATTTCCTAGAATTGGGTCATAAATCAAAATTATAGTTGCTAAAACTCGCCTCTTGTATTCTCATTCATTTACAGATTTTTTTAAAAATAAGTTTGACCTCGATAATATAGACAAACGCTCTAGAATTCAAACTGGTGTTTCTAGAACTCGCTGTCAAAATGAACTGGAATTTTTAAGGATGACATAGAACTATTTTTCTAGAGCCACAATTTAAATTCCAGAGGTCGGTTACAAATTTTTTCTCAGTGTATAAAAAAAAAAAAAAAAAAAAAAAAAAAAAAAACATATCACAAGAAATTTCTGTAATCCTTTGATAAATAAATTAAAAAATAATAATAATAACATTCAGTACATGCCATTCATATACATATCACTGCTTCTCAGTATATTTTAATAACCGATATATTTAATGTAATGTGTGTTTTAATTATTGTTACATTTTTTATGTCTATTTTAATAACCTAGTTAACTTCTTTATATTTTCCAACAACTTAATATATTTCCATTTCAAACAATTCAGTTTAAAATACATAAAAATTTTAATCAAAAGCAACAAAATATATTCTTCATTTTTAATCTTTGGATTCTTTTCAGATAAATAAATTGAAATTCTTATTTAAGTAGATTATTTATCATTGTATTTTAAAATAACAATTCATGTATTCCTTGTAAAAAAATAAAAAAAAAAATGATTTTCCTTTTCACATGTTTACCTCCTGCAGCTAGTCGAATTACAATCTGATTTATGACTTGAAGATAATTCAATAATGTAGCTCGAGAAACATATTAAATGAACAGTTCTTTTCAGTTAAAACTTTTACGAAAAGAAAGAAAATACTTTTGTGTGAAAAATATTTTAAAATATTCCTTTATCTTATCTGATAACTTATGCTATTAATGACTTAATTTAGAGATATTAAATTTCTGTGTAATTTACTCAGATTCTTTTTTAAGATGTGATAAAAGAATAAAAATTGACATCATTGATTGTGAAATGTTTAACTTTCAGCACTATATTTTTATATTTATTTAAATATTCGATAGCTGCAGTATATAGTGATTTTTTTTGTTCCATTTATAATGTCTCTCTCTCTCTCTCTTTTTTTTTTTAATTAATTGCTTAAATATTTGTACAATTCATTAATCACAAATCGAGTAATACATTTTCATGAGCTGAAAATGCTAATTTCAAAATTCAGAGACTTTGTAGTTTCACCCTATATCTTGAATTGTATATTATATATATATATATATACAATTTTTCATTGGAATGTTTTAGTTTGTATTTTAAATAATATACAATGGGTTTTGCCAAATTATTGTCGACATTTGACTCTTTTTATATTTCACATGCTTTTTTATGTCACTTACAATTCATATAAGTGGTTCTTATGTTACCGGAACGCATTTGTATCACACTTTATTGTGTTACACATTATTTTAAGTGATTTAAATGAAAAAATATAGAGCTTAGCGACATTTGTGTGACAGTCACTTCATTTTACGTTGTAAAGTGCTCACAGCATGAACACTGAACATGCATTTTGGAACCTTGGAACTTAGATTTAATGTGTATTCGGACGAATCTTTAATAACGTAAGTAAAATTTGGTTATTGAATTCCAATAAATTCATTTTGACTACATTTTTATAACTCTTTTTTACTTATTTATTTACGATTTCTATATAGTGAGATTAAATGACATTTTTCCGAGAAAACAAAAATGCTAAATTAAAACTCTCCTCGAGCACACACAACGCACCCAGAGGAAAGTATACAAAAATCTCTCCTTTTTACCGAAAAAAAAAAAAAAAAAAAAAACGAAAAAAAGCAACATAGTTGTGTGGTAGAAAACATATAGCTACTCCCAGAACAGACAGAAAAATTGGAGACATTCGATTACGTAACAGGAAAAAAAAAACTGCTGCTACATTGACTCTTATTGTTCAGGGGTCAAGTATTGCCATTTCTAAAGAACTGTGCAGCGAAAATTGACAGAATAGAGCCTGATAAGTCATCCAGTTTGCAAGCCTAAGCTTACAGAGGCTATGGAAAAGAAACGACTCGATTGGGTTCGAAACCATCACCACATGGATGTAAAAGTTTGAAGTAAGGTAATACATGATATTTATTAACAGTTTTAATGATGTGTAAGTCTTGTTTTTTAATTAAACCATAACTTATTTCAATTCCAGGTGTGTTTCTTAGACGAGTCGCTGTGAAGATGAATTTCTTCACGTAGTCGTGATCGTTGACTAATGTAGATTTCTGTAAAGAAAGTCAGGTTAGTAATACTTCAATAAGGAGTCCAATGGCAGTCATCAGGAAGTCTTTATTTGTGAAAAGTCTTTTAAAACAAAATCAAGGATAAATATTCTTAGAATCTTAAAACACAAAGCGTTGGTTATTATAATAAAAATTCAATAACCCTAGTGAAACGTTGAGATTGTCTCATAAGATGGGGGAGAGAGCGAATGTAATTACGTTATTATTATACTATGATCTGGAGCAGTTCTGAGATCCTTACCCTAGAACAGATCCGAGATGTCTGAAGAAAAAGAGCCAAATTTTAGAAAAACAGCCAAATTATAGGGCTAAATATTTTCATTGTTTATCGGATAAAACAATGTTAATTTTTTGAATTTGCAATGACGGTTTATAATTGTAGTAACCCTTCAATCGCCAATATTTTGCCAAATTACCGTTAGACGAGAGAAAGAGACGGTTAAGAAATGCAGTCATCAATAATTGCGCAATCTAAAATAAATTACATCCTGTGTTGAAATAATATAAATTCTGACAATGAGTTTCCTTGTTTTATGACTATTTGAGAACACTTTTTATTTTATAATTACGTTTAATGTCAGAATTTCCGTTAGATATTATTATTTTGATTTTCTTTTTATCGCATAAAATAAATTACTTCTCTATTTAAAAGATAAACATGTTATTTATAATTTAGATATAAAACATATACAATTTAGATTTCTGAATGATGTGTGTTATTGTTTTATGTTAATAAATAGTGTAGGTCGTATGTATAATTAAAATTGTGTAATTTGTAATGACACCTAAAAAAAACAATTCTTTCTTCAAATGTCTGAAAACAAATTATGTGAATAAAATATCACACATGAAATTTAATTATTCTTATATTGCGAAAATGCATTACTTTATCATTAGATTTTGTTTTAAATAAAAACTCAATTAAAATTTAACTAAATATATGTGAACACCTTCACATATTTCTCCCCTTCGCCTAAAAAGAAAAAAAGTCGAAAGGTAATCAAAAATATCGCTCTCTCTCGCATCAAGACAAAAACATACTACAAATTTCAAAATAACTTTCTATATAAAATCAATAATACTTTAAAAATATTTTTCATATTACAAAGTGGCTAATAATGTAAAATTAAACATCAAATATATATAATACCAATAATTAATTAGAACTTGTTTGTACTGGACATAGTTATCTTTCATAAGAAGCAACAATGTATCTTGAAATCATGACATTATAATTATAAAATAAGCAATGCAATGTAGTATTTATAATAATTCACAGCTCTATGACAATGCATTCTCAACAAATTTTTCTTGAAAATGTATGACAAATTGAAGGCAAGGAAAAAGGAAATCAATAATTACAAAATTAAAATATTTTAAGTATTCACAAGTTTATGCAATCTATTAATTTGCCTGAAATTATTTATTATTTACTAATTTCAATAAAAGAATATTTTGATGAGATATTTTGGTATGAAAATTTTTTTTTTAGAATATAAAGAAAGTACCAGAACGCCAATATGTGAAGACCTAAAATTTATACAAATTGAGCCAGTGTGTGTGAATCAGTATACAAATTATAATTGACATTATGGGTTGTGAGGCCACAGCCAAAAATAACTTACTGAGTTAGGGTGTGAGGCAGAAGAGGCATATATATTATGTGTAAATAAGATTACAGCAAGCATTCTGCAACACGACATAATTAAATGTCTTTTGTTTGTGTACAGTGAATTGCGAAAAAGAAAAAAAAATAGCCCAATCAATAAAGTAATAGGACACAAGTATGAAGTCTGGAAAATTTTTAATAGAAAATGTAATTAGTTTTTTTGTTCAATTATAATTAATTATTTCTAAAAAATGAAGTAAGTTCATTTTCAAACATTATGTGGTTTAAAAAAAAAATGAAGAAAGATATCAATATACTACTAATTCCCTTTTCCTTAACAAATATAATAATTTATAAAACATGAATCACAACTGAAAAGTGTAAATTGTCAACATGAACAAATTCTAATAATATTTTAATAATATTTATATTTTATTCTATTAATAATATGTATTATTCGTGATGTTTGTATTGAATAATGATTAAATAATTGAGAAATACAAAATGTTAAACTTGTTAAGTATGCATGATACGATACTTTTTTTTTTTTGTGTGTGTGTGTGTGTGTGTGTGTTTAGATCACTTACGTCTTGGACGAAGATGTGTAAATGACTTATTTATTATTAGAACCTATATATTTTATATTCATTTACTTATTTTTATACAATACTGCAAGGTAAGCCATGTGAAATAATGTGAAGATGGATAAAATTATGTGCATTTAACAAAAGCAACCGTATAGCAAGACTAGAATGACTAGATTTACATGCAGGTTACCTTAAAAGTGTATTTATATAGTGTATAAAAATTGAATAGTTCCTTTTTTTTTTTTTTTTTTTTTTATATATAAGGATTTTACCTTCAAAATGGACAATAATATTAAACAAAAATTGAAGTATTTGTGAAAATTTTCGTAATTGTGTATTTGGTATTATATATGTATAAAATAAATAAAATATAAGTGTATATGTGTACAGTTAGAAAACATCTGTATCTCGAAAAATTACACATTCATGTGAATCATTAAAAATTGACTCACAGTGTTTGCAAAATGGAAAAATACCATATAAAGAAATAAAAATGTTCAAGTGTAAAAATAATTTTTTTATACCCATAACATGAAACAGTAAGAAATTTATAATTAACATTCTGCATAATTAAAGAGAAAATTGTGTGATAGACTCTTTAACTTTATCTATTTATTTATTTATCCTTTTTTTTTTGTGTGTGTGTAAAGAAATTAAAAAAAATTTTAATACAAGCAAAAATTCTTAAACATAAGGCCACAAACAATTAATTAAAAGTGTCCTCTGAAAGAGACTGCAATGTTTCACAAGAATGTCCCGTCACTCACCGTCCAAAAAAATTAAAAAAATATATCTATCGGTCCAGCCGAAAAATATTGTGTGGACAATGAATAACAAAACAGTAAACAAAACTCACACACTCTAGAGACCTCGAGAGAGAGTGTATAGGTTCACCTGTAAAACACTACAACTTCACAAGAATAAAAAAATTATCTTAAATTTTGACTATCGAAAAAAAGAAATAGCTGCATTAAAAATTTAAGAATTTATAATTTTAGAGAAAAATATTCAATAACCAGAATTGCGAGAAGTGTCCATTCTACCCTCTGTTGAATGTTATGTGTAAGATGGATAAAATTTTATCATTATTATTATTATAATTATAAATAATTTATCTTTTATAAATCTCTAACTATATTTTATAAAAATAGAATAACAAAAATTTAAATTAAAAAAAATGCTGATCACCTGACATGTGAAGAAATGACATGCCAAATATTTAAGTCAGAGAAAAGTGTATAAACTCAGAAGAGAAGATGGCTGAATAATTGGGTTGTGAGGCCAATTAAAACATGCCATAATGTGTGAAATGTGTCAAAACGTGTAAAAATGTGTAAAATAACTATTGAAAACATTGCCATTTAACCGTACCCCAAATTAATCAAATGACAATGAAGTTCTGACCTAAAAGACAGCACGCATAAGAACTCATGTACATAATGCAGCAAAAATGTATACAGAAAGAAACATATAAATTTGTTACTTATTTGTGATGATTTTTTTTTTTTTTTTTATATAGTTTATCGGTAAAATTACCTTGTAAGCAATTAGAAAAACAAAAAAATGAAAAACATTACATTCTCTATATATATTACTAATAACTTTAAAACAAAGTGTATGTTTAATTGTATTCGTATATTAATCATAAAATACTTCAAAATGGAGAGAATAAAATGTAAACAATAGTATAATTAGTGTATTATTGTGTTATGAAATGTCATTTAAAATTGAGCAGAATTATAAATATTATATATAATGTATATCCCTTTATATGCTCATGATTATAAAAATATTTGATTTTTTTTTTTTTTTTTTTTTTTTTTTTTTTTTTTAGTATGAAGATTGCATGTGTGTGTGTGTTGAAAAAGGTGAAAATATACATACTTTACATCTAAGTATATACAGTAAAATAACCAATACAATATGTGTTTATTTAACTTATTGTATATATTTATTAAAAATAATTAGTGAATGTTTGAAAAAAAAATGTTCGAATAATAAGATTAATGTAAGATGTGGTTTACCCAACACAATTTTCGGTGTTGACAATTTAAACTTATAGTCAAATATCAGCACATTATATAAAAACAATCTGCATAATATATAGACCAAAGCAACACAATTGTGTGAACAGGGAGTGTGTGTTTATGTATATTTATTTATTTATTTATTTTAACAAGTAGCTGTGACAACATAGTTAAATTAATTTGATTTTTTTTTTTTTTTTTTTTTTTAAATACAAATGCGAGATGAAAATTCTCGATAACTTTCAATCATGTCCGTAAACATTCTAGAATGGTATTACTGATGAAAAAAAAATAGCCACAATATTATTATTTATGATCTCTGATGACAGCTCTTTAATTAATAATGAAATAAAAAAAATGTGCACATGAAATTGTTTACAAAAAAGGTCATGACAATATAAACTTCTAATGAGTTCAACGAGGCCTCTTAAAATGAGCTTAAAATCAATATAAAGACTAGCTACAAGGGCTATCATAAATGCTCATATCAAATTCCATAAAAACTCGAGTAAAGGAAGCATAAATAACTTCTCAATAAAAGATGAATTCAAATTGTTCATCAAGTCGACTAAAAATTAATCATAATCATCTGACATGTATAAAAAAGCAAAAAATATTTGCTCAAAAGTTGCGCAACGCTGTTTTCTAAAAAAAATGATGCATCTAATACACAAGGCCTGATATTTGATGTTATAAAATTTGCTAGCAATTAGATGTAAATACTAATATTAATGTATCTACATATTAATAAAAATAAAAAGATACACATACAAATAAGAATATAAACCAACAAATAAATATTTATGATAAAATGTGAGTAAATAAGTATATATGATGCTTTAACACAGTTAAATTATATTTACATTAAAAGAATTATTATTATTCTCATTACTATTTCTTTTAATATTATTTTATGTATGGCGAGTGACAGATATGCATCTCAATCTTTCAGAAAGAATAAAAAAAATATAAAAATAAACATGCCTCAACAAAATATTTTCACCATTGTATGAATAAAAAGAGTGTATCCATTTCATTTCTTTTTTTTTTTTTTTTTTTTTTTTTTTTTTTATTTATGCATTTGTTAGCTTCTCAGTTTCTTTGTTTATAAATTTTTGTTTAATCAGTATAATCCAGTTCTTGTAATATATGAAAAAAAATAAAAAAACTTGATGTGTGTAAAAAGTGTAAACAAAAATATAAAGATATGTTATTGCACAGTGTTAAAAAAATATATATGCATAGCAAATTAAAAAGAAAGTGAATTTTGAATGTACGTGAAAGATGAATTGTGTAAATTTATAAGAATGTGTGAAAATAAGAACATCATGCATGCAAAATATTATGGGCGGGAAAGTCTTTTATGAACAACAGCTGTTTTACTGTAATGACGAAATCCTGTCACATCTACATGCAGTGAACAAATGTAAAAAAAATGAGAAAACATTTAATAAATAGTTTATCAATTTAATTACCTTATTGCCTTCATTTAATCATTATTTTTTTTATTTATATATGAATATGAAAAACAAATGCAGAACTGTAAATTTAGCAAAGTAAATATTTTGTATAAATGAAAATAAAATTCTAGCAAAAGTAAAATTGTGCAATGCAAGGCAATCAAGGCAGATCTCTCTCCACAAAGAAATCTGGCCAGGATTTCCGAAGAAAGAAATACACCCCGAGTACCAAGCAAACACTACTACATTCAAGACGTCATTAAATGCAACAGTGGGGCACAAAATTACAAAAATTTAAATCTTAATAGGAAATGTGTAAAAATTTTGAATTGTAGAAAGGATAAATATAATGTGTACAAATTATCATTAAAAACTTTACAACTCGATATTATTTAATAGAACCTAGAAATAGTGTATGTATAAAAACATGATTGAAAATGTGTTAGTGTAAGAAAAAAATTTTATTACAAACGTCCGAAAACAAATATTTCTAAAGTTTCAGGATGAGCCAAACCAATCAATTTATCGATGATTAATTACTAATATTCCCCACAAGAATTGAAAGATCAATTTTATGAAAATGTGAAATGTGTAAATGCAAAATATTTATTAAAAAAAATGTGTTTGTAAGTGTGTAAATAGTGGGAAATGCTCACCTGCCGCTTATAAACACCTAGTTCCGAACGACTGCAGAAAAAATTCTTACTTAAATTATTTTAACTTTTTTTTTTTTTTTTTTGATAAAGTTATAAAATGTACATGTAAAGAAAAGATGCCTAAAATCATAATGTAAAATTGAAGTATTTTGAAATGTTTAGCAAGAAGGTATGAGAACATTTTAATGAAGGGCTACCTATTTGTGACAACAATGTAAACTATGTGTGAAATAACTTTGTTTGAGTGTGAAACAAGAATGAAGAAAAATTAGAAATAAGTTTTAAATATATAAAACAATGTATAAATAGATAATACTTAAAAAATATTTATGGTCTTACCAAAATAAAGTAAAGCATATTTCAAATACAAAGGCCAATATAATTTATGTAGAATTCAGCCTGAAATACTGAGAACAGATTTAACTCGTTTATCTTCTTATTCGATATAAACAACTTTGCTTATAGATGTGAAATTAAACATCACTCCCTTCAGAAAAAGATGAGATATTATAATATTTATTACTTATTAAGTCTAGATATTCCATATTTTCTTTTTAAAAAGTAAATCTATTTCAACTTTTATAACATATAAAGTTGATAAAATGTATATATATTCATGTGCATTTTAAATTACCTGACAGAAAATTCAAAAATCTCAAATTCTCTAAACGAAATTATTATGAATCTAAAAATTCTTCCCTATAAAATTGATAATATATATATATTTGTATGGATTACCCATCATTTTAATATATAGATTAAATACAAGAAAAAAATATATAGAACGTATAAATAAGCAAGAGTACTACTATGCAAGTAAAAATTATAATAAATATAAAACGAGAAAAATATAAATTTTAAATTATTAATACATATACTTTTTAATTAATAATTAATAGAGTTGCGTGCTCCATTCAAAAATTATTTAAGTGTTCTAGAATATACAAATCTTAATTCCCTATTCATTTATTTCAAGACCAAGGGAAAATTACTTACCAATCTTGAAAAATCAAAAAAAAAACAAAAAATTATCTTTATTTTTCTTCCTTTTTGAAGCATTGTAATTCTCATATTTTGGAAAACGAAACCTATTTTCATTACAGCAACTTGCTCCTCCGTGACAAAATATTTCGTTTTCCTAAACTATCGAAGTTTTAAAGGAGAGTTTCAAATACAAATGTACGTAGATTTTTTTTTGACCGAATGAGGGGAAAAATATTTCAAATATGTTTAAGGTTTTCCTCCTGTATGAATGCGTAGATAATACTGGAATGTCACATTTTTTTCTTGTGTTTGTACGAAAATGACGATTTTAATATAAAATTTCTTAATGCAGAGATAACAATGTATGGTTTATATACTTTTCTGCAAAACAGCACACACAGGGAGAATCGATACAGGAATGCAAATACAGCAGCCCCTGCCAGGGATGGAAATGCACGATCATTAGAAAACGAAAAAAATATCGAGAACTCTGTTTTATTATTAACGTAGAATTTTTGTTCACAAGAAGAGGTGTAAAATATGATGCGGAAATTATTTTCTTAAGTTGAACAGAAGAAAACACAAGTGGCAAAAAAATGTAGAATATCACTGTATTGTTTGGCGTAAATTTTGATCGGGATTGCTTGAATGGAAAATATCCGAATACGATGAAGGTTATATTGGGTCCGAAACAGCTGCAAGTAAATCGAGAGAATGGCACACACTCCAAAGTACTGTTGCTCGAACTGGAAGACAGGAGTTGACGAATCCTTTAATAAGTATTGTTCAGTAATCTGACTGGTGCTTCACTCGTTTAATATACACAAACCGGGCATACATCAATTTTATATTTCTACTCACACGAAAAACTAGAGATGAATATTCATAATCTTGAAAAATATTATGTTCACAAAAAGTTATAAATGTCTCTTACTTTTTTTTAAAAAAATGAGTATTATCAGTTATACAACTATTATAACACATATTAGATGAAGCCAACTACACGCAAAAATTTGCACAGAATTCTGTCTTTGAACTTTTATGCATAAAAAATGCATGCTTAAACGGTTGACAGTTTTTAGAGGCTAATTAAAAAAAAAAACTAGGAGCACACTTTGAGACACCATCCGTCAACACTGATGAAACGATAAGTAACAGAAAACGGGTATTGCGTCGTCCAGTATCATTGCTTTAAAGTTTTTTTTTTTTTGTTCATCTCCGATAGACATATAATTATCCATGCGAAAAAATTAAGCATCAGGAAAATATGGAAAAATCCGAACAAAATATACGTACGAATAAATACAGCCCCTCTCCCCCATGTCGACCAATCTCAACTCCTGGTGCTTTAGCACCAATTTGTGTGAAGATGAATTTCTTCACGTAGTCGTGATCGTTGACTAATGTAGATTTCTGTAAAGAAAGTCAGGTTAGTAATACTTCAATAAGGAGTCCAATGGCAGTCATCAGGAAGTCTTTATTTGTGAAAAGTCTTTTAAAACAAAATCAAGGATAAATATTCTTAGAATCTTAAAACACAAAGCGTTGGTTATTATAATAAAAATTCAATAACCCTAGTGAAACGTTGAGATTGTCTCATAAGATGGGGGAGAGAGCGAATGTAATTACGTTATTATTATACTATGATCTGGAGCAGTTCTGAGATCCTTACCCTAGAACAGATCCGAGATGTCTGAAGAAAAAGAGCCAAATTTTAGAAAAACAGCCAAATTATAGGGCTAAATATTTTCATTGTTTATCGGATAAAACAATGTTAATTTTTTGAATTTGCAATGACGGTTTATAATTGTAGTAACCCTTCAATCGCCAATATTTTGCCAAATTACCGTTAGACGAGAGAAAGAGACGGTTAAGAAATGCAGTCATCAATAATTGCGCAATCTAAAATAAATTACATCCTGTGTTGAAATAATATAAATTCTGACAATGAGTTTCCTTGTTTTATGACTATTTGAGAACACTTTTTATTTTATAATTACGTTTAATGTCAGAATTTCCGTTAGATATTATTATTTTGATTTTCTTTTTATCGCATAAAATAAATTACTTCTCTATTTAAAAGATAAACATGTTATTTATAATTTAGATATAAAACATATACAATTTAGATTTCTGAATGATGTGTGTTATTGTTTTATGTTAATAAATAGTGTAGGTCGTATGTATAATTAAAATTGTGTAATTTGTAATGACACCTAAAAAAAACAATTCTTTCTTCAAATGTCTGAAAACAAATTATGTGAATAAAATATCACACATGAAATTTAATTATTTTTATATTGCGAAAATGCATTACTTTATCATTAGATTTTGTTTTAAATAAAAACTCAATTAAAATTTAACTAAATATATGTGAACACCTTCACAGTCGCCTTTTGAAATTTTAGCCTACAAATGAAGTTTCGTTCTCCAGCATCCTGGAGGACGTTTAACCCCGAGTGCATGACAGAAAGGATTAAACATCCACTGTAGGTTATAGTTTAGTCTATTATAAATACCAAAGGAGTAGGAAGTTTACAAATTGTTTAAGAAACCATGAAACAGGGCCAATATAAGGAAGTTCTACGAATTCACTTTCTTCCAGAGCTTGAAGAATAATTCTCGGAATGTGAGTATAGTGTTATGCATGATTCTGCCCTTTGCCATAAAGCTAAAGTGTTACCGATTTTTCACGGATCAAGAATATCGAAGTATTGCCTTTACATGGCAATTCGCGCGATATGAATCCTATTGCAAAGGTATGAGAAGTTACAAATTGCCAAGGAAAATATTACAATCGAGACGCAAGCGATCGAAAAACTTAAAAATTTCTGGCATCACAATCTTTTAACTAAAGAAAGTGCAATAATCGCGCATAGAAACATGCCGCGACACACTGAAGCATTAATATTACCCAAAGGAAATGTCACCAAATATTAATACCTCACAAATTTGTCTTTTTCTTTATTATGAAATTTTTGTGTCCATTATACACATTTTTATCATATAACTATTAAATATATGTATATTAACAGTAAAAAAACTAATAAATACCAATTGCAGTAAAGTATTTTTTATTTAGAAAAACCCACGATAACTTGATTTTTTATGTGTATCCACAGTTATTTGGCAATGCACTGTAACGTGATTAATTTTTATGACCTTCATATAAAAATACATAAAAGACAGCAATTTAGGAAGGGTAATTTTTAATTTCTTGAAATTTTCATATAAAATAATAAAACAACTATAATAATTTTGTATATTTTCCTTCTAATTTGTTAAAAGATTCTATGACAAATCCATTATATTCGGTACTAGCCTTCCCTGTGCAGAACATCTGCGTGATAGTTCCTACATACCTATAGGAATGCAGGTCTACATTCCTAATATGAAAATAATATTATATAATAATATTTTCTGAAAAATCTTATAAATAGAATCACTGAAAAAATTCGTATATACATATATATATATACATATATATATATATATATATATATATATATATATATATATATATATATATATATTCGTTTCTTTTTTAATTTTTATTATTAATAAAGGATATTTAAATCTTTCACATCTGTATTTTAATTTTAATTTTACAAAATATATATATATATTTTTTTTTTTTTCAGCCGCTGAGTTGAAAATTCTGAGAATTAAATTAAATTATTGTTACATTAAAAATGAATTATTTCCTAAAATTTGACTGAATGAAATTGCCATATCCCTATAGATAACAGAAGTTCAATAATTAATAAATTTATTTACAAAATAAATAGTAAATATATATATATATATATATATATATATATATATGTGTGTGTGTGTGTGTGTATAACGTTCATTCAATTTATGAAAAGCCTAAAAAAATGAAATATGTAGCGCCACCTCTGTCTGGCTGAATAGCCACCATTAAATGCGAGGCCTATCTTCCTAATTCTTCCAAATATGCTTTTATATATGAGATTTTCAACATATGTTTCAGCACAAAAAATTACTATATATATATGTATATATATATATATTATTTCTTTAAAAAAAAAAAAAAAAAAAAATGAGCATTTAGATTATATTTTTGTAGCTAAAATTTCTAACAAAGCGCTTCAAATTTCTTTGTCTCTAGCAACTGAATTTGTATTAAAACCCGAATAAACTACTACGTCAGAAACGCCAAAAAAAAAATATATTTGCGATTCATACAGCTGTTTCGGTAGCGTTAAGCGTACCGTCTTCAGTGCAAAAAAATTCTGAATCTGGAGAAGTGCTCGTATATATAGAAGATTCACTTCTCTACATTCAGAATTCTTTTTGCAGCGAAGACGGTACGCTTAAGGCTACCGGAATAGCTGTATGCATCGCAAATATTTTTCTTTTGGCGTTTCTGACATAGTAGTTTATTCGGCTTTTAATATTCCAACGCCAAGTCTCCTGTTATTATAACTGAATTTATACTTTACATCTGGGTTGATCAAAGAGCTAACACTTTATGTCACTATCGTAACGTTTCGAAAAGATTTAACCGTAACTGGTCCACGTTAGAAAAGTATTATATAAGTTTTCTTAATAAAAAATAAATGTTAATCGCTACTTAATTAAAAAATTGAAAATTTATTTAAAAATTTTATTATTTTTTTTCTTTTTACAACTGATTATTTAATCGAATTTTCCTTATCATTTTTTTTTTTTTTTTTAGTTTCTGTTAAATATAATTGAAGCTATACTAAAACCATTCTCTGTATTGTTTGTATATCTCATTATGAAAACAAAAACATTAATTATATGCATAGCAGGATATTTTTGTTGTATGTAGTTTTATTATCTTTTCAATTATAATTTTCCTTTTCCTTTCTTATTTTCGCAGCACGTAATTAAATATTTCATTTAACCTGTTTTTGTTTTTACCAATAGGAGATATTTTCAAAGGTATAAAATTATTTCATTGATATTATGAAATAAATATTAGAATATAGAATTTTTAATATTTTTATTTAATTCGTGGTCTTTAATTATAAATAAAATAAAAGAATGCCTGAAACATAAGTATATATCTGTCAATTTTAATAAATATTTATTTTTCATGTATATTATTTTTAATTAAAAATATATTTATAATTCTTGACAAGTAAACATTTTGTTAATAACCGCTGTTTTTCCTTTCTTAATATCTACAAATGATAAAAGGTGTTATTTGTCCTTTTACAAAGAAAATGAAAAATTATTTTTAACCCAGAATTAATTATTTTTTCAAATAATCAATTTTTCTTTTCATTTTAAAAAGAAAAACATTAAATGAATTTTAATAAATCTGTTTTAATGTATTTAAAATATGAAAACATACGCAAGAAAAAGGATTTTGCTATTGTTATTAAAGTAGGAAATAGGTGAGAACAAATAAACAGCAAAGAAAAACCCTTATTATTGTTATGAAATAAAATTTAAGTAAAAATGTTGTAATTGTGTACTACATAAGTATTTTATTTTACCTTGTAGGAATTTTAAAATATATATTTTTATGCGGATGACAATGAAAACATGTTGTGAACTGAAGTAAATTTGTGGTATATAATAATTTTAAAAAAAAGAAAGAAAGAAAGAAATTACTGTATACATGCTTATTTAATTACTGTATACATGCATATCCAAAATACATGCTTGACATAGACACTGTGTTTTGTGTATATTGGTTATAAAAGTAATTGACAACGTGATATCTGTGTTGGATGCTCTTCATGACTTTCTAAGGTGTGCTAGTCGATACTGGGGCAAGTTTCAGAGAAAAGCACGGGAAACGATCCAGTTTAACATAACCTGTAAAATTAAAGCTAATATTCCTGCATTTATTGAACTTTGAAGTAACTTTATTTATTGAGTTCGATAATGCATAAGATAATTTGAATAAGGAAAGATAGATAAGATTTGTCTTAAAGAAAATAAGGACTAAAAAAGGACTAAAAAAGGACTTTGCTATAATAAGTTATAACTATTAGGAAAGTACATTTTATGGAAGGACAAACCAATAATTTTAAATAGCCAGCTTTTTAAAACGTTGAATGTTTATGCTTAATAAAACTTTTAAAAAAATATCGCTTTTTTTTAACAAAGTTTCACCATGTGGACGTAAAAAATTATTAAACCCTTTGCTTCTTTTTCTGTGAATTTCGGCTCGTAACATAATAACTATTAATGCCATTACTTTTTTCCACCTTTCTATGCTTCTAAATTTTGAAAGAAAATATAAGAATTTTAATCAAGACTAAAACATCATATTAAATAAATATTGTGCAAGTTCAATTGAATGCTAATTTTATTAGCATTTAGTTATAAGATTTTGTAAAATTTGTTTTAATAAATAACCATTTGCAACTATTTTAATAAATAACCATTTACAAAAAATAATGATTACATCTCTAAATGTTAATATCTATTAAAAATATTGCAATAAATGTAAAATGTTTGAAGTATATAAAGATTCAGTTTTAGTTTATTTAGTTTAATATTGAAGTTACTAAATGTATACAGATAGGCTCAAATATAATTATTCAGGTTTTAAAATAGGATCAATATTCTAGTATTCATAAGAATTTGCAATTTAACTGTATGATTTATATGATAGCTGGTATATTATAGTGATACAGAAAACTCTTTAAACCAATTAATGCTTGCTGTTCTTCTGTCTCAACTTCTCATAGAAAAAGCTTTGACGCTTATTTAATATTATTGTTATATTGAATATCATACTTGCCAACTATCTCATTATGAACCGTAAAATTTTTAGTACCCGCCTTTTTTTTCACACCAATAATTTTTTAGAGTAATTTTAGTCTTATTTAATCGTAACAACATTTGGAGAGAATTACTCTAAAAATATAGTGGTGTGAGAAGAGAGGTGTTTTTCAGGGGGCGTTAACAATTGTACGGTTATTAATGAGGTGGTTGACAAGTATAGAATATTAATCAACGATGAAGATGACGGAAAAACATAATGTTAGCTTTTATATGAATTTGATGTATGTGATAGCTGGTATATTATAGTGATATAGGAAAATCTTTATAGTAATTAATGTTTGGTGTTCTTCTCTCTGAACTTGTCATAACAAAAACCTTTGACACTTATTGAAAATTATTGTTATATTGAATATCATTAATCAACTATAAAGATGATAAAAAAATATTATGTTAGCTTTTTTATGAACTTTAGTAATAAACTCCATTAGCGTACACATATGAATAAGATTTGCAAAGTTATATATTTTCTATATTATTAAAAAAACACTAAAAAACGATTTTCCCATTCTCCCTTTAAATTAACAGCTTGGACAAGAAAATTATTTTTTTGACATTTCCGTTTATTGTTAATAATATTTAGTTTATATTTATGCCATTACATGAGGCAAAGTTAAACAATAATTCCATTAATTTTCTGTCGTGGCCGCAATGCCCCCCATGTTCCCACCAAAATTATACCTCTGGGGGTCACCGAAGCGGGAGAGTCATTCTTCCGTGGAGAATGAAAATTGGAATAGCATGTCTCCGAACCACCTCTGGGGTGAATCCCAGAACGTCGCCAATTGCCCATTGCGCAGCTCTAGTGCGACTTAAAAAAAACAACCAACCAACCATCAATTCTCCCCAACATTTAAAAAAATTACTTTTTTCTTAACCGTGAGAAATAAATTACTGATATGAAAAGCAAAAAGAAAGGGAAAAATTGGAAATTTAGAAGTTTGTTTTAGAGTTATACTAGCAATCAATATACATTATATACAATTCGAAGTTTTATTTAATACTTTTGGTTGATAAAATATTATATTATCATCATTGCATTTTAAAACTAGTTATAGTAAATTTAGAAGTATATATTAAACACATAATTTATACTAAACTATACATACTAAACTATATCATTTAAAATGTGATTATTCATTTCATTTAAAGGTAATATGTTTATTAACATTATTTACAAATTATAAGTGAGATCATTTGCTCATTTGAAGATCCATGTATGTTGTGATACATACTTCTTTATCAACGAGTTAAAAGAGAAATGTTACATATTAATAAATTAGTAAAATATACTCGATTATTACGTCTAACTAAAATATATCTTTACGTGTCTAAGCCTTTTATTCTATTCACTTTGCATGTTATTTGTATATCTATATTTTTCCCTATTTCCCCAATTTAATCTAATTTATATGAACTAAAATTTTATGAAATAACTGAACTTAATAAATCCAAAATTTTTACAAAATGTTTTAATTTCTATATGAAAAAAAAAAAAAAAAAAAAAAAAAAAAAATTAGTATATTTCGTTGATTTTTTTAACAGCAAATATTTCTTTTATTATTTGCAAAGAGCTGCATTTCCAAGATCTATAACAAAAATATTGTACCAAGGAAGAAATTTTAAACTAACGTCAATAACAAACGACTTCATTATGAAGGCAAAGTACTCTTTAACAGATAAAAAATGAATAATTATTCAACTGCGTCACAAAATTTCTCTGGAGTAATTAAATAAATTAATTGAATCTAATTTATTATCCAAAATAATTTATATTTGTAATATGTATTTAATTTAGAATTTTATACCTGTTCATTTGTTCGAATTTTGAAGTATTGATTCGGAAGTAATGAATTGAAAATGAACAAGTCAATCAATTATGAAGTAACTTAATGTTATATATTATCTTGAATATATCATTTAAAGCTATTCTATTTCGTCCACTAATTGTAGTGAATGATGATTAATGTGATGAAAAGAAAAAAGTAAGCTATTTCTTTTTCTTTTTTTACTTTTATGTACTAAAACATTAACTACATAATTCGAAAATGGTACATTCTTTGATGATGATTCTAATAAGAAGTGTTTTTAAAAAATATTTTTTGAAATTTTTGAATTTAATGGTTATTTTATTTTAAAATATTATTTTAATTAAATTTATTTAAAAAGGAAACATAGCAAAATTACCTGAAAGTAAAAAAAAAAAAAAAAAAAAAAAAAGTATTATTATTATTATTATTTAGAAAAGTTTAATATTTTAATGCATGTGGTGAAAAGAAAAAAGTAAGCTATTTATTTTTCTTTTTTTACTTTTATGTACTAAAACATTACCTACATATATCGAAAATGGTACATTCTTTGATGATGATTCTAATAAGAAGTGTTTTTAGAAAAAATATTTTTTGAAATTTTTGAATTTAATGGTTATTTTATTTTAAAATATTATTTTAATTAAATTTATTTAAAAAGGAAACATAGCAAAATTACCTGAAAGTAAAAAAAAAAAAAAGAAAAAAAAAGTATTGTTATTGTTATTATTTAGAAAAGTTTAATATTTTAATGCATATGTGTACAGGCATTGTAACATATATGCATGCAAATGTCTTATCATATGTATATGAAAATTGTATTAACCCTGCGACAGTAATTCACAAAAACGATTTATAAATTTCACCATTCTTGTTAGAGTGCCATGTGTATTTACATTTGGGAATAAATATTTAAGTCGATCAAATGATGCAAAAGATACTATTTATGAAATTAAAACGTTTTGTGGAGTACTTTCATGTGCGAGTGTACATATCATAGTCTAATTAGACAATAAGATGATGAAGAGATGACCAAGAAAAAAACAGTGTCCTTCTAATTACTGGAATAAAGAATAACTATATGAATTTTTGTAGTACATTTTTATTAGACTTAGCATCGACAAAAAAATTTTTGAAGCGATATTAAGCGTAAATGAAAAGAGAAATTGAAACCACAGAATAAAAAGGAGCATACATAATTTTATTTATAATGTTTATATTATTTTCTTAAAGCTAAGTAACTTTGATGCCGTCGTAATGACGGTGAATAAATTAATAGTATCAATACCTTGTGTATACATGTCATGATATTTATAACTATTTCAAGATCTTATAATGGCAGCACTTGTTTGTAAATGAAGTAAGTTACATCAGAGTGGAATTTAAATATTTTCATTGTTTTTTATTTTTTTATTTTTTTTCCAAAGGAATCGATGAGTGAGTAAGTGAGTGAGTGGAATTCATGTTGCCTAGTGCTATGCTACGGGCAATTGGTTTCGGCCTGGAAAACACCTCTACAGGTTGTCCGTAGAAAATGACTCTAATAAAATAAATTAATAGATTATAATAAGGTAAATATATCGATTCGAACGGTGGATAGCATATTAGGCGGAGATTTACTTTTGTTACTGTGTTATATACTGAAATTCAAATAGTTATTTCTTATTCCAATAATTAGAAGGACACTGATTTTTTCTTGATTATCTCTTCACCACCTTATTGTCTAATTAGTCCGTGATATGTACACTCGCACATGAAAGTACTCAACAAAATGTTTTAATTTTACAAATAGTATATTTTGCATCATTTGATCGACTTAAATATTTATTTCCAAATGTAAATACACATGACACTCTAACAAGAATGGTGAAGTTTATAAATCGTTTTTGTGCTTTACTGTCTCAGGGTTAATACAATTTTCACATACATATGATAAGACATTTGCATGCATATGTATTATAGTGTCTGTACACATATATATTAAAATATTAAACTTCATTCTGTTACTGCGCTTGGTCAAATTCATTTCTCTTTAATGTCATTATAGTATGTCCTGCACTAGAAAATTATGAGAACGTATACACGATGGGGAACTGAGCAGAGTCCATTTATGAAAACTAGTTTTTTTTTTTTTTCTTTTTTTAATTGTGCAGTGAATAACAGCATCGTTCATATTTAAGACAAATATTTCAGGTACAAATTATCCTTGCAGGAAATTAACCATAACAATCTGAATGGGAAAAACTAGGTTAAATATCTGTCAAAAAAATTGCTTTCATTTTATAGTGGAAAAGGTAATATGTATAGGTAAGTAATCATTATTTGAAGTATTAGTAATTTTACGCAAGCCTTACAAAGGGCAGTGGTTCAACAGAACTGAATTATTTTACTATTTCCTACATCTATCTTTATATTTAAATAGTTAAATTTGTATATGGAACCAAGTTTGCCTTTTATTTAAAAATTAATATGAATGAAGAAAACAGGTCTGCTTTATAAAAAGCGCATTGCTTTAGAGTATAACAAAAGCTATTGAATATCGCAAATTTTGTACTTTTTTTCTTTTTGAATTTTGCTTTTTGAAAGGCGTACTAGTATAAGTTAAAATGACAAACATAATTATATAAGGCCTTTGCTTTGCTGTGTTGTTAAACTAATTAATAGTCTGTTTGGTCAAACAACTATTCTAATAGCATTCATAAAATATACAAAACTGAAACGAATTTATTCTGCATGATCATTGTGTCATAACTTATGGAGATTAATACGCTTTAGTAGAAAGTGATGCTGACAAATGATAGTGATGATTACAAATGTGCCACACAATTTTGTTCAGCCGATTATATTTACGAGAGCTTTCATACATTATTCATATTTCATATTAAATAATTTACGCATTATGAAGTGATTATCTGTTGAGAAGCAATTAAATACATATCATTTTAAAAATAAAATTCGAATTTAGATTGCAAATTCTCAGCTGTTATATGCATATATTATACACTATTAAAATTATTGGTTACATTATTCTCAGTTTTACCTAGTTATCTTCGAAATTCCCGTGAATTCGGACTATGACACCTTAGAAAGAACAACAAGAAATACACCCAGCCCTGGTCTATGAAAATTTTTTAGTCAGTTGATTTTATTCGCAAAACACACAATCGCATCACGTATGTTAAGCACATATTCAATACTTAAAAATGATAATATTTTTCGAATATGTTTTTTACTCTCTGTTACCTTTAACTAGTTCAAAATATATTCTTTTGTTTCAAATTTTTGAAATTAATCTTTTGTTATATTTACACATTTTGAGGTAGTTTCCTGAAATTTAAAAACAGGTTTTTAAGTGGTTGGTGTGTTTGTCTGTCTGTTTTACTATTATCAGTATACTTCAAGAACAGATAGTGCAAATCGTCCAAATCTAAACTTCTATCATTTTGGAATGTTATACTACATCTTGGTAGGCTTGAAGTGAAACTTTTTTGTTGAAAAGAAGCAAATAGTTCATGTTCAAGTATTATTATCACAAGGATATCTAAGAGAACTCATATATATGACTTCTATAGACGAAATTTCTGGTGAATACACTTACATATCTAAAGGCTGCACTAACTTAAAAAAAAAGTATGTACAGTCGGTAACAAAAGTGTCCGAACACTAGCAAAAAATCCTATGTAAAAAATTTACACTTCATACGGTTTTGTTAAATAATTCCTTATCGAATTGTGTTCTTAAACTGACTAAGAACAGGATTCGACAAGGATATATTTAACAAAACCGTATGAAGTGTACCTTTTTCACATAGGAAATTTTGGTAGTGTTCGGACACTTTGGTTACCGACTGTATATATTTATACGAATAAATGTATGTTTTGTGTAGAATATGGTATTGAAATCACTGATCATTCGTTCCTACACTGTAAAAAAAAAAAATAAATAAATAAATAAAAAAAAAAGTACAGGAAAAATCTGGCAGCTGGGGTGCCAGTATTTCTCCGTCAAATATATACAGAGCAAAACTGTACAGTCGGGGAAAAAAAAAACGCAACACTCAACGTAACTTCGTTGCTAATCGATGTAGAAAAATGTAATTGGTATCATTCGACGGGGAATTGTGAGTAGTTTCAGAAAATGAACTGAAATTTTGAATTGGGGGTTGTCTACATATTAAAACGCGCACCAACTTTGATTTTTTCAATGGTAACACCCTATTTTTATTTTATATTTGAATTCCTGGGATCGCGACAACGCGAAAAAGTATATTGGTTGTATATTTTACTTATTTTTTCACTGAGTTATAAGCGTTCAAAGTTTGAAGGTGCTAATGTTAAATTCATATTTCAATCTTTTATTAATATCTTCATAAAAAATAGCTTGATCGATATAATGTTTTTTTTACGAGATACAGTGAAGAAACCCAAACATAATCCATGATTACTTTTGATTCTGGAAAATATTTTTAATTCTGAAAAATATTAATAAATTCATATTCATAAAAATTATGAATTATGACCTATATTAATTTTTACATAAAATGAATCCTAATGCTGAAAAATATGGGTGTGGAAATTTGCAGCTCATTCCAGCTATTAGTTTTCGAGATATAAATAAATCTTTCTTTTGGAGTGGTTTAGGGGGCCGTCTCTTATATAGTTTTGCCTGAGACAACGAATCAAATCTTAAAAAATAACAAAAAAAATTAAACAAAATACATTTATTTTTTATTTACGGGTCAAATTATATAACAACAACGTCAAACTCAAATAAATGAAACAAAAATGATGATTTTTAGACATTAGTGTTAGCATAAAGAATTCTTGTTTTCTAAAGAAGATAAGCCCCGCCTTCACCGTTCTTCAAAACAAAACAATACTGTAAAGAAAAGTAAATGTGACATTGAATATTCATGTTAAACCCCTTATTTTATGTTGACAAACATATGCACAAGTGGTATTTACCTCATCGATTAATTGGTGATAAATTTTGAATCTTTTAAACAAACACTAGAAGAAAAAAAATTAACTAAATAGGCGGGGTTTACTGTTTTAAATAGAAAAATAGGTTCAATGTGAAATTGTCAAATGTAAAAAACGTATGGAATTGGAATGCAAGACAGACTTGTAAAATCGTTTCTTAACTACCGTCATAGTTAAGAAAGGCTTAATCGTTTGCTTCAAATATTGCTTTATTTTATTTATTTACTTATTTATTTATTTTGTAGAGGGACGATTATTATTTTAAGGACATTTTATTTTTTAAAATTTTATTTATATATTTTAACTTCATACATTTTTAAAAACATACTTTAACATTTATAAATATATTTTAACACTTTTTGCAACTGCAGAATTTTGTCTTTTTGACAGTAGGACCCGCCTACGGGTGTTATACTCTCAAAATAAAATATTTCAAAACAAATTTTCTGTATTCACAATTATATTACAAATGGATATACATTATAATTATATTCTTTCTAATCAATATATTTCTATCCATAGTATATTTTATTGGAAGAATATGAACACTCGGTACATACTTACGAAATATGTAACACACAAATTACGAAAGAAACGTCCACTGACAGAGTTACAGATTTTCAAATGGCGTGAATCTACGTAAGCGGTCGCGAAAGGGTTAATTAAGAAATTATATTTTCATAGAAATTATAAAACGAATCGTATAGTTCCAAAGAGTTCAACTGACCCAAAACGGGTAAGTGCGATTAAAATTGTTTAATATTTACTTCATGACCACTTACAATAATTGATCGAAAAGATTTAGTTTATGCGTTGTTGTATATATATATATCTATATTATTTCATTTCGTATATTACATGCTTGCCAACCATCTCATTATGAAGCGTAGTACTTTTAGTCACCGCCTTTTTTTGTACACCAGTAATTTTTTAGAGTAATTTCATTCTTATTTAATCGCCACACTATTTCGAGAGAATTGCTCTAAATATAAAGTGGTGTGGGAAAAGGGGCGTATTTTCAAGGGGCGTTAACAAGTCTACGCTTATTAATGAGATGGTTGGCAGTCCTGATATTATGTTACACCTACGAAAGAAAATTTAAGCTTTATTGGTGATCAGTACAGCCATAATATACACTTTTACTTGAAAAATATTGCGCTTTTTTCACAGAGTACTGTATGGACTAATCGCAAGTGTAATGTATTTAAATAGACCTAAATTTATCTAAAAAAGTACTGAAGTATATACAAATCTAAAAAATTGAATTCAGGATAATTAAGGAACTGAAAAAAAAGCAACGTTTTATTAATTTCTATAATTATTTTTTTTTCCTGAAAAATTTCCGGTGTGAAACATTAAAATTTTCTTTATTTCTTATAGGATCTTAATTTTATTTAACTACATTTATAGATAACCCCCTAACACATTTTTGATTATAACTCTATAAATACTAAAGATAAAGTATACAAACAGTATACTTTTCCGCACTGCCAGACTCTCAGAAATTCGATAATGAAGTCAAAATTGGGTGTTGCTATTGAAAAAAATCAATGTTGGCGCTCATTTCAATATGTTGATGACCCCTAATTCAAAATTTGATGACATATTCAGAAAGGTCTTTTAATTTCCTGTTGAATGATGTCTATTAGATGTTCCTGCGTCAATTAATAACGAAATTACAGCGGGTGTTGCGTTTTTTTTTCCCCGACTGTACTTTTAACAAAATACCTGTTTGATTTACAGGATTCCTGTGTAAAATATATGTCAGTGATACGATTTTGCGGTTTTAAACTGTATATTTGACGGAGAAATACTGACACCCAGCTGCCAGATTTTTCCTGTACTCTTAAAGTTGTTTTTTTTTTCCCAGTGTTCCTATTCGAATGAATTTGGATATATTATTTTTATCTAAGTACTTGGATATATCTACTTTTCAGAGTAAGTTCATATTGAAATGCAGGGTAAAATAAAGTTGTGTGTGTAACACACCGAATTATTTGTCATTATTTATTTATTATTATTACTTACTGGAAATTTAATTAAGCGACATGATTTAATTTTCACACACATAAAAGAAATCCTTTAAAATCACAACAAAGTAAAATATTTATGTAATACATAATTAAACGTTAAAATGTGTTTGCTTATATTACCCTCCAGAAACTTAATAAATGTTTTTATTAGGCGTTAAATTGTTTTCACCTCTTTCTCTTGCATAATGACAACAAAAGCTTTTTTTCATACTTTAAATATATGCAGATAGATTAATTATGAATTATTTAATGTATTTCTCTTTAAAATAAAAATAAAAATTATTTATTTTAGAAATATAATTAATCCTAACGTTAAAAATTATTATTTTCTTATTCAATGAAAAAAATATATTTTCATATTAGTGGAAATGAAAGTAAGAAAGTACTTATTAAAGGCATGTTTGCATGTCATGAGTTATAAAAATATTTTGTTTAAATAAATATGTATGGGGAAAGAACGCTTTTAATGAAAGTTGACAAATTATTTTATTTCAAGCATTCTGTTGTTATTGTTATTATTATTATTATTATTATTAATTATTTTAGTATTTATACATTCTATTAGTTTTAAAGAAAAAAAAACATAAAATTATTTATTTTAAAATTTATTTCATAGTCTCGGGGAAATTCAATTTGATATCATTGTAAAAATAATAATAATCCCCCATAGGCAAAAAAAAAAAAAATTCAATATAAAATATTTAG
Organism: Salticus scenicus; assembly: GCA_963930645.1. Lineage (NCBI taxonomy): Eukaryota > Metazoa > Arthropoda > Arachnida > Araneae > Salticidae > Salticus > Salticus scenicus. The sequence goes on along the minus strand of OZ005656.1, from coordinate 219,584,290 downwards.
CAGATTATAGTCAGAATTAATGAAATTATGTCTGATGAAAATTTCTTACTATGCATTGACTAATGTTTTGTCCTGATAATGATATATATTAATAATATTAAAAAAATTATTTTGATATCACTTAACTTACACTAGCAGGCTTTGCCCGCTTCTTTGGCCACTACATTTAACGGAAACTCGTTTCTATATAGCTTTATAAAAATAAAATAAAATAAATTACTGAAATTGTTTAAAAGCTCGCTCCAGGTCCCTGCTGCATTCAGCAGCGATTTGGTCATCAACTGCAACTCGGGCGCTTGTCCCTATTACCTGCGACAATAGTTTACCAATGAGCTTCCATTTAGGTGCTTATTATATAACAGTTTCGAAATAGATAGTATCGAAAAAATTGGAGTTTCCCTTTTATATTTGAATCCCAGTTACATGTGAACAGCACTATACGTGTTGTTCACATGTAACTCGGACTGGACTCAAACGTAACTGGGTTTAGACAACATAATATTTGCTTTTACGTTATTTTATATGTTTTTTTTTTGTTTATCCAATCAACCATTAAATGACAGCAATTTCACGCCAAATATTACAATATGCTGTGACCGGCTACGTCTGTCGCATGAGACAATTAATTTTTTGTGTTTATATATAATTCATGGGTTGTAAACCTGATAGTACAGCCTTAATATAGTTCTCTTTGGCGGCTTTTGAATTTTTGTCACCATTTTAGACTTAATCCATTGTAACAATAAGACTTAATCCCTTGTAACAATATGCTATGAGCGCTATTTCTGCCGTGTTTTAGACAACTAATCTTTTTATGGTTATATATATTTCCCATTAAACATATTTTTATTTATTTATTTAAATATTAATTTGAATTTTTCAAATATTTCTGTTCGACAGCGTGAGAGTGCAGTAACACACAGAGGTTCATTTGTTTGTATGATAAATTAGCATAGTGATTATTATATAAAAAAATAAATAAATAGGTAAACATTATCATGTTACACAACTTTATTATGTCGCTCAATTGGCGGCTTTTGAATTTTTGTCGCGATATTAGCGATGGATTTTTTTTTTTTTTTTTTTTTTTTTTTTTGTATGAAAAAGGGAAGACTATTTTGGTAATAATTCTATCAGACTCTTTTTTGTTTATACATAAGAATCCTTTATATTCTGCTTATATTTTTAATGCTTTTTAGGTTTAAAATAGTGCTTGTTGAAATAAATTTCCTATCTTTAAAACTTCATTTGTTCTGTAAATTTTGTGTAAAAATAAATCATTTATGTTTTTATATATTTGATGCGCTACTTAGATTAAAATGGCTGTTGCTATATTAAACTTCTTGTCGAAAAACATTTGGTGTACTTCAACACCAAAATTTAAAAAATCGCCCAGCAGGATCTGTTAATGAAGCTGATAAAATAAAAATATGGTTCATAGAGTTTAAATAATCTATTTAAAAAATTTTTTAAAACCCAAATTATTAATCTATCGTATCACATACATAGATATAGTAATAATATATAGATTGATCATTGGGGACAAAAAAGTGATTCCTTTTCACTCGGGAAAAGACGGCGATTTTACCAAAATATGGCAGTCTTTCCCCGAGTGAATACACACGGGAATATGCACGAATGTTTTAGCAAATAAAATTCATGAATAATTTATTTACTAAAGGTGAATGAAAACCCCAGACATAGTTTCAAATTCATTCTTCTTTTTTTTTTCCTTCAATACCACTTAATGGCTGATTCCAAAGCTTTTTTTTCGGCATCAAAAATCTTTGCACGATAATATGGGGATGATAGATCTATATATATTATTATATCTATGATCACATAATTCTTTTCGAAGATAGAATAAAACTTAATTTGAAAAAAAAAATAATAATAATAACTTTTGTTTATTAACCAAAATAATTGATGAAATTTGAAATGCAAGTTGGTCTTGTGGGGTACAGGCTGTATATTATATTTTTGTGTTCGTGAGAGAAAATTTAAAAGAATTTGAAAACTGCAATTTTTAATCCCACTTAAAAATCATGTGACTTAATGTGAAGCAGATTTTTCATTTTTTTTCTCCTAACGGTTTCCATACAATCTTCTGCTGTTGCCACCTAAAATTCATACTTTAGTTAATTTAAAAAAATCTAATTGTCCGATTGATAAGCTGTTTAATGCATCGGATTAAAAAAAAATTTTCCCTTTCATTTGGTATCTTATTTGTAACGATGCGACTGATATTTCTAATTTATTTTCTAATCTTTCTGATTTATTTTCCTCATTTTAAATAAGTATACGTTTTTTTTTCTTATTATTATTATTATTTTGTCGAAATAAAATGGCAACAATTAAATTTTAAAATTTAACTGTCTTATTTATCAGAAATTAGAAGGTTTTTATTTTCACATTTTAATTAATTAAGAAAAAACTAATCATCCGATTGATAAGCTGTTTAATGCATCGGATTTACAAAAATTTCCCCTTTCATTTGGTGTCTTATTTGTAACGATGCGAGTGATATTTCTAATTTATTTTCTAATCTTTCTGATTTATTTTCCTCATTTTAAATAAATGTACGTTTATTATTATTATTATTATTATTATTATTTTGTCGAAAAAAAAAATTGGCAACAATTAAATATGGATAAAATGTTAAAATATAAATGGCTTTTTTATCAGAAATTAGAAGGTTATGATTTTCACATTTTAATTAATTAAGAAAAAACTAATCAAAAATTCGAAAATCTGACTTCGATGTGCACAATGACGCTTCGGGATGCACCTTTGTGTTAAATCTCGTGACTGTCCGAGCTACCGTTTTCGAGATCAGTGAAATATACATACAAATATTGCTCACTTAATAGTATAAGATTAACTTTAAATAAAAATAGAGAAAAAAAGATATTTAAAAAAATAATAAAACAAAATAAAAAACTAAAATGTAAAATAAATAAATGAATAAAAGAAAAATAAAAGAAAGAGAAATATTAGGTCTTTCCAAAATTTCGTGCGGTTTTTTATTGCTTCATTTCGTAAAAATACATCAAATCAAATGACAATTTTTAATCAAAATACTCTCCATTATTTTCTACAACCTTGCCCATTTTTCGGGTAACAAATGTATACCACGGCGATAGAAGCTGTCGTCTTTGGAGGCAATAAAATTATCCGCGTCCGCACGAACTTTTGCAACGACCTAACATATATATATATTTCAGATTTTCAAACTATATTATTTTCATTTAAAGATCACCTATCATTTTCTTTTTATTGAGAAAATTATTAGTAAACTTTTTTCTACAAATCACCTTTGCAGAAATAAACAAGAGCAAAAAATCATGCGGTACGCATTGGCAATTAATATTTTCCAAATGTACGTAGACAGACAGACAAATTTAATTCATAATCATTCATAAACATTGTTGGAAAATGATAAAAAAGCTTAACGCAAAAGAAAATGCAGCCCTTATATTCTAATTGTAAACCTTATTATATCTAAATATTTTAGCGCAGCCCTGTAAATCTAAAGGTTTTATCTCAGGGTAAATATGAAACATTATTTTAATATATATTAATAATGGTTCTTTTTTTTTTTTTTTTTTTTAAACAGTGAAAAGTTATTTAAAAGTTATTTATGTCTGTCCTATAAAAATGCATGGGCATTTTTATATATAATGGTGATCATACTACATTCTATAGAGAGTATTCTTAATGCATATGAATAAAATGTTTTAATTACATTAAGATTTGTGTAAAGTAAAAATCTGGTTTATAGAAATACCTCTCATAGAACTCAATGCTTTGGAATATTTTCAGGTGTCCCTGTTCACAAACGTGTAGAGGTATTAACTCCATTTTCAACAGGGAACATTCTATAGTAAATGTAAATATTATATATCAATTTCAAGAAATTCCATGAGTATACGATAGTTAGAGCGCGGACAGACAGACAGACAAATCGAAGCTATTAACATATTTCAACCTTGTTCGACAGTGTTTAAAATTAACTATACAGGATTTTTATTGTTCTTAATGTTCAAAGCATTAAAAAATAAAAAGAAAGAAAGAAAAACTTGAAAATGTTTAACTGTTAAAATGTATTTGCATTATAATCCAGCGAGAATTTAACATATTATATTATTCATAAATTTATACGAATACTTAGTAAATAAATTATGAAATAATTTGTTAAATGTTCTCAGATAGTGGTGGCTTCAAAAATATTTTAAATTGGTGCTTATTGAAATGGCAATTTAAAATGTTTTTTTTTTTTTTTTTTTTTAAGAAGTTTCATTAGTTTGAATGGTTTAAAAAAGAAAATAATAATAATTTTAATAATAATGATGATAGTAATTATAATAATAATAAACTTTAGAGGTATAATGACGTCAATTCCACCCTGCAAGTTTGATTTTTCATAAAGTTTTATATAAATTTTAATACTTACGCGTGAATTTCTTTTCATTTAAAAAAAATTTAAAACCAACTCGTAAACTTTTTAGGCAACAATTCAAAAATAAAATAAATTATGTATTTTTGTCTAAAAAAAGGCTTTTCAACTTTTTCGATACTGATTACTATTAATTTTCTTTTTAGAACTATTTGAGGGACATTAGGACTCTTTTGAGGACTATTAGTCTCAATCTACGAATTTTTACGATACCAGTTTTATGATATTTGGACATTTATAGAAATGGAAAATTTATCAAAAATATAATTGAATAATTTGAAAGCGATGTTATAATTTGAAAATAATAATAATAATAATAATAATAATAATACGCCGTACTAAACAAAAAAGGAAAGAAAAGAAAATTAATAATAATCAGTATCGAAACGGACAGTATCGAAAACGTTTTTTTTTTTTTTTTTTTTTTTTTTCAAAAGCATTAATATTATAAGACAAAATTTCGTTTAAGTGCACGTAATGAGAATTATTAATTTTCCCCCCCTCATTTTTTTTCCCCTTTCCCATCCCCGCGGAGTTACAGTTTCTAAACATATTTCTTTTTTTTTTTTTTAATCTTCCATACCTTTAAATAAATGGCATTTTATAGGTCGTTGTCCTTTATTTATTTATTTATCTTTTCTTTTTCTTTCAAAAAAAAAAAAAAAAAGATTTTGATGAATATCTGGGAAAAGCAGAATTTACTTTATTTCGAAGGACTATTGTTTTTTTTTTTTTTTTTTTTTTTTTTTTTGTTTTGTTTTTCAAATTATGACATCGCTCTCAAATTATTCAATTATATTTTCGATAAAATTTCGATTTCATTAAATGTCCAATTATCGTAAATTTGGTGGCAACGTTTTATCCGTAGATTGAGAATAATAATTCTCCGAACTAAAAAAAAAAAAAAAAAGTGAAAATAGAAATTACATCAGTGTCGTATGCAAAGCATTACATATTTCGTTACAATTAACGTTAGGCATAGACTTGTAAAATTAGCTGCAACAAAAAAAAAAAATGAAAAAGAAACCTTAAATTTTCGATAAATAGATAAATTTTCGATTTCCATAAATGTCCAACTATTGTAAATTTGGTGGCAGCGTTTTATCCGTAGATTAAGAATAATAGTCCTCTGTACTTAAAAAGAAAAAAAAAAGTGAAAATAAAAATTGCATCAGTGTCGTATGCAAAGTATTACAAATTTCGGTACAGTTAACGTCAGACATAGACTTGTAAAATTAGCTGCAACCGAAAAAGAAAAAGAAACCTTCAGTCAATCACTAGTTTATTCGATTTAGAAGAAATGTTTCAATAACATAGGTGTTTTAACTTTTGAGTAGTAGTCAAGCATAGCGTTGTCATAAAAAAAGAAAAAAGAAACTATTTAAGCTTTGAGAAGATACAAAACGAAGAAAAAAATTGCTTTTTAATTTACATAGAATAAGCCATCCAGCTCTATAGAAGAAAAATTCTGGTGAAGCTGCAATACCTAGGGCATCCTTTTTCTTCTCGAATCTCATCAGCCTGGAATATATCTGTGTCACTTGCAAAGTGTGTAGCCTAATGAAGGGAATTTCCAAATGTTCTCACTTGTAGACTTTACGGCGATTAACTTGAAAGTTCGTGAAATTATTATAGATATTTTATACCAATACAATATATTTTTTTTCAAACGCATGTATATTGTAATGGTTACAGAATTCTGGGTATTCGAAACCAAAACGTACTATTATGCATCATTTGCTGCATAATTAATGTAAAACTAAATTAAGGAGAAACCTTAAACGTAATGACCGCTAAAGAAAAAAAAATCAATAGCAAATAGCTGTTTGTATAGTCTTTAGCGTGTGTCTTCAGTGCAAGCTAGTGCTACTGAAACAGCTCTCTCCTATTCGGTTTTCCTTGTTGGCGTTAAACGTGTTCAAGACATGTTTCTGGTTTTGGTGATCTAGCGCCAAGTCCCCTCTTGATGTAAATCTAAATTGTAACAAATAATACGGTACGTAATAAGCGCATATATGATGCATGAATATGTGATGAGAAAGTTAAAGATTAAAATTACTCATATATTGTTTTTAAATTGATTTTTTTTATTATAATATGAATTTACATTACATTTTCATCTATAGTTGCAAGATTTGTCATCGTAAAAAATAAAATAAAATAAAAAAATAAAATATGATACGCCTTTTATAGAGTACTAGTATCGCCCAGTGGTCAAAACTCGACCATTTTTTTTGCAAAGTGAGGCAAAGCAAAGTTATTGCCTTGTCCTAAACGGAATGCAATTGCAACACAGCTGCGGAAATTGTTTGCCGATATTCACTCTAACTGAATCAGCAGAGTTTTACTTAATATAACTATTTCTCTCTGTAGATGTTAGCCTTTCCTGATATGAGAGAAAATCGCAACGTGAAAACGCCCCTTGTTGTGTGATATAGCCATAGAATAATAATAAAGGAAGAAGGAGCGTATATGTTTTGGTTTCGGTTATTAAAATCCAGGAATGCCGGGTATAGGGTTGTAACAATGCTTCAATCTCATTGGTTGGCGACTTGTTCGCGAGATTTTTGAATCGTCTCATCTCTCTGTCAGTGAGACAGCACCCACAACAATCAGCGATAAATGTGCCGAGTATGGGTGCCTTACTTTAAGGTTTTGAGTTGCAAATATAGCTTTTGCTGGCAATTCACTAGAAGTGGTTTGTAAGCATTAGACTATTGACGTGCTCCTTCTTCCTTTATTATTATTCTATGGATATAGCCCAGAAGCTAATAGGTACCATGTCAAACCAAGGCCCAAACGAAGTATCAAATTCTGTTAAATTAATTTGATTGGTTCATAAAGTACAGTGTTTAAACAAAGAAAAAAAAAAAAAAAAAGATATTTTTTTAAAAATGGTCAAATTGAGTTCGGGAAATTTCAAAACGTGTAACTTTATCAAAAACCGAAAACCTAAAACTTTTCTGAATCTTATATTTTCTACTTATATATGCAGAGGAAAGAATAATAAATCCACTTTTTAAAAAATAAAAATAAGTAGTCAATTTCACTTAATTAAAATGCAAGAAAATCTCAAAACGTGTAAATTCATCGAAAACCGGAAATGAACAGTTTTTATGTATCTTCTACTTGCTTCTTCTATCCACAAAAGTTAGCAATAAAGACACTTTTTTAAAAAATAAGTAGCCAATTTCAGTTAATTGAAACGTAAAAAAGCTGAAAACATGTAAATTCAGCAAAAAACGGTAATCGGAATTTTTTCCGTATCGTCTACTTATACATGCAGCAGTTAGTAACAAATCCATTTTCCTTTTATTTAGTATATTAGTTGAATATTTATTGTTTAAATATCACCCTTTGAAATGAAATGTTTATGTTTACATTTGAAACTGGAAGTTTGCCATTTTTTTTTTTTTTTTTTTTTTTTTTTTTGAGTTTTGTGATTTTAAATTAAAATTTTATCAATTTTACAGAAAAAATAACTCAGTCAAACACATGTAGACAGTAACTTATATATAACTATACCCAAATATCGGAATTAATATCGGCAGATAATTTCCGTTATTTTTAAATAATTTTTTACAAAAAATCCAATGGACGATTAACATAGAAAATCTTTTTCATGACTCCATGAACAGACAGATACGTCATCACTTCGCTTGCGTATAGTGATGCTACATTATACAAATTACTGTGTCTATGGTTTTATTTGAGCTTTATGAAATTGCCAGATTTAACAACCTTCTACTTTTAGGTATTTTTTAATGTGAAGGAATACGTGTATAAAAGGGAAAAATGGGGGAAAATGCATAAAAATAAATGTATTTTTAAATACATTCTTGACATCGTAAGAAAATAATATTTGTATTCGCACCTTCCGGCTAACCATACCTTTCGAATGATACCATTTTCAACCCACTACTCCCATAATTAATATGTTAAAAAGGGACTACAAATTTTATGCTTGCCTATTAATATATAGATACAATGACAAATCACGTAATAATTCATTTTGCTAATATTTAATGTTCTATATACAGCAAAAATAAAAGATGGAGATACGGAAAATGATACCATAAATGTGTTTTTCATCCCTCAATCACTAAAATTACAGCAATTTTTGCTAATTTACTATAATTTGTAGCATTATTTTGACTACATCAGATAACGCTACACTAGAAGCATTAGATAATGTAGCATTAGATTTGTAGCATTAGATTAGTAGTATTAGATTAGTAGCATTAGATAATGCTACACTTTGTAGCAATATCTTGACCATTGAATAGCCTAAAATATGATTTATGTTTTAAATTTGTGTTTTAAATAAATAGTGAAGATTTTTGGCAAACAGAAAAATTAAAATGTCAAAGTATTTTTTTTATTTTTATTTTCATTTTTATTTTTTTATTTATTTTTTTTATATATGATGTATTATTACTATTATTATTATTTTCAGTTTATATAATAGTTTATGACAATTGATAATTTTTTTAATGAACTATTTTAAAAATAATGAAATTAATACTTCTAACAGTTATTATTTATATTTTACAGCATTTTATTTTATTAGCATTCTATATTTTTTTATGCTTGATTCATTTTTAAATTCTTTTACTTGTCGTTAACAGTTTAATTTACTCCTATTCGAGCATACTATTGTTTTTTTTTTTTTTTAAATTTCTCCTACATTTCTGACGGCATTTCTCGTGCGTAGAATGATACATCAGCTAACTATAAATAAATGTCTAAGTCTGTGTATTTACTAACTTAAAGAATTTTATAAGAAAGATCTGCACTATTAAAATACAAGTATATGCATATATGTATCTTCTGACGATCCGATAAATGCTTTAAAAACACCAAAAGTTGGAGAATAATCCAAGGATGACCTTTAAACTTCGGAAGTTACGTAGAATTTGAAAGATATTGATTCAAAACGTCATAATAACATTATATATATTTTTAATTCATATCAAGCGGATTCCAATAAAAATGGATTGGCTTGCGGATTTTTTTTTTTTAATCCTTAATAATAAAGATGTTGGAAGATGTACAGGTATGCTAGGGGTCTACGGGACTACGGGGCTACGGGAGTAAATTCCAATTTTGAGATATCACATATCAATTAAAAATTTAAAAAATAACTGTGTACGTGCACAGAAGCTTTGGAATACATTTCCAAAAGCAGTCGGATAATTGATAGATAATATCGGATAATAAATTGGATAGTATATAGCTGAATAGAGGATAATTGAAAAATTTACATCTAGAGAACTAATTGACCGATTCCAAATAAATTTATTTTTTAAAAAAGATTTTATGAATATAGTAATCAGTTTAGCCGTCCAAATCTACTTATAATATCCATAAAATCAAAAACTGATATAATAAAGGAAGTCATAGTTAGTATAAAAATTGATTATTTTATAACGACAATTATTTTTAACATTTTTAATTAATTCAAAAATGCATTTTTCGTTTTTTCAGCTAATATTTTTATATCAAAGCATTTTGAATGCTATTAAATTCTTATGACAACTTATTTCATTATAAACTAACATAGTGACATTACGTATAATAGCTGTGACTTTTGGAATTTACATTTTTAGATAAAATATTAAAATATGCAATATGTAACGAATAATATTACATGTTATGAATAAATTGAACAAATAATTAAGCAATTAAAAAAAATGATTATTATGTAATGGAACATTAAAAAATCGTTATAAACAACAAATATCAAATATTACATTAAATAATAAAATATTTTTTTAATTCAATATTTTACAATTTTTTATATCGATTTTTATGGTTTTATTACGTCTGATAAAAATGGCTTTGAACATAACATAGAAACTCTATATCTCTAAATCTCTAGAAACATAACTTATTAAAAGATAAAGAATCTTTTTTTACACAAAAAGTATTTCTTTCCATTTATAAAATTTTAAAGTGAAAAGCATTGTTCGTTTAATAAGTTGCTCGAACTAAATTATTAAATTATCCACAAGTCATAAAACAGATTTTAATCTGACTGTCTGCAGGAGGTATTCATGTAAAATAAAAATTGATTTTTTTTTTTCAGAACACAGACTATATGAATTATCCTTTCAAAAGACAGCCATAAATGCGTTACTTAAATGGAAATTTCAATTCATTTCTTCTATCTGAAAAGAATCTAAAGATCTAAAAAATGAATATATTTTATTGCATTTTATTCATATCTTTATATATTTAAAATGAAATTACTTTAATCTGAAATGTATTAATTTGCAGTAAAATATAAAGAATTTAAGTAATGTTTAAAAAAAGAGAAACATAAAACAATAAAACAATAAAATTAAAATAATACATTACATTAAAGATATAATCTCATTGAAATATGTTCACAAACAATGACATGTATGTGAATTAAATATATAGATTGTTAAAAATTTCGTTTAATTTTCTAAAAAGATTTCACAAAGAAATATAAAAATTTTTTGTGCTATGAAACATTTATTCTTATTTGTTATTGAAGGATATCGCAGATCTACGCTTCAGAACTTCTAGCAAGGGTAGGGTGCATCTCAAAGATTCGGAATCATAAAGAAATGTGGAGTCGTGATTTCTTTCATGCGAGATGAAGTATACAGAAATATCAGAAATAAAAATATGACACTTTAGTAATAATTCGTTTTAATAATGAATGTGCATGAATAAAAGGGCATATATCAAACGTTTGATATTTCGTCAAATAACTTCAGTGCAGCCTACAAATTTAGGGCACATAAAATTCCGAACATTCTGGAATACTTCAGTTTTATCTGGAATTTTCCTTCTAGATACTGCGATTTGTGCAAGTATGATAATCGGAATTTCATGCGAGGGCAGCGGAGGCGAGTCCTGTATTGAAGTCGATTGACGAAACGTTGCACATTATCATTGACCCGTGTTTCTTCGGGCATGGTTTGGTGCAACTGTCACTGTCACTGTTCATATACATTTATCTTATTAAAAGTAATATTCACTTAATTTTTAATTCTGATATGCCTGTATATGCCAATGAACCAGGAAAGTATATCGGAACTTACATTGATACTATAAAATTCCGAGTCGTCAGATGAGTCCTACCTTCCTAGAAATTCTGAAACACGTTATTGACACACCCTGTAAACGAGAGTTATTTAAAAAGTAAATATTTGAATTTCTTCAGAGTTTCGACATTTTACTAATATTTCTTGTTAAATTATGTTGATACCAGTCTAACACAATGATTGCACCGCAACATATAGACAGGTATTTTTAAAAGAGGAAACCATAAAACTTTTAAATATAGCAAAATATCCATTTCGAAAATTCGATACAAAACCAATATTTTCTCTAAATCAAAAGTAATTAATATTTTAAGTATGTTTACTTTTTCATTTAAATGATAGTTTTTAATATTGTAATTTAGGCTGTATGAATAAATAAAAACGGCTAATATACATATATATATATATATATATATATATATATATATATATATATATATATTGCAATTTTATTCTGATGAACATTACTTATATCTCCTAGTATTTTATTCATAGAATAACTAGTCATGTATATAATTCAATTCGGTAGAATAATAAATCATTTCAATTAATAGTATTTGCGTTAGAATGTATTTTAACCAGAAAGCATACATTACAATTTAATTTTGGAAATTTCAAGTAAGTTTGAAATACGTATTATTCGCATTTATATTCATTTAATCCTTATCCTTTATTTAGAAATGTGTGTATCTGACAGGAACATAATTTCATATCAAGTCAATATTCATGTAATATTTATTTGAACGAACTTAACGCTGACTAAAGATTTAATTTAGAACAATATTTTGAAAGTATTTTAAAACATTTAAATTTTAAGTAGTCATGCTATCAAAAGTGTACTTCAGATTTATATTACTAATAATACTGAAATTATTCTTTTGTTAATGTTGTCGCAGATAGTTATGATTCATGAACCAATAGGATTTCTTTTAATTCATAACAACAAAAGGAAGTTCTTTATATCGGTACCTAATTTATTAGTCAAAAATTATCAACGTAATTGCGATGTTATATTTTATGCTCAAAAACTTGTCAGTGTGATTAGTTTAAAGTTTTCATATAACACAAATATAAAATATTTTATTACTTTTTGCCTGATATTGTTTGAAGAGTAAAAATATGGATGATGTTATAGAGTAAGTGCACCAGTGATTGAAACTTTTAGAGCAATCTCTGATGTTTTTAATATTCTAGTCATCAGAAAATATTTTTAGAAATCTTAAGTTAATACATATGATATGAAAGATATTCAGAACCACATATATGTTAAAATATATACATTTGATAATATTTATTATTATTATGTTTTTTTTATGAACTTTTATTTGACACCCACTCAATGTTCCAGTAATTGACACTGCCAGTTTTTCATTTTATTAAATATTGGCACCCTAAAAAAAAAGAATGAAAGAAAAAGAAAGGTAAATATAAACGGGAATCCTCATGCAAAATTTTAAATAATAATGGTCAAATCTATAGCATAAATAACTCATTTCTGTTTTGAGATATTGTATGACAGATACAAACAGCCTTATTTTTTATTTGTCATATGGTCAGCGTTTCATTCAGTATTATTTGGACCGCTACTCGCTTATTTTTAATTTTCCTTCTGAACGAATTTTCTTTCAAAGAGAATAAAGAAATGAAAAGCTTAGATTTGCTTAAAAATTAATATTTATATAATTATAAAAACAGTAAACCAAAGATTTTCGATAAAATGAGTCCTACACATATTAGAATATGGATATCTAAATTATATAAAAACTTCAAGATATATTTCACGTATTTTTACTTTCATTATCCGACTACCGTAGATATATTTGGGTACCCTCTAAAAAACAATGCATAGAGTGCGGTGTGTCTTGTTGTATGTGATTATTTTGATTATTTTTTTTTATCTACCCATATTTACTAATATGTAAATAGTACGTATATTCAAGGAAATATGCATATATATATACATTAAACATCCATATTGAATACTACGAGTGTAGTATGTATATTTTATAAAATAAAAAGTTTTTTTTTTTTTTTTTTTTTTTCATTTGAAAAAAGTCAATGTTTTTACTTTCATTATTATTTTTATAAAATGTACGGTATTCGACCTAATTGCGTACCAGTTTTAGAATTTTTTACATACTAAATTAGACATAATGTATTGAAATTAGAACACAAAAATTATTAAAAACAAATGAATGTATGTACTAATTAATTTGCAACTGAGTATACACAAACATAAAAACTATCTCTTGCCTAACTAATTAGCTCAGTGTATCGGACTAATTCCATGTAAACCTCAAATAAATATAGAAAATATTCAAAATGTTATCATCGATAGAATGAAATAAATTTCAGCTCCCCTCAAAAAAATCAAAACGATAAGAAATTTCCAAAATCATATCTAAGTTAATCAGCAGTCAAGTTTTCTAAAAATATCATTGCATTATGTTGAATATGTTGTAAGTTATAATAATAATAATAAATATATATATTTATTTATTTATTTAAATTCAGACACAAATGAACATAATAAATAGTTAAGAGGAGCCTCATAATCAGTGCTACTGCTCCGATATATTTCAAGCATTTTTTCTTTTTGATTTGTGGCTGGCCCCTTTTTGAATTCTTAACAAAATTTTTGCTGGAATATATGGGATATAACGCGTAAATCACTCAGTTCAAGATGTAAGATAATCTATCCTATATTTCTTTACATATTCGACAAAACCTCAAAAGGTTTTAAGTCCATAAAGCGTAATATTATTGACTAAATTGCTATTGCATGTTTTTTTTTTTTTTTTTCTTTTTTTTTACACGATATTCCTTGGTTTTTGATAAAAAATATAATTACTTCCTTGTTAGAGTATAAATATATAGACTTATTTACGTTTTAAACTGAATGAGATATGCGAAGTTTTTTTTTTCATTAAGAAACTGGATATTAGCAATTATGTTAATATATATATACGAGTATATATATATTATCGTATATATATATATATATATTCACTCTTTCTCTCTGCTTCCAAACGTTTAGTCACAATTTCTAATAAAATACTTTGATCTTTAAATATTTGATTATAAATAGCGATTTCTCCAGGAATAAAAGCTGTAATCAGATGAAATATCATAACTTCCTTTTTTCTAAATCAATTAAAAAATAGTCTAAAGTATTTGCTTTATTTAACTTTGTAATAACAATTTCATTAAAAGCTAGTTATTAATCCTAATCATTATTCAATTATTACTTACACGAATTCTTATAGACATTTGAAGATATTTCATGTGACACGATAACTTAATGTACACTGTTAATAAAATATCATGTTATTAACGATCTTATAACACGTTATTACTTTAGAAAAGAATCTATTAACGTAATTGCTTTATTTAACTTTGTAATAACAATTTCATTAAAAGCTAGTTATTCGTCCTAATCATTATTCAATTATTACCTACTCGAAATGTTATCGACATTTGAAGTTCTTTCACTTGACATGATACCTTAATGTACACCGTTAATAAAATTACATATCAATGCTAAAATAAAATACTATTAATCCTCAAATAATTGAAAGAAACGTTAAATTACTTTTTATTTAAATTATATTTTCATGTAATTATTATACACCACATGAACTTTTGAATAATACTAATAATTACTTTCATTACAACATAAGACAATGAGGAATACAGAATAACATTTACTGAAATAAATATTAGTGCCTTGCATTTTCGGCTATTTATCTCATAAAAATGCAAATTCAAATGAAGCTATTAATTACTTTCAGTATAATACAAAACGCATCAGGAAACAAAGAAATTATAACACTCGTATAAATTTTATGTCACGTAGAAATTCAGCTGTAAAACATTTTCGTCACGTTTCCGGAACGATTTCTTTGGAATAAAAGCCTCAATCTGTTGGCAGTGATAAATATATGTATTACTTTATTGTGAATAAAGTAATAGTAATTCAGTTTTGGTTATGCATAATAGAAAATGGAAATGGATTTGTTCGTGGCAAATCCTGTGAAAATTTAAAGAAATGTGAAAGACACATTTATAAATTGCATTGTGAAATACAAAATGCAAAATAGTTATTAAAAAATATAGACTGTAACTTACGATTCAATATATTTCAATGCAAATCGCCTGTACTTTATAAAAATTTATAATTTTTTACAATATCTAATAACGAATTTCAGCATAGTTGATGTAGCCTTATTTCTAATGAATAAAAAGATTTTAGTTAAGAGATCAGCATCTAAATTTTATTTCTTTGTTGAACATTATGTAGAAATTAAACTACGGTGTATATTTAAATCTATCGAATATATTTAAAATACTTAATTTTTCGCAGTTTATTTCTTTTGGAATTTATAATCATTGACAGAATGATACAGATATGTGTATTATTTATATGCTAAAGGTCAAGGTTCTGAACACTGTTTTTAACTTTAGTTATAATCGGTTCAGGAAAAGATAAACAAATCAAATTATTAATTGAAATAAAGATACAAGAAAAACGCTCTATGTTTTTCTATTACATAATTATGTAGCGTTATTAATTCACGGAGGTAATTTACTAATTTATTTTAAACGTAATTTTGAATAGATTTGCGAAACACCAAAGTTTCATGGTCTGTTTCTGTTGATAATGCATAAAAACACAAAAACACTAATATTTAATAACTTTAAATAAATAGTTGTATATATCATGTGCGTATATCATATGCGTATATCATATAAAGTCATAAAAAAAATTACCTCTAAAAATGAATGTATAAATCTTTCGAAATGGATGTTTAAATCACTCTTCCAAATTCAATGCTACACTTTAATAATACATTACTTATGCAATTTGTTATTGTAAAAAGAAAGAGTACATAAGTATAATTAATGCATATGGTTAAGTACAGATTCTGATCTCTATCTGTAATCCCATTTACATTATGATAAGAATACAAGTAAATTTCATGCATTTTAAAATTATTTTTTATCGTTCATATGCACAGAAGCGTATTTCGTATTAAATTTGATATGAAAATCGTTCACCATTCATTTACAGAGCTGCCGAAAAGAGCTAGAATATATTGGGACTATAAATGGAATGAGATGGAAGAGTATTTCATGCCCTTCTATGTGTTATTACTGTAAGACTATATTTAAGAACGGAATGTGATGTTTGTATAGTTTAGAGAATAACTCCAAGGCAATGAATAATTATGAAAAACTTACTTTTTTATTGAATTTTATTCGTCGAAGTGCTTTACTATATTTTACTATGTTCAGAAAAACTGCCCAGAAATGAAAATTAAAATCTGATATACATATATTAAATAAAGTACGTTTTAAGTTAAATTTTTATCGCTTTTTTTGTATACTTATGCGTTTTGAGATTCTTTGGATACTAAAATCAAGCTTTTAATGATTTATCTTTATGTGAATTTGTTTTCCGCATAATTAAAAAATGCAAGTAGTTAGAGGCCATTTATTTTTAAGTTGATATGAGGTCGTTACTTGAATAAATTCATCATACTTGATAAGTTTAAAGTAGTGGAGTGGTGCGATAGGAAATTGTCTGAATAATTTGGAGTAAACTGTAAAATTTAATAACTGACTTAAATTCTATACAAATGTAGGTAATATATTCAAAAGGGAAGATGATGTGGGCGGTAGCCCCTTAACACAGAATTGTTTGTGATATAAAACTATTACTAAACCTAATTTGAACTTTTTAACGGTGGTTTATATACACACTACTTTGTATTAAGCCTTAATCTGCAACCTGTTAACCTTTAACCCTGCAACCTTTAGCTATAATTAAAATAAAGTAATGTCTACAATATATGTACATATCTATCAATTTTAATAAATATTTATTTTTCATGTATATTATTTTTAATTAAAAATATATTTATAATTCTTGACAGTTAAACATTTTGTTAATAAACGCTTTTTTTCCTTTCTTAATATCTACAAATAACAAAATGTACACTTTTTTCCTTTTACAAAGAAAATGAAAAATTATTTTCAACGCAGAATTCATTAAATTTTTCTTATCATTTTAAAAAGGAAAACATTAAATGAATTTTAATTAATTTGTTTTCATGCATTTAAAATATGAAAACATACGCAAGGAAAAGGATTTTGCTATTGTTGTTAAAACAGAAAGTAGGCGAGAACAATTAAACAGCAAAGAAAAACATGTATTATTAATATTAATATATATATTTATATATATAAGTAAAAACATTTTAATTGTGTACTACATAAATATTTTAATTTACTTTGTGATAATTATTAAATATATTTTTTATGTGGATGACAGCGAAACATGTTGTGAACTGAAGTAAATTTGGGGTAAACAATAATTAAAAAAAATACTGTATACATGTTTACATAATTACTGTATACATGCATTTTTAAAATACAATCTTGACATAGTTCTGTTGTGTGCCTTGATTTAAAAAGTAATTCACAACGTGATATCTGTGTTGGATATTCTTTATGACTTTCTAAGGTGTGCTAGTCGATACTCGGGCAAAAGCACGGGAAACGATCCAGTTTAACATAACCTGTAAAATTAAAGCTAATATTCCTGCAGTTTTTGAACAATTAAGTAACTTTATTTGCTGAGTTCGATAATGCATAAGATAATTTGAATAAAGAAAGATAGATAAGATTTGTCTAAAAGAAATAAGGACAAAAAAAAGGGCTTTGCCATAATAATTTATAAATGTTAGGAAAGTATACGGAAGCACCAGCCAATAATTTTAAATGGCCAGCTTTTTAAAACGCTGAATATCTATGCTTAATAAAAGTTTTAAAAAAATTATATCTTTTTTTAACAAAGTTTTTTTCATGTGGACTTAAAAACTTATTGAACCCTTTGCTTTTTTTTATATGAATTTCGGCTCGTAACATAACAACTATTAATGTCATTACTATTTTCTCCACCTTTTTATGCTTCGAAATTTTGAAAGAAAAAATAAAAATTTTAATCAAGACTAAAACATCATATTAAAGAAATATTGTGCAAGGTCAACTGAATGGAAACTTTTGTTAGCGTTTAATTAAAATATTTTGTAAAATTTGTTTCAATGAATAACTATTTACAAGTATTTTAATAAATAACCATTTACAAAAAATAACGATTACATCTCTAAATGTTCATATATATATATATATATATTTTTTAAATACTGCAATAAATTTAAAATGTTAGAAGTATATCAAGGTTCAGTTTTAGTTTATTTAGTTTATTAGTTCTGAATTAACATTGAAGTTAATAAATGTATACAGATTGGCTTAATGGTAATTAATCAGGTTTTAAAATATGATCAATATTCAGGTATTCACAAATCTTTGTAATTTAACAATGTTGTATGATATATATGGTAGCTGGTATATTATAGTGATATAGTAATTAATGCTTGCTGTTCTTCTGTCTCAACTTGTCATAACAAAAATATTTGACGCTTATTGAATATTATTGTTATATTCACTATTATTAATCAACTATGAAGATGACAAAAAAACATAATGTTATCTTTTCTATGAACTTTAGTAATAAACTCAAGTTGCGAACACATATGAATAAGAATTGCAAAGTTATATTTTTTCTATATTATTACAAAACCACTAAAAATAATTTTTCTATATTTTGAACCATTCTTATCTTAAATTAACAGCTTGGACTGGAAAATTATTTTTTGACATTTCTATTCATTTTTAATAATATTTAGTATGTACTTATGTCATTACATGAATCAATGTTAACCAATAATTCTCCCCAACGTTTAAAAAAGAGCACTTTTCTCTCAACCGTGAGAAATAAGTCACAGAAATGGAATGCAAGAGGAAAAGAAATAATTGCAAATTTAGAAGTTTGTTTTTGGGTTATACTAGTAATCACGATAAATTAGATACAATGCGGAGTTTTATTTAATACTTTTGATTGATAAAACACATTATCATCATTGCATTTAAAAACTAGTTATAGTAAATTTAACTGTATATACTAAACACTATGTAATTTAAAATGTGACTATTCGTTTCAATCAAGTTAATATGTGTATTAACATTATTTACAAATTATAAGTGAGATCATTTGCTCATTTGAAGATCCATGTATGTTGTGATGCGTACTTCTTTATCAACGTGTTAAAAGAGAAATGTTACATATTAATAAATTAGTAAAATGTATTCGATTATTACGTCTAACTAAAATATATCTTTACGTGTCTAAGCATTTTATTCTATTCACTTTGCATGTTATTTGTATTTCTATATTTTTCCCTATTGCCACAATTTAATCTAAGATAATTTATATGAACTAAAATTTTATGAAATGACTGAGCTTAATAAATCCAAAGTTATTACAAAATGTTTCATTTTATATATGAGGGGGGAAAAAGTATATTTCGTTGATTTTTTAACAGCAAATATTTCTTTTATTAGTTGCAAAGAGATGCATTTCCATTATCTAGAACAAAATATTGTATAAAGGAAGCAATTTTAAACTAACGTCAGTAACAAACTACATCATTATGAAGGCAAAGTACTCTTTAATAAATAAAAAATGAATAATTATTTAACTGCGTCACAAAATTTCACTGGAGTAATCAAATAAATTAAATGAATCTAATTTCCAAAATAATTTGTATTTGTAAAATAATTTGTATTTGTAATATTTAATTTATAATTTTATACCTGTTCATTTGTTCGAATTTTGAAGTATTGATTCGGAAGTAATGAATTGAAAATGAAGAAGTGAATCAATTATGAAGTAACTTAATGTTATATATTATCTTGCATATATCATTTAAAGCTATTGTATTTCGTCCACTAATTGTAGTGAATGATGATGAATGTAATGAAAAGAAAAAAGTAAGCTATTTCTTTTTCTTTTTTCTTTTTTTCTTTTTTGTTCTAAAACAGTACCTTCACAAGTCGAAAATTTTACATTCTTTGATGATGATTTAAATAAAAAAGTGTTTTTAGAAAAAATATTTTTAGATTTTTTTTAATTTAATTGTTATTGTATTTTTAAATATTATTTTTAATTAAATTCGTTTAAGAAGGAAACATAGCAAAATTAGCTGAAAGTAAGAAAAAAAAATAAGAAAAAAAAGTATTGTTATTATTATTATTTAGAAAATTTTAATATTTTAATGCATATGTGTACAGACATTGTAATACATATGCATGCAAATGTCTTATCATATGTATATGAAAATTGTATTAACCCTGAGACAGTAATTCACAAAAACGATTTATGAATTTCACCATTCTTGTTAGAGAGTCATGTGTATTTACTTTTGGGAATAATTATTTAAGTCGATCAAATGATGCAAAAGATATAATTTGTAGAATTAAAACGTTTTGTGGAGTACTTTCATGTGCGTGTGTACATATCACGGCCTAATTAGACAATAAGATGGTGAAGAGATGACCAAGAAAAAATGAGTGTCCTTCTAATTACTGGAATAAGAAATTATATGGATTTATGTAGTACATTTTTATTAGACTTAGCATCGACAAAAAAAATTTTTTGAAGCGATATAAAGCATAAATGTAAAGAGAAATTGAAACCACAGAATAAAAAGGAGCATGCATAAGTTTATTTATAGTGCTTTTGTTAGTTTCTTAAAGCTAACTTTGATGACGTTGTAATGATGGTGGATAAATTAATAGCATCAATACCTTGTGTATACATGTCATGATATTTATAACTACTTCAAGATCTTATAATGACAGCACTTGTTTATAAATGAAGTATGTTCCATCAGAGTGGAATTTAAATATTTTCATTGTTTTTCATTTTTTTTTTCAAAGGAGACGTTGAGTGAATAAGTGAGTGAGTGGAATTTATGTTGCACTAGTGCTATTCTACGGGCAATTGGTTTCGGCCTGGGAAACACCTCTACGGGTAGTCCGTAGAAAATGACTCTAATAAAATAAATTAATAGATTATAATAAGATAAATATATCAATTTGAGCGGTGGATAGCCTATTAGGCGGAGATTTACTTTTGTTACTGTGTTATATACTGAAATTCAAATAGTTATTTCTTATTCCAATAATTAGAAGGACACTGATTTTTTCTTGGTCATCTCATCACCATCTTATTGTCTAATTAGACCGTGATATGTACACTCGCACATGAAAGTACTCCACAAAACGTTTTAATTTTTGTACATATATGCATTAAAATATGAAACTTCATTCTGTTACTGCATTTGGTCAAATTCATTTCTCTTTAACGTGATTATAATATGCCCTGCACTAGAAAATTATGAGAATGTATATATGATGGGGAACGGAGCAAAGTCCATTTATGCCAACCAGTTTTTTTTTTTTTTTTTTTTTTTTTCAATTGTGCAGTGAATATCAGCATCGATCATATTTAAGACAAATATTTCAGGTACAAATTATCCTTGCCGGAAATTTTCCATAACAATCTGAATGGGAATAACTAGGTTAAATATCTGTCAAAAAATTGCCTTCATTTTATAGTGGAAGAGGTAATATGTAGGTAAGTAATCATTATTTGAAGTAATAATTTTACGCAAGCCTTACCTTACAGAATGGGCAGTTGTTAAACAGAACGGAATTCTTTTACAATTTCCTATATATATTTTTACAGTTAAATAGTTAAAGTAAATTTAAATTTTAAACCAAGTTTACCTCTTATTTAAAAAATAATATGAATGAAGCAAACATATGTACTTATGAATAGTGTATTGTACATATGAATAGTGTATTGTTTTACAGTATAACAAAATAAAGGCTAATAAAAGCTGTTCAATATTGCAAATTTTTTACCTTTTTCTCTCTTTGAATTTCGTTTTTTGAAAAATGTATTAGTATAACGTAAAATGACAAACATGATTATATAAGGCCTTTGCTTTGTTGTGTTGTTAAAATAATTAATAGTCTGTTTGGTCAAACAACTATTCTAATAGCATTCATAAAATATACAAAACTGAAACGAATTTATTCTGCATGATCATTGTTCCATAACTTATGGCGATGAATACGCTTTAGTAGAAAGTGATGCTGACAAATGATAGTGATGATTACAAATGTGCCACGCAAATTTGTTCAGCCGATTATATTTATGAGAACTTCCATACATTATTTATCGTTCATGGTAAATGATTTACGCATTATGAAGGGATTATCTGTTGACAAGCATTTAAATACATACCATTGTTATAATAAAATTCGAATTTAGATTGCAGATTCTCAGCTGCTATATTTATATATTATACACTATTAAAAGTTTTGGCTACGTTATTAACAGTTACGTATTATGTGGTTATCTTCGAAATTCCCTCAAATTCGGACTGAGACACCTTAGAAGGAACAACAAGGAAGACACCCAGCCTTGGTCTATGACAATTTTTTAGTCAGTTGATATTATTCACAAAACACAGTATCGCATCATGCATGTCAAACCATAGCCTCCTAAACTAGATGCTTTCCGCGTAGCTCGGAAACTTGGCAACAGTTCGAACGATAGACAGCTTCACCTGGTACAGATTGCGCGACTTTTTTATTCAACTATCACCGATAATTTTAAGAAGTGATATATGATATATATAATCGACGTTTCTTTGATTCTATTCGCTTTTTTATGTATATCAAATCCTACTTAAAAAATTTTGGTGGCTGTTGAATAAAAAAGTCGCGCAATCTGTGCCAGGTGCCACTGTCTACTGCTTGAACTGTTGCCAAGTTTCCGAGCCACTCGGAAGGCATCTAGTTTAGGAGACTATGGTTAAACACATATTCAATACTTAAAAACAATAATATTTATCAAATATGTTTTTTACTTCCTCTTACCCATAACTAGTCCAAAATAATATTGTTTTGTATCAAATTTTTGAAATTGATCCTTTCTTATAGTTACACATTTTGAGGTCGTTTCCTGCACCTGAAAAACAGGTTTTTTAGTGATTGGTGTGTGCATCTGTCTCTGTAACTGTTATTAGTATACTTCAAGAAGAAATAGTGGTAAGGACGACCAAATCCAGTATTCTAAATCTCTATCATTTTGGGACGCTACACTAAATCTTGAGAGGCATGATCTCAAACATTTCGTTGAAAAAAAGCAAATAGTTCATTTACAAACATTATTATCACAAGAATATCCAAGACAACTTATATATATTATGTCTATAGACGAAAATTCTCGTGAGTACACTTATATCTACAGGCTGCACTAACAAAAAAAAAAAAAAAAAGTACGTATATTTATACGCATAAAAGTATGTTTTGTGCAGAATATGGTATTGAAATCATTGACCATTCGTTCCGTTCACAGGACTATTCGAAAGAATTTGAATATACTCTTTTTATCTAAATACGTCTACTTTTCAGAGTAAGTTCATATTGAAAAGCAGGATAAAAGAGAGTTGTGCGTGTGACACACCACATTAATTATTATTACTACTTACTGGAAATTTAATTCAGTACGCGACATGTTCTGATTGTCACCCACATAAAATAAATCCTTTAAGAATACAACAAAGTGAAATATTTAAATAATGCATAATTAAACGTTAAAATGTCTTTGCTTATATTTCCTTTCATAAACATAATAAATGTTTTTCACCTGTTTCTCTTTCATATCGACAACAGAAGCTTTTTTTCATATTTTAAATATATGCAGATAGATTAATTAAGATTTATTTAATGTATTTCATTTTAATATAAAAATAAAAATTACGTAATTTAGAAATATAATTAATCCTATCGTTAAAGATTAAGATTATTTTTTATTTATTTTTAATTTAATTAATTAATTAATTAATTAATTATTATTATTATTTTTTTTTTTTAATGAACAAAATATATTTTGATATGTGTGGAAATGAAAACAAAAAAAAAGAACTTATTAAAGATAAGTTTGCTTGTCATTAGTTATAAAAATATTTAGTTTAAATATATACATGAGCAAAAAACGCTTTGAATGAAAGTTGATAGATTATTTTATTTCAAGCATTCTGTTATTATCATTACTTTTTTTTTATTATTTATAAATTCTATTAATTTTAAAGAGAAAAAATATATAAAATTATTTATTCCAAAATTTATTTCATAGCCTCAGTCAAATTCAATTTGATATTATTGTAAAAATAGTAATAATCCCCCGTAGGTAAAAAATTCTATATAAAATATTTAATTAAATCTGCTAAATAAAAAAAGAAAAGCAGATTATAGTTAGAGATAATGAAATTATATCTAATGAAAATTTCCTGCTATGCATGTGACTAATGATTTTAACCTCATAATGAGACATAAAAATAATATTAAAAAAATTGTTTGAAGAAAGAAACTCGAACGAAAAATCATGCGATACGCATTGACAATTAATATTTTCCAAATGTACGTAGACAGACAAATTTAATTCATAATCATTAATAAAAATTGTTGGAAAGTGATAAAAAAGCTTAACGCAAAAGAAAATTCATCCCTTATATTGTAAATGCAAACCTTTAAATATATGAATATTTTAGTGCAGCCCTGTAAATCTGAAGGTTTTATCTGAGGGTAAATGTGAAACATTATTTTAATAGATTTACAATGATTCTCTTTTTTTTTGTGTGTGATTTTTTCAGTGGAAAGTTATTTAAAAGTTATTTATGTCTGTCCTATAAAAATGCATTGGCATTTTTATGTATAATGCTGACCATACTACATTCTATAGAAAGTGTTCTTTAGTGCATATGAATAACATGTTTTAATTTCATTAAGATTTAATTAAAATAAAGGTATTAAAATCTGGTTTATGGAAATACCTCTCATAGAACTCAGTGCTTTAGAATATTTCCAGGTGTCCCTATTCGCAAACCAGTAGAGGTATTCATTTTCAATAGGAAGCATCTGATAGTAAATTTGAAAAATATATATCAATTTCAAGAAATTCCATGAATATTTACGATTGTTAGAGCGCGGTTAGACAGACAGACAAACTGACAAACCGAAGCCATTAACACTTTTCACCTTTGTTGGAAAGTGTTTAAAAGGAACAATACAGGATTTTTATTGTTCTTAATGTGTTTAGTATAATGTTCAAAGCATTAAAAAAAAAAAAAAAAGCTTGAAAATTTGTAACTGTTAAAATGTATTTACATATAATCCCGCTAGAAATTATCATATTATATTGTTTATAAATTTATACGAATATTTAGTAAATAAAATATGAAATAATTTGTTAAATATTCTCAGATAGTGCTGGCTTCAAAAATATTTTAAGTTGGTGCTTTTTGAAATGGCAATTTAAAATGCTTTTTATTTATTTTAAAAAGTACCATAAGTTTCAAAGGTTTAAAAAAGAAAATAATAATAATAATTTTAATAATAATAATAATACAAAAAAAAAAGTTAAAGCTACAAAAACGTCAATTCCACCCTGCAAGTTTAATTTTTAATAAAGTTTTATATCAATTTTAATATTTGCGCGTGAATTTCTTTTCAATAAAAAAAAATCAACTTTTTTGGCAACAACTAAAAATTAAAATAAACTACGTATTTTTGTCTAAAAAAGAGCTTCTTGAACTTTTTCGATACTGTCCATTTTGATACTGATTATTATTAATTTCCTTTCCTTTTTCTTTCAAAAAAAATATTTTGATGAAATTCTGGCAAAAGCAGAACTTCGTTTAGTACGAAGGACTACTAATTATATTTTCGATAAATGTCCAACCATCGTAAAACTGGCGACAACGTTTTATGCGTTTATTGAGACTTATAGTCCTCCATGCTAAAAAAAAAAAAAATAAATAAATAAAAAGTGAAAATAACTAGTGGATCTGCAGATCAGGAGCCTCAACGTCCTATTTGCATCAGACATTTTTCAATAGGTCATTTTTATTTATTTCTTATTATTATATAGTATATATTGATTGGATCAACTTATTACCATAATCAGATACATTCCTGAGGGGGGCTGCCGCCCCCTCAACCCCCCGCTGTATCTCTCTTTCTAAACCTATTTGTATATCATATAAAGTGTTACGGAATTGTAAATAATTGCATTTATTTTTGTATAAATTTTTTCAAAGAGGCTTAGTAAGTCGATAAAATGCTAATTTTGTGCATTTCTAGTCGTTTTAGCGTTAAAATAGCCTAATTTTCCTTTAAAAACGAATTGAAAAGCTCCAATAAAGGAAGAAATGGATTTGGCGCCAAATTTGGCGACTGTTTCCCTCCTTGGCGATTTTTTGGCGACCTTGGCGAGAAAATCATTATTAGGGATATACCAAATATGGAAGCTCTAATCTCATTGGCTGATGAGATACGATAATTTTCCAGAACAGTCTGTGTTCGATAGAATAGTATAAAAGGAGCATTTTTTTAGCCAAGGCTTCCAATCTCAGATCTGTGTCGGTTTCGTCAAATTCTTGCTTTGCTTTGAGCCTCTTTGAATGAGACTTGCTTTATGTGTTATTGCTAAACAGTTTGTACTGTTGTTTTCCTGTTAACGGCTGTTGTTTAAGCTATGTTTACTGGTTGAATTGAAGCTGATACTTGGTTTATAGACCTGTATTCTTCTGGAACTTTCTGTGAATAAATCACTGAATTTTTGCAAGTTTCGCCTTTCATTCTCGGACAACTTACAAACCCCCAAGTACGCAACAATATGCATTCTTATTAAACGACGGTCTTGTATTATTTCCCGGAAATTCATAAATACCGAATTTCATACAAAAAAAAATTACATAGCATATCGGAAATATTTTGCGTAACCTTTAAACTAATTATCAATTCTATGCCCACAATTTTCAACATGAAAACAGGCTTTTAAAATTCTAATAAAATTTCATTATATTTGATGGGGTGTAACCATGTTAAAATACACTTTTAAGAAATACCGACTATACACCATAAAAGTACGAAATTCCTTTATGTATCCCGGAAAAGTAGCCGCAGTCATTATAAACGCCAATAATAAGAATAAATCTAATTAATTATAACTCATTTATCTTTCAAACTAATTTGACATCATTTAGATGATTACAGTACATACTCGGAATTATTTTGTGTGGTCCCATAAATTATTTAGTCTATACATAACCTTTTTTTAGAGTAAACAGGATTTTAAGCATCTTTATAATGTATGTTAACTTTATTAAGTTCAATTCAGCATAAACGCATTAAAGTGCGCGCTTAAATTAAAAATTCGTCCATAGGCTCTAATGTTACGAAATTCTTTCGTGTGTCTTTGTAAACGAACCATAAACATTGCATACACCAGTAAAAACTATTCAGCTTATTTTGCGTTTAAAATTAATAATTGTTCCAAATTTAACATCGTATGGATGACTAAGTGACATTGTTAGAACACTTTTGTAAGGTCCTGTACATTAATTAGAAAGCGTAAGAGCACATATTTTCTTCAAGCAACATAAGTTTAAGCATCTTACTCACGTACTCTAGTCTCATTTTCTTCATTGCAAAGTAATGATATTAAAATGCGTTTATACGAAATTCACCCCATACGCCGTAATGTTAAGAATTTTGGCGTGTCCCTGTACACAGTTTATAAAAAATATAGCAATGAAAATTATACAGCTACTTATATGGAAAGCTGGAATGTGTGCGCCAATTTGCAAGTCAATCGAAGGATTTTTGCGGCCGCTATTGCGGTACATACAAATTCTTCCCATAGGCCGTAAGGATAAGAAAAATTTTGGCGTGTCCCTGCGCACGAACAACAAAGGGAAATCATACCTAACACTATAAAGCTAATTCCGTTGGGCTCGTGAATATGTGTACCAAATTGCAATTCTATAGCGTTATTTTTGGGGCCGCTATCGCGGTACATACAAATTCTTCACATAGGCCGTAATGATAAAAAAAACTTTTGCGTGTCCCTGTACACGAACTACAAATGGAATGCACACCCAAAACTATACAGCTAATTTCGTGGGGATCATGAACATGTGTACAAAGTTTCAAGTCAATAGCGTGGTTTTTACGGCCGCTATCGCACGACAGACAGACAGACAGACAGACGGACGGACCGACGGAACCCAAAATCCTTTTGAGTCTCAACAGAGGGCCTCCACTGACGTTTCGAAAAAAATTGAAGTCAATAGCTTGATTTTTGCGGCGGCTACACACCTAAAACTATACAGCTGATTCCGTTGGGCTTATGAACATGTGTACAAAATTGCAAGTCGAAAGCGTGATTTTTGTGGCTGCTATCGCGGTACATACAAATTCCTCTCATAGGCTGTAATGATAAGAAAAGCTTTGGCGTTATCCCTGTACACGAATTAGAAATGGAATACACACCCAAAACTATACAGCTGATTTCGTGGGGCACATGAACACGTGTACCAAATTGCAAGTCAATAGCGTGATTTTTGTGGCCGCTATCGTGATACATACAAATTCCTCCCATAGGCCGTAATGATAAGAAAAACTTTGGCGTGTCCCTGTATACGAACTACAAATGGAGTACATACCAAAAACAACTATACAGCTGATTTCGTGGGGCTCATGAACACGTGTACCAAATTTCAAGTCAATAGCACTATTTTTGCGGCCGCTATCGCGCGACAGACAAACAGACAGACAGACAGACAGACACAGCCCAAAACCGTTTTGAGTCTCAACAGAGGGCCTCCACTGACGTTTCGGCAAAAATTACATCAGTGTTGTGTGCAAAACATTACAATTTTTGATACAATTAACAACCTGCGTAGACTTGTAAAATTAGTTGCAATCGAAAGAGAAAAAGAAACCTTCAGTCAATCACTAGTTAATTCTATTTAGAAGAAGTGTTTAAATAAAATTGGTGCTTTATTTTTGAGAAGTATTGTCAACAACTTCAAAAATAGCGTTGAAATAAAAAATAAATAAATAAAAATACTATTAAAGTTTTCAAAATAAATAAAATGAATTAAAAAAATTGTTTTTTAATTTACATAGAATAGGCCATTCCAGCTATATAGAGCAAGAATTATGGTGAAGGTGCAATACCTAGGGCATCCTTTTGCTTCCGTCTGAGACATACTTTTTCTTCTCGAGTCTCAGCAGCCTGGAATATACCAGGGTCCCTGGCAGACTGTTTAGCCTAATGAGGCGAATATATAAACGTTCTCTCTTGTAGACTTTATTGCGATCAACTTTAAACTTCGTGAAATTATTATAGATATTTTATACCAATAAATTGTTAAAAAATTGACATTTTCAAATCCATATACTATATTGTAATGTTTACAGAATTCTGAGGATTTTAAATCAAAAGGCATCATCATGTATTGTTTGCTGCATAATTAATGTAAAACTAAATTCAGGAAAATTTTTTAACGTAATGGCCACCAAAGATAAAAATTCTATAGCAAACAGCTGTTGTCTTCAGTGGACGCTAATGCTACTAAAACAGCTTTCGCCTATTCGGTTTTTCTTGTTAGCGTTAAACGCGTTGAAGACATGTTTCTGGTTTTGGTTATCTAACACCAAGTTTTCATTTAATATAAACCTAAATTGTAACAAATAATACGCCAGGTAATAAGCGCATGTATGATGCATGAACATATGATGAGAAAGTTAAAGATTAAAATGACTAGTATATTGTTTTTTAAATTGATTTTTTATTATAGTTTGTGTTTGCATTACATTTCCAGCTATAGTTACGAGATTTGTCATAGTAGAAAAAAACAAAAAAAAAAACACTTGTTAAGCCTTTTATAGCTTATACAATGACAAATCACGAAATGCTTCATTTTGTTAAATTTCATGTTTTATATACAGCAAAAATAAACATAGAAATACGGAAAAGGATACCATAAATGTGTTTTTCATCACTCAATCACCAAAATTACAGCAATTTTTGCTAATGTGCTGAATATCATAAAATATTATTTATACCACGATCTTTTTATTTAAATTTGTGTTTTAAATAAATTATGAAGATTTTTGAAAATAGAAAATTAAAATGTCAAAGTCATTTTTTAAATTATATATGCTTTTTTTTTATTTTTTTTATTTATTTATTTATTTATTTTTTTTTTTTTTTTATTCAGTTTATGTAATGGGTTATAACAATTTACAATTTTTTTAAGAACCGTTTCAATAATTATAAGATTAATGCTCTGAACTATTATTATTTATACTTTCTAACATTTTATTTCAATAGCATTATATATTCTTTTAATTTTTAGTGTCACGGTAGCCTGGTCGGTAAGAGCAGCGAGTTCGTAATCGAAAGATTGCGGGTTCGGTCCTCGAGCCGGCCGCAGACCGTCGTGTACGCTAATGGCGACTGGTGCACGTTAAATTCCGTCGTGGTCGTAAAGCCCCCCAAGTTCCCATAAAAAATTATACCTCTGGGGGCACATGAACATGTGTTTAACTCGGCCTTGATCCGGAAAAAAATTCGAGTTCCTGCTGGTGCTGCCATCTTTCTCCAGCTTCTGGAGATAAGTCGGTCTTCCTCCCTAGTGACGCTCTTCTGTAAAAAAAAAAAAAAAAAAAAAAAAAAAAAGGCGCATCCCTCTTGCCTTAAATCGGATAGTTCCACTGACGGGGCTCGGATTTTCCGAGTGGTATACGACAACAACAACATTCTTTTAATTTTTAAATTTCTTTTATTTGTCGTTGACAGTTTAATTAAACACATCGATTTAACGACATTTCTGCTTTGAAGTTTATTAAGCATTGAAATTTTAGTTTTCAAATAGCTTTCTGTAAAATAATAATAATAATAACAATAAATAAAGTGCAGATGATATTAAATTCTATTTACATTAGTAAAAATTATTCTATAAAATTTGCAGCTTACTTTGGTATTAGTAATACAAACAATGGATTATTAAAATTTATGAACACACTTTATTTATCATTATTCGTGTTTTCATATATATATCATAATGACAACAGATTTTTTTTTTTTTTTTTTTTTTTTTTTGTCTAAACCGAATCCTGAAAATAAAATGAGCATTGAAAAATGTATACATATATATCTGTTATGTGTGTATTATATATATATATATATATATATATAAATCCTGTCAGAATGCATACATACTTATATGTATATATATATTCTGACGGCATATCCCATGCGTAGAACGGATACATTAGCTAGCTATAAATTAATGTCTAAAAATGTGAATTTACTAACTTAATGAATTTTATGCAAAAAATCTGCTCTATCAAAATCTGGATATATATAAATATACCTTCCTACGAACCGCTAAAAATTTTAAAAACACCGGAAGTTGAGGAATAATCTGCGAAATCCTAATTTACCTTTAAACTTCGGAAATTACATTGAATTTAAATGATATTGATTAAAAACCTCATAATAACATTATGCATTTTTAATTCGTACCAAGCGGATTCCAATAAAAATAAATTGCTTGCGCAATCTTTTTTTTTCTACTTAATAATAAGGAAATTTCATACTAAAAACACATTCTAATCTTCGTATAGGTATGCTAGGGGTCTAAGGGTATAAATTGCAATTTTGAGAAATCACATATCAATTAAAAATTTTAAAAATAATTGTGTACGTGCAAAGACTCTTTGAAATACATTTTCAAAAACAAACGAATAATTGATAGATAATATCGGATAATAAATAGTGGATAATTGAAAAATTTACTTCTGGACAACCAATTGACGGAAGTCAAATAAAATTATTTTTCTAAGTGTTTTTATGAATATAGTGATCAGTTTGGCGAGAAAATCTGTTCATAATATCCATAAAATCAAAAACTAATATGATAAAGGAAGTTATAGTTAGTAGAGAAAGGGATTATTTTATAACGACAATAATCTTTAACATTTTTAAATAATTCAAAAAAGCATTTTTCTTTTTATTCAGCAGATATTTTTATATCAATGCATTTTGAATGCTATTAAATTCTTATTACAATTTACTTCATCATAAACTAACACAGTGACATTACGTATAATAGCTATGACTTTTGGAATTTACATTTTTAGATAAAATATTAAAATAAGCAATATGTAACGAATAATATTTCATATAATGAATAAATTGAACAAATGATTAAGCAATTTAAAAAAATGATTCTTATGTAATGGAACATTAAAAAAATCGTTATAAACAACAATTATCAAACATTAGATTTTTTTTTTTTTTTAATTCAATATTTTACAATTTTTTATATCGATTTTTATGGTTTTATTACGTCTGATAAAAATGGCTTTGTACATAACATAGAAACTCTATATCTCTAAATCTCCAGAAACATAACTTATTAACAGATAAAGAATCTTTTTTTACACAAAAAAGTATTTCTTTCCATTTATAAAATTTTAAAGTGAAAAGCATTGTTCGTTTAATAACTTGCTCGAGCTAAATTATTAAATTATCCACAAGTCATAAAACAGATTTTAATCTGACTGTCTGTAGGAGGTATTTGTGTAAAATAAAAATTGATTTTTTTACAACACAGACTATATGAATTATCCTTTCAAAAGACAGTTATAAATGCGTTACTTAAATGGAAATTTCAATTCATTTCTTCTATCTGAAAAGAATCTAAAGATCTAAAAAATGAATATATTTTATTGCAATTTATTCATATCTTCAGATATTTAAAATGAAATTACTTTAAGCTGAAATGTATTAATTTGCTGTAAAATATAAAGAATTTAAGTAATGTTAAAAAATAAAATAAAAAAAATACATAAAAAAATACAACAATAAAATTAAAATAATATATTACATTAAAGATATAATCTCATTGAAATATGCTCACAAACAATGACATGTATGTGAATTAAATATATAGATTGTTAAAAATTTCTTTTAATTTTCTAAATAGATTTGACAAAGAAATATAAAAAATTCTTGTGGTATGAAACATTTATTCATATTTGTTATTGAAGGATATCGCAGATCTACGCTTCAGAACTTCTAGCAAGGGTAGGGTGCATCTCAAAGATTCGGAATCATAAAGTAATGTGGAGTCGTGATTTCTTTCATGCGAGATGAAGTATACAGAAATATCAGAAATAAAAATATGACACTTTAGTAATAATTCGTTTTAATAATGAATGTGCATGAATAAAAGGGCATATATCAAACGTTTGATATTTCGTCAAATAACTTCAGTGCAGGCTACAAGTTTAGGGCTGATGAAATTTTGAACATTCTAGAATACTTCAGTTTTATCTCGAATTTTCCCTCTAGATACTTCGATTCGTGCAAGTGTGATAATTGTAATTTCATGCGAGGGCTGTAGATGCAAGTCCTGTATTGAAGTCGATTGACAAAACATTGCACGTTATCACTGACCCGTGTTTTTTCGGGCGTGGTCTGGTGCAACTGTCACTGTCACTGTTCATATACATTTACCATATTAAAAGGAATATTCACTTCATTTTTAATTCCGATATGCCTGTATATGCAATTGCATCAAGAAAATATTTCCGAACTTACATTGATACTATAAAATTCAGAGTCGTCGGATGAGTCCTACCTTCCTAGAAATTCTGAAACATGTTATTGAGACACCCTGTAAACGAGAGTTACTTAAAAAGTAAATTCCATTTGTATTTCTTTAGAGTTTCGACATTTTAATAATATTTCTTGTTGAATTATGTTGATGACAGTCTAACACAAAGATTGCACCGCAACATATAGGCAGATATTTTTAAAAGAGGAAACCATAAAACTTTTAATTATAGCAAAATATCCATTTCGAAAATTCGGTACAAAAACAATATTTCCTCTAAATCAAAAGTAATTAATATTTTAAGTATGTTTACTTTTTCATTTAAATGATATTTTTAAATATTGTAATTTAGGCCGTATCAATAAATACAAACGGCTAATATATATATATATATATATATATATATATATATATTGCAATTTCATTCTGATGAACATTACTTATATCTCCTCTCCTAGTATCATATTCAAAGAATAAATAGTCCTGTATATAAATCAATTCGGTAGAATAATAAATTATTTCAATTATTAGTATTTGCGTTAGAAATTTATTTTAACCAGAAAGCATACATTACAATTTAATTTTGGAAACTTCAAGTAAGTTTGGAATACGTATTATTCCCATTTATATTCAATTAACCCTTATGCTTTATTTAAAATGTGTGTATCTGACAGGAACATAATTTCATATCAAGTCAATATTCATGTAATATTTATTTGAACGAACTTAAAGTTGATTAAAGATTTAATTTATAACAATGTTTTGAAAGTATTTTAAAACATTTGAATTTTAAATAGTTATGCAATCAAAAGTGTACTTCAGATTTATATTACTAATAATACTGAAATTATTCTTTTGTTAATGTTGTCGCAGATAGTTATGATTCATGAGCCAATAGGCTTTCTTTTAAGTCATAACAACAAAAGGAAGTTCTTTATATTGTCACCGCAGATCAGTACCTAATTTATTAGTCAAAATATATCAGCGTAATTGCGATGTTACATTTTATGCTCAAAAACTAGTCAGTGTGATTAGTTTAAAGTTTTCATACAACACAAATATAAAACCTTTTTATTACTTTTTGTCTGATATTGTTAGAAGAGTAAAAATCTGGATAATGTTATAGGGTAAGTGCACCAGTGATTGGCACTTTTAGAGCAATCTCTGATGTTTTCAATGGTCTAGTCATCGGAAAATAATTTTAGAAATGCTGTTAATACATATGGTATGAAAGGCATTCAGAACCACATATATGTTAAAATATATACATTTGATAACAATTATTTTTTTTATGAATTTTTATTTAACACCCACTCAGTGTTCCAGTAATTGAAGTTTTTTAGACTGCCAGTTTTTCCTTTTATCAGTAATTGTCCCCCTATGTTCCAGTGTTTGACACTGCTACTTATTCATTATACCAGTTATTAGCACCCTATGCTCCAGTATTTGACATAAAATGTTAAAATTCTTATATGTAAAACATATGATTTTATTATTTTCCTTATTTATTAATTATTTCGGGATAGATGTCAATTACAGCAGCATGCCAATCACTGGAGCACCTACCCTATTATAAAAGTTTAATAATTTAAACCATATCATTCATTTCATTAATGTATGTTATTAATTAAAATTTTGTACTAAGCAAATTAAAGCAAGTAAGTCTGATTATAATCATACGTAAGTTACTTAAAAACCCCTACAAGCTGTTTGAAAGTTTTATAAAAAATAGTAATATTTAAGAATGAATAAAAACGAACATTGTGTTTTTCTCAAAACAAAAAAAAATATTGTGTTTTTCTACATTTTAAGCAGATTGTCTCTTACGAGTTATTCTCTCCAACTCCCTACTCTGTAACAGGTACTCGTAGTAAAGAAATCTTAATTTTCTAAAAAAAAAACAGAAAAAAAAAAAGAAAAGAAAAGAAAGGTAAACGGGCATCCTCATGTAAAATTTTAAATATTATTGGTCAACCTTCTAGCATAAATAATTTATTTCTAATTTGAGATATTCTTCGACAAGAATAAACAGCGTTATTTATCCTTTTTCATTTGGTTATAAGGTCATTCCGTATGCTAGTTGGACCGCTACTCTTGTTTTTCATTTTCTTTCTGAACAAATTTTCTTTCAAAGAGAATAAAGAAATAAAAAGCTTATATTTGCTTAAAAATTAATATTTATATAACTATAAAAACAGTAAACCAAAGATTTTCGATAAAAATGAGTCCTACATATATTAGAGTATGGTTATCTAAATCGTATAAAAACTTCAAGATATAATTCACGTATTTTTCCTTCCATTATCAGACTACCGTAGATACGTTTGGACACGTACGAGTGCGGTGTATCTGTTGTAATTGAAGAAAATAAAAAGTTTTTTTTTTTTTTTTTTTTTTTTTTTTTTTTTATGTCAATGTTTTTATTTTCATTATTATTGTTATAAGATGTATGGTATTCAACCCAAATGCATATCAATTTTAGAAAATTTGACATACTAAATTAGACACAATGTATTGAAATTAGAACATAAAACTTATTAATATATTTTCAAAAACAAACGAATGTTTGTACTAAATAATTTGTAACTGAGTATATACAAACATAAAAATTATCTCTTGCCTAACTAATTAGCTCAATGTATCGGACTAATTCCATGAAAACCTCAAATAAATATAGAAAATATTCAAAATGTTATCATCGATAGAATGAAATAAATTTCAGCTCCCCTCAAAAAAATCAAAACGATAAGAAATTTTCAAAATCATATCTAAGTTAATCAGCAGTCAAGTTTTCTAAAAATATCATTGCATTAAGTTGAATATGCTGTAAGTTATAATAATAATAATAATAATAATAATAATATATATGTGGGAAGTTATGTGGAAAGCTTTGTGGGACGCATTCCTTGTACAGTGAACAGATGGCGCTGCCTCTGATGCTCATCTTTCGACGGGAGAATGAACGGAAGTCAGTTGAGATCTGTCTACCATGGAAAGCTGTTGAGACCGTCAGCGCGAAGGCTGATATGGTCATTTTCTTCTAATTAGAGCTTGAAGTGCTCTTAATAGTTGGGTAGAGCCATGGAGGGCTCAATACCTCAATATCACACATTTAAAATAGTGCGCGTAGGTACTATTGTGAATTATAAGAGCGAGTGAGTGCTCATATGTTACTTTGTGATAGTTATTCTGATGAAGTGAGCTTCTTAGTTCTGTGTGTTAAGCCTCGGAGCCATTAGTTGGTTAATGATACAAATTCTGCTATTATCATTCTATCTTTGTGTAAACTGTGTTGTGTATGTTACGTAATAAATGCTTAGTTATCTAAGTCGCATCTCATCATTGCCTCACCCCTAGACGCCCAGCCAAGATTCTGCATATATATATATATATATATATATATATATATATATATATACATAATTTTAAATTCAGACACAAATGAACATAATAAACAGTTAAGAGGAGCCTCATAATCAGTGCTACTGCTCCGATATGTTTCGAGCATTTTTTCTTTTTAATTTGTGGCTGGTCCCTTTTTGAATTCTTAACAAAATTCTTTCTAGAATATATGGGATATAACGCGTAAATCACTCCGTTCAAGATGTAAGAGAATGTATCTGGTATTTCTTTATCTATTCGACAGAACGTTAAAAGTTTTTGAGTACTTATGTCCATAAAACGTAATATTACTGAGTAAATTGCTATTGCATGTTTCGTTTTTTTTTTTTTTTTTTTTTTTTTACACTATATTCTTTGGCTTTTGAAAAAAAAATTACTATCTTTTTAGACTATAAATATATAGTCTGATTTACGTTTAAACTGAATGAGATTTGCGAAGATTTTTGTTCATTAAGAAACCGGGTATTAGCAATTATATTAATATATATATATATATATATATAAACAATTTTAACCTTTCTCTCTGCTACCAAAAGTATAGTCACAATTTCTAATAAAATCATTTGATCTTTAAATATTTGATTATAAATAGCGATTTCTCCACGAATAAAAGCTGTAATCAG
This sequence comes from Salticus scenicus, assembly GCA_963930645.1. Lineage (NCBI taxonomy): Eukaryota > Metazoa > Arthropoda > Arachnida > Araneae > Salticidae > Salticus > Salticus scenicus. The sequence continues at coordinate 219,546,270 of OZ005656.1, read as the reverse complement.
ATGAAATATAATAACTTCCTTTTTTTTAAATCAATTAAAAAATAATCTATTAAAGTATTTGCTTTATTTAACTTTGTAATAACAATTTCATTAAAAGCTAGTTATTAATAATCCTAATCATTATTCAATTATTACGTACGCGAATTCTTATAGACATTTGAAGTTATTTCAAGTGACACGATAACTTAATGTACACTGTTAATAAAATATCATGTTATTAACGATATTATAACATGTTATTACTTTAGAAAAGAATCTATTAATGTAATTGCTCTATTTAACTTTCTAATAACAATTTCATTAAAAGCTAGTTATTCATCCTAATCATTATTCAATTATTACCTACTCGAAATCTTATCGACATTTGAAGTTATTTCACGTGACATGATACCTTAACGTACACCGTTAATAAAATTACATATCAATGCTAAAATAAAATACTATTAATCCTCAAATAATTGAAAGAAACGTTAAATTACTTTTTATTTAAATTATATTTTCATGTAATTATTATACACCACATGAACTTTTGAATAATACTAATAATTACCTTCATTACAACATAAGCCAATGAGGAATACAGAATAACATTGACTGAAATAAATATTAGTGCCTTGCATTTTCGGCTATTTATCTCATAAAAATGCAAATTCAAATGAAGCTATTAATTACTTTCAGTATAATACAAAACGCATCAGGAAACAAAGAAATCATAACACTCGTATAAATTTTATGTCACGTAGAAATTCAGCTGTAAAACATTTTCGTCACGTTTCCGGAACGATTTCTTTGGAATAAAAGCCCCAATCTGTTGGCAGTGATAAAAATATGTATTACTTTATTGTGAGTAAAGTAATAGTAATTCAGTTTTGGTTATGCATAATAGAAAGTGGAAATGGATTTGTTCGTGGCAAATCCTGTCAAAATTTAAAGAAATGTGAAAGACACATTTATAAATTGCATTGTGAAATACAAAATGCAAAATAGTTATTAAAAAATATAGACTGTAACTTACGATTCAATATATTAAATGCAAGGCGTCTGCATTTTTATAAAAAGTTATAATTTTCTACAGTATCTAACAACGAATTTCAGTGAAGTTGATCTAGACTTATTTCTAATGTATAAATGATTTTTGTTAAGAGATCAGCCTCTAAATTGTATTTCTTTGGTGAACATTATGTAGAAAATAAACTACGGTGTATATTTAAATATATCGAATGTATTTAAAATACTTAATTTTCAGCAGTTTATTGTGAAATTTTTTTATCATTGACAGGATGGTACAGATATGTGTATTATCTACTATATGTTAATGTCAAGGTTCTAAACGCTGTTTTTAATTTTACTTATAATCGGTTCAGAAAAAGATAAATTAAATTATCAATTGAAATTAAGATAAAAGAAAAACGTTCTATATTTTTACATTACATTATTACGTCGCGTTATTACTTCACGAAGCTAGTTTACTAATTAATTTTAAACGCGACTTTGAATAGATTTTTGCAACACAAAAGTATTATGGTCTGTTTCAGTTGGGCCTGCATAAAAACAGAAAAGCACTAATATTTAATAACTTTAAATAAATAGTTTTATATATATACATATATCTCATATGCGTATATCATATAAAGCCATAAAAAACATTGCCTCTAAAAATGAACGTTTAAATCATTCGAAATGGATGTTTAAATCACTCTTCCAAATGCTACACTTTCACAATACATTACTTATGTAATTTATTATTGTAAAAAGAAGGAGCACATAAGTATAATGTATATGTTTAAGTCCAGATTCTGAACTCTGTTTTAATGCATTTTAAAATTATTTTGTATCGTTCATATGCACAAAAACGTATTTCGTGTTATATGAGCATTTGAATATGAGCATTTGAAAGTTCACCATTCATTTACAGGGCTGTCAAAAAAAGCTAGATTATATTGTGACAATACATGGAATGAGATGAAAATGTGTATTTCAGGCCCTTCTGTGTGTTATTATTGTAAGACTATATTTAAGAACGGGATGTGGTGTGTGTACACTGTAAAAAATTTCTGCAGTACATTACAGCACAGTGTGCTGGTAAAAGTATTGCCTACTCACTGTGCTATATTTTTACAATGTGCAGGAAAATAAATTTGTTGCGATTTTTACTCACGCGTACTGTAATTTTCACAGTATGCTTTAAAAATATTACCTCTAATTATTACACATGCGTGATCCACAGCAAAAAGCTACTTATTTATTTTTTTACACATATAATTTACTTTACTTATTTATTCACGCGGAGCAAACGGTCTTGGATAGCCCGGGAATCGAACTCACAATCTTCTGTTCCAGAAGCCAGCACTTTGCCAATCGCGCAGTTAGAATCACAATGAATGTTGGTTATAAAAACAGATAAGGTCAACAACAGCACTGATTAACTGATAAAACATGTCATACGCACCAAAATCTTCTGGAAAAATTTTGATACCGATTTACAGCACAGTGTGAAGTAACCAGTTTTTAATTATTTTTACAGAACTAGCTGTAAAAATATACAGCAACCTATGCTGTATTTATGTAAAAAAAAGTGCTTTATTTTTACAGAAATTTTTTACAGTGTATAGTTTAGAGAATAACTCCCAGGCAATGAATAATTATGTAAAAACTTACTTTTTTATTGAATGTTATTTGTGGAAGTGCTATACTATATTTTAATATGTTCTGTAAAACTGCCCAGAAATGAAAATTAAAATCTGATATACGTACATTAAATAAAGTCCGTTTTAAGTTAAACTTTTATCGCTTTTCTTGTATACTTATGCGTTTTGAGATTCTTTGAATACTAAAGTTAAGTTTTTAATGGTTTATCTTTATGTAAATTTGTTTTCCGCATAATTTAAAAACACTAATAGTTACAGGCCATTCAGTTATTTTGAAGTCGATATGAGGTTGTTACTTGAATAAATTCCTCATGATTGATAAGTTTAAAGGTGTGCAGTGGAGTGGTGCGACAGAAAATTGTCTGAATAATTTTGAGTGAACTGCAAAATTTAATAACTGACTTGAATTCTATAGAAATGTATGTAATATATTTTAAAGGGAAGATCATACGGGCGATAGCCCTATAACACAGAATTATTTGTGATATAAAACTATTACTAAACCAAATTTGAATTCTTGAAAGGGTGTTTATATGACACTTCTATGTATTAACACTTAACCAGAAATCTGTTTTTATAATATTGAAAAGCAGCGTAAGAAAAAGTCCAGTAAATGCCACACCAGATTATTATAATTTTTTTCTTTTTCTTTTTTTGTAACGAGGAACTACCAGTTTTAAGAGATTACTGTGTTTATATTTAATGTCCCAACAATATATAGTCTTGCTCCATTTAATACTGCGTTATTTTCAATTAAGTATTTAAAATTTAGTATAAAAAGTGGCTGACTTTAAATAAAAATAAAGCTAACCTATTGATTTTAATAAATATTTATTCTTGATTTAATTTGATTCATATTTTTTTAATAATTTTCAAATTTTCTGGTACTTTTTTTTAAATTTTATATCTTTAAAATATATACAAAATTTTATAATAAATATCCTTCAACGAACTAGGATCTTTTAAGTTAGCTTCCTTAAAATTAGTTTTTTATCTTTTTCAAACTTAAAGAGGAAATTAAAAACCTAATTAACTTTTTCATAATTCAAAACTTCTAATTTAATTACCGGGGAAATTTTTATTGCATTATTTGATCCAGAAACAAAATACTTTTAAAAATTTCGTATTTTTCTTCTTACAAATCTTTCAGTGCATATTGTAACCAGAACTTTTCTAGTTCTTGGGATGTTGACTGGATTAAAGTATTCTGAACAAAACTTTTTCTTAAGAAAAATAAAACATTACCTTCATCTTACTAGTTATTTTAAATTACTCAATATAAATTACTCAATATAAATATTCTAGAAGTTTTCACCGACTTCATTTTCCTTTAATTTTCCTTTATTTTATTATTAATAAAGGTATTAAAAAAAATAATAATGATAAAAGCAATTCCCTGTTAAGAAAGATTCATTTTTATAATCAAAGTTAAAATTGTTTTCAGAAGTTTATTTTTTCTCAATAATTTAAAAATTTAGTGATTTACACTAAACAGCATTGCGAGAGCTGTTGGGTTCAATATTTTGTTTAGGCGATTGAATTATTTATATTTATTTTAATTAATTTATATGAAATTTAGCTTTGATAAATTATATATGTATATATATATATATATATATATATATATTTATTTATATATACTAATTAAATATATTTTTTTAATTTAAAACTATATTGATAATATTTTTTGTTTAACTTCTGTTTAATTTACTACTTTTTTTTTTAATTTTTTTTTAAAACCTCTTTCTATATAAAATTATATTTTTTTTATATACACTATCTATCAATAAATATTTGGACAATTTCAAATTCAGACGTTTTGTCAAATAGAAAAGTTCTTTAGAAATCGTCTTGAAACTTTGGTAGTGTAAATAAAATGTTATGCCTCATGTATTTCAGCAAAAGCTGGGTCTTGAAGAGGAAAAACGGACTATTAAAAAATTAAACAAATGTCAAAATGTTTTGGATCACCCTGGAAAAAGTAGCATATGATTAACAGGCTGTAACATGTAATTAAGAGGATGTTTCTTATTATTGGTTTAAAATGTTATGAATCTATCACGTATACTCTAGGAGATATAATGATGTTGTTTAAAAAATTGTAAAAAAAAAAAAAAAAAAAAAAAAAAAAATCCACTTTTTAAGACCCAGTGCAAAGCCATTTTTAATAAATTTGGCATGCTAGTAGCATACTAGTGCCAATTTAGCAAATTTGGCATGGACATAGCATAGTGCAATCAGAATGCAAAAATTTTAAACATCTTACAAAATATGAGCATTTTATTTTTACTCAAAAGGAAACATTCAAATGGTGTCGTCTTCAAAAAATATTGAAAAAAATATATGATTCTTCTCTTTATAAAACACCGGAAAGTGAAAAAATTATCAGCTGAAAGGAATTACAGAGACCACAAAAAATTATCAAAATGAAGCATTTTTGCGATTTAGCGCTTTCAGGCAATAAGTTCGCTAGCCCCGAGATTGCCGTGTATGAACAGAAACGTGTTTTGCTTCTCCGCCAAGTACACAAAATAAATCGACTAACAGTGTGAAATCGCCAAATGTGCTTAATTTTGATTATTATTATTTTTTTTTGTTGTTGTCGCTGTAATCCATTTCAGCGGATATTTTTTTCAATTTCTGATGTTTTATGAAGAGTAGTGTCACACATACTTTTTTTCAATATTTTTTGAAGACGCCACATTTTGAATGTTTCCTTGACAATAATTGTTGACTATTCATGCGCTAACTTTTAAAAAATTTCGTTTGCATAATTTAATAGCCAAAAGCATTCAGCAGCTTATATGGAAACCCCAAACAAATATCGCGTAAATTCAAAAAGTTATGAGAGAAAGAATATACATAATTTCAGTTCTCTCAAAATAAGAACTAAACTATAAATAGTTTTTCTCATATTTTTATTTACTTCAATGAATGTCCAATGGTAATACAGTGTTCACTGATTGTAAATAAATATTGATAAAAAGCTTTTTTTTTTTTTTTAATGAATTGAATTTTTCTTCATTCTCTCTCTCATAACTGTCTGAATTTACAGGATATTTGTTTGGAATTTTCATATAAGTTGCTCAATACTTTTGGCTATTAAATTATGAAAATAAAATTATTTAAAAGGTATCGAATATGTAGTTAAAATTATTTAGTAATAATGTTCATATTTTGTAAGATGTTTAACATTTTTGCTGTGTCTAATGTGCAGTATGCTGTGTCTAATGTAGTATGCCAATTTTTTTTACACATGGCTATGTACTTGGTCTAAAACCCTACATGTTATAATTTAAAAAGTGGAAATTCTTTTTGCATTTTTTTTCTTTAAAACAGTATATCTCCATGAATATATGTGGTAGCCTTTTAAAAACTTATAAAAATAATGAGAAAAATCCTCATAACCACATGCTGCAGCTAACATGCTTTTAATGTATTACTTTTTACAAGGTAATCCAAAACATATTGCTTATTGTTTATTTTTTTATTTTTTTTACTTGACCCCTTTTCCTCTTCAGGACACAACTTTTACTGACATATATGAGGTACAGAACATTCTTTACACTACCAAACTTTCAAGATGATTTCTAAAGAACTTTTCTAGATATTTGACAAAACATTTAAATTCGAAAGTGTACAAGTATTTACTGGTATACAGTGTATAAAAACATTATAAAAACATACAGTATTACTACAATGTTATCTACTAAATACATTCATTAAATTAAATCTATATTCGTACTTAAAAACCACGAAAATATAGTGTAATTTAGTAATTAAAATATAATTTGAAACATTGATGATTTTAGTTAATTTTATTTGAAAAAGCAAGTTCTTAAACTAATAATCGTAAAAGCTTTGTCATGAAACAAATTCACATGATTTGTTTTTTTTTTTTTTTTTTTTTTTTTTTAAGATTTGATTGCTATTTTATTCTATTTTGATATTTAAAAAAAAAGATTCAAAATTTTAGAAATTACCCTTCATTTGATAGATATATTTTATATAAGCATCTACACAAAATAGTCAGGGTAATGCGAGGGTAATTTTATACAACAACAGATTACTTTTAGAAATTACATACTATCTCTTTTTATAAATATATCAGTGTGCATTTTTAACAGAAACTTTTCTAGTTGTGGCGTTGTTCACTAAAAAATTATTCTAAAAAATCTTAAATTTAAAGAAGGGAAGGTAGCTTCATGTTGTTAGTTGTTTTATTTTATAATACTCAAAACAAGACATTCTCTAAAAGTTTTTGCAGACTTCCTTTTATTTACTTTTCATTATTTCAGATGCTTGAAGGAGGGGAAAAGGGACACTGTTGTTGAGAAAATACATTTTTCATGAACAAAATTAAAGTTATTATTCAAGCGTATAAATCTTCTAAATAGTTTAAAATTTAAATGAATTACAATAACATTATGAGGGCTATTGTGTTTAATATATTTTTTTCTATGAATGAATTATTTATATTGGTTTTAGAAACTTTATATTTCATAAAATTCAGTTGTAATTAAAAGAAGCCTATTTATCCTAAATAAATAATCTATTCTAGTATCTTCTTTTCAAATGATTTTGTTAATCATTTGTATTGTTACATTAGTAAAATCACTTTTTTTTTTTTTTTTTTTACATGTCTACAGACAAAAAAAAAAAAAAAAAAAAAAGAAAGAAAAAAAAAATGTGATCTGTAAACTTGAACTGGTAAAATTCAAGACATTATATAAATGTTCTATTACAGTCTCTGAAACTTTACAATTAACATAGTTAAAAAAAAAAAAAAAAAAAAAAAAAAAAACTTTTTTTTTTTCTGTATTATTAACTTTTTTTTCCCCGAAAAAAACTTTCAAAATGTGGAAATGGAATTTAAGGAGAAGTAACGATTAGTGAGTAATTCTTATAATAAAGTTCGCCCTAACATAACGGAGATTGGCACCGGTGACAATTACTAATGCAAGTCAGAATAGTGATATCTGATTATATTTAAACATCTATATGTATAAAAGAGTAAACTCACTGATTAACTGATTCACTGACTCAACACTATGCGATTCTATGGGATATGGGAGATAGAGTCACAAATTTTGGTGAGCAGGTGTTTTTTTTTTTTTTTTTTTTTTTTTTTTTTTGACCCTAACCCCCCACTAAGACGGGATTTTGCGAATTAACCCCGTTCCTCCCCTGGGGAGGCAGAAGACAAAAACCCCTTTATAAGCATAACTCGACTTCAAATTACTTCATGGTGAAGAAACTGCATATGGAGAGATTAGACTTATACAAAAAATCATTTTCTTCGATTTTGAAATTTTGGATTTTTAAGGGGAGGAGGGGGCAAAAATGATTTTCGGGGGCAAATTTAGCAAAATACGGATTTTCGAGTGGAACTCAACCAATCATAGCACAAAGATATATAAAACCTCCATACGTCTTCTTGAGGAATTTTCCAAAAATTCCTTTTTGATTTTTTACGATTTTTGATTTTGGGAGAGTTATGAGGGTGCAAATTCGACCGGCTTTTTTAGCGCTATATACGTCCGGGGAAATCTATAGGAGCTGAGGTCACAAATTTTAGTGTGTGGATTATTTACGTGTATCCAATACCTTTGTCGAAAATCCCCACTTTCCCGATTGAGAGCGAAGGGGTGAGCAATAAACAAGTTTCCAAGCGTAAATTTCCTTCAAATTTTAACTCCCTGAGATTAATTGTTATCTATAGGTTGATTATACGTTCTCAACACGCACTATAAAGGGATTTTACGAAATTTTTCCCTGCCCCCTTTAAGGGCGAGGGGCGGGATACACGCTTCTAAGACTAACTCTGCTCCAAATTATCTAAGGATAGCGGATTTTTGATATGTCGATTAGTTATGCGTACTCAAATTACACCCTATTCCCCTGGGGGGGGGATCATGTTTCCATGCTTAACTCTGCTCCGAATTATCTAAAAATAGTGACTTTTCATGTGTGGGCTAGTTACGCTTTCCTAACACGCACTATAAACGGATTTTGCGAAATTTTCTCTTTCCCAAAAACATGTTTTTAAGTGTTACTCTGCTCCAAATTATGTCAGAAAAGACTTTTTGATATGTCAGATTTTTTGATATGTTGATTATTTATGCTTACGCAACACACACACAACAAAGGAATTTGTTGAAATCCTGTTCTACCTGAAAAATGTTTTCCCCCTCCTCCCCAAACCCCAGGGGGAGGAGGGGAAAAACATTTTTCCATGCGTAACTCTGTTCCATATTATCTTTAAATGACAATATTTGGTGGCGGGCTGCTTTTGCGTTCTCAACACACACTACAAAGGGAATTTGTGAAATTCCACCTTACTGCCCTTTGAGGGTGAGGAGCCAAAAAACATACATCTATGCGTAACTGCACATTAAATTATCTTAGGATAGAGATTTTTTATGTGTGGGTCGGTTATATGCATCTAACTTATAGTATAAAGAGTTTTTACGAAATTCCCTCCCGTTCCTTCCTATAAGAATGGGGGTGGGGGGGTGGGGGTTCAAAACATGTTTTAAAACATAACTCTGCTTTAAAAAATCTCAAGATCTCGATTTTTTGATGTGTCGGTTAAGTATATGTACGCAACATGCACTATTAATTGATTTCGCGAAATTATATTTTCCCCCTCTTTGGAGTGGGGTCAAAAACCCCCCTTTTCATGCTTAAATCTGCTCCAAATTACCTTAGAATAGCGGATTTTGGTGTGTGAGTTTTAATAAAGTGTAGACAATATGCACTTTGATGGGATTAATAATCCCATCAAATACTAAGTAAGTAAAAATTAATATTTTTCCTTACTTAGTATTTTAGATTAAAAAAAGGTCAGAGACTTTTTATTCCACTCAATCTCCAAGTGACTTCGATTTCAGATTTACTTTCACTAAAATATTATCTCTGGAGATTAAGTTTGCATACCTTCGGACGTCATTCTAACTTCGTTACAATTAACGAATTTCCCGAATCCTCACCAACCATGATATCTTCGAATAAACTTCTTAGGGAACCATTTCAACCAGACCCTTTCTTCACTAAGCAAGATATCCATTCTACACTTTTGTTCATATTTCAAGAACTCAACCTAACTCCCTTGCTTCATACATGTTATCGACTTCACAGACTAATTCTACGCTAAAGTCCAACACTTCTAGGAATATAGTGAAGCGTCTTATATAGATAATAAGTAAAAAAATAAATTTTTTTATATGGTTTTTCTTCAATTCACTTTCAATATTCTACATTTTTGCTTTGTGTTTCGTTTTGAAAAGCCATCATAAATTGAATAATTCAGTCAGTTTTAATTATAACAGGATACGTCTTTTGTTTCATGTAAGAGTAATACAGTTGTTTTGTACTAACTAGAGACATCTGTGGACTATATAAAAAATTCAACTTAGTATTTTTTAAAAATAAATTTTGTAAATTTTATGATTGCGTTGAATATTTCATTTAAAATATAATTTCAATTGGAAGTATAGTTTTTTGACAATATTCTTGAAACTATCTGATGACAAAAACTGCACTTTTTAGTATTGCTACGAATTTGTAAATTTATTCTTATGTAAATTCACTCAAAGAGGCTTAGTCAGTTATAAAATGTTTATTTTCTGCATTTCTAGTTTTATTTTTCGCATTAAAAGAGCTCATATCCCATTAAAAACATGATAAAAAGCTTCACCAAGGCAAATGATGATCTTGGCGCCAAATTTGGCAACTTTTTCGCTCCTTGGCAACTTTCTTGGCAACCTTGGCGAGAAAATCCTTATTGTCGATATACCAAATATCTAAGCTCCTATTTGACTGGCTAGGAAGTTTCTGGAATTCTCTCCATTTTCTATGTGGGCATTTAAGGAATCGAATCGCGCCAATTGAGTCAATTGAGTCAACAATTTTGCCAATGTATTGATTGCTGCATTAAGTGCACTGTGCCACTTTGGAATACAGCTTGTTGCTCTCTGTTAATGCTATTTTGCAGTTTATGCTGTGAATTTAATGCTGTCAGCTGATATTTAAGTTATGTTTTCTGGTAATACTGAAGTCGATAATAGGTTCATAGACCTGTAATCGTCTAGAATTTTCTGTAAATAAAATATGACCCTCTTCAAGATTTACCTTCCATTCAGAGATAATTCACGCCCGAGTACGCAATAGTATGTATGTGTATATAAAACTTAAATTTAATTAAGAAAATAATTTTGTCATTATGTTGCAATCATGACAATATCTTTTACATATATCCTATATTTTTTGACATTTAAATTTATAAAATATTTATTAAATAAATAATATCTAATGTCATTTAAATTTAAAATAAATATAATATGCAAACACATTTTAAAGTAACCTTAATCTACTTACATGATAAACAAATATATTTCAATATATATAGGAGTTATACATTTTAAAGTGATATTTTAATATTTTGTAGATAACGATTTTCATTCATATAGATAATACCACAAAAGTAGAGGAGTAAATAGCTTCAATAGCTGTCAGAAACATCTGTTCAAAAGCTTTATCTCACAGGTTAATTTAAAATTCAAATAATGGCATTTTAGCACCGTTCTTAATGCGATGAACTTAATCTCGAGTATCATTTCACGATAAAGATTTTTAAAATGCGGTGGCAAATTTAAAATTATTTGTTTAATTTTATGGTAACTAAAAGATATTCGAGGCTGTCTATGTGTTAATTTCTGTACAATGTTCATGATTATCAAGGAATGCTTACATTGTTGTGCAAATAAAAGTTATTCAAAAGAGTTTGGAAACATCAGATGAGTAAAATATTTGCTTTCCAGATGAAAGATATTTGTTTGATTGAAAATTATAAATTATATTGTGAGCAGTCTAGACTTAATTCTCCATTGAGAATTCGAGGTTTTAGCAAAGAAAACGTTTTAATGCGTATTAAAAATATGCAAACTTTTGTTTGTTTCTTCTTTATCTATAAATCTGGTTTTATGGAATATTACTTATGGAGGTTTAAATTTTTTTATTGTATTGTTTCGTTTTACGAAAACCTATATTATTAATAAAAATATTCAGTACATAAATAAGAAGCAGAATAAATATGTAAAAATAAAATAAACAGTTAAAACTTTGTAACTACTGAGTGTATTAAAAGGTATCCTAATTATATATATAAGTATATGTGTATTTAGTTTTAAATTTAATATTTTTTTTGTCCTCTTTTTATTTTATTTTATTTTATTTTTTATTTTATTTTATTTTATTTATTTATTTATTTATTTTTTAATAAGCACGAAAAATGGAAACCAACATTTCTAAAATTCCTTTTGTATTTTTAAAATATTTAATTATTTTCAATTTATATGTAAAAAAAAAAAAAAAAAAATTAAAAGAAAAGAAAGGAGGAAAGAAGGAAAGAAAAGAAAAGAAAGAAAGAAAGAAGGAAAGAAAAGAAAAGAAAGAAAGAAGGAAAGAAAAGAAAAGAAAAGAAAAGAAAAAAGAAAAAAAGAAATAGACATAGAAAAATGGAAATAGAAACAAACAAATGAAAAAACACATGTATAAATTATCTTTTTTGTCCTCTTTTTATTTTATTTTATTTTATTTTCTATTTTATCTTATTTTATTTATTTATTTATTTATTTTTTAATAAGCACGAAAAATGGGAACCAACATTTCTTAAATTCCTTTTGTATTTTTAAAATATTTAATTATTTTCAATTTATATGTAAAAAAAAAAAAAAAAAAAAAAAAAAAATTAAAAGAAAAGAAAGGAGGAAAGAAGGAAAGAAAAGAAAAGAAAGAAAGAAGGAAAAAAAAGAAAAGAAAAGAAAAAAAAGAAAAAGAAATAGACATAGAAAAATGGAAATAGAAACAAACAAATGAAAAAACACATGTATAAATTATCTGAGCAAGTAAATTTAATTAAAACTGCAATAAAGAGGACAATATAGTTTTTGCTTTTAATTTATTGAATTTTTTAATATATTGCACTGACAAATAACAAAATTGCATTAATTTTACATATATTCTCCGTTAGACGACCTCTACCTCGCAAAATGGAGTTTTTTTTTTTTTTTTTTTTTTTTTTTTTTTCACTACCTTCTAGTTTTACCGAAAATTATATTTAAAATATTTACGTAAATTAGATGAGAACCTACAAATTAATCAGAATAATTCTAATAAGTTTAAATAATTTAACTTCAATAATAATGAAATAAAACAAAAATTTAACTGGAATAAATTTACGAATATTTCACTTATTCGATTCTTAATTGCAAGCAAGACACCAACTGAAATTAACGGAAATCTAAAATGCAATAAATAAATAAATTTCAAAATATATCATTTATTTATTTCTTAATTACAAACAAAACGCAAGCTTCAAATAAGCCCAGTGTTAATAATAATTATTGCCAAATGCCCTAAATAGCATGGCAATTGTCTACCAAAAAAGTACTACCTTTATAAAAATATACATTTTTACTTTCCGAACATACGTATGTAAGGAAAGTAATCATGTCAAAAAAACCAAATTCGATATTTTGGTGTTTCTATACGTTTTGAGGTCCCCTGAGTACGTATTCACTATTTTTACGATGATGTATGTATGTGTGTGTATGTATGTGTGTCTGTGTATGTATGTGTGTCTGTGTATGTATGTGAGTGAACACGCTAGCGTCTAAACGCTTTGCTCGAATGAGCTGTAAGTTGGTACGCCTGTTGTAAGTCACCGTAACACGAACTCTATTGATTTTTGCGAATCTAGAGCTCATAGTTTTTTTACAGGGACACAAAGAAATTTTTTTTATCATTATGGCCTACGGTGCCAAATTTTTAAACGCGTGATAACGTCTACACGCTTAATTCAATTCAGCAAAAAAATTATGGACATATTATAGGTCACAGTTGAACGAACTCTATAGATTTTGGTGTATTTAGCACTTACAGTTTTTTTTTACATGGACACAAAGAAAAATTCTTTATCATTATGGCCTAAAGGACCAAATTTAAAAAAGTGCAGTGACGTCAAAACAGCTTATTAAACTGAGAAAATAAGTTATACACACATTATAGGTAATTGTTGCATGAACTGCATAGAGTTTAGTGAATCTAGCACTTATAGATTTTTTTTTACAGGGACACAAAGAAAAATTATTTATCATTATGGCCTAAAGGACCAAATTTTAAAAAGTGCGATAGCGTCAAAACGCCTTATTAAACTGAGAAAATAATTTATACACAGATAATAGGTAAAAGTTGCATGAACTGCATAGAGTTTAGTGAATCTAGCACTTATTGTTTTTTTTACAGGGACACAAAGAAAAATTCTTTATCATTATGGCCTAAAGGACCAAATTTTAAAAAGTGCGATAGCTTCTAAACGCCTTATTCAATTGAACAAAAAATTATACACATGTTATAGGCCACATTTTCACGATCTGTATAGGTTTTGGGGGATCTAACAAGTTTAGTTGTTTTACATTGACACACCAAATAATTCTGTATTATTATGGCTGTGAAGGTATTCACATATATTTGGTTAAATTTTAATTGAATTTTTAAATAAAATAAAATCTAATGATAAATGAATGCATTATTCCAATTAAAAAAAAATAATTAAATTTTAAGTGAGAAATTATATTTACATAATTTGTTTTCAGACATTTGAAGAAAGAATTGTTTTTTTTTAAGTGTCATTAAAAATTGCACAATTTTAATTATACATACGACCTACACTATTTATTAACATAAAACATTTACACACATCATTCAGAAATCTAATTTGTATATGTTTTATATCTAAATTATAAATAAAATGTTTATCTTTTAAATAGAAAAGTAATTTATTTTATGGGATAAAAAGAAAATAAAATAATAATAATATCTAACGGAAATTCTGACATTAAACGTAATTATAAAATAAAAAGTGTTCTCAAATAGTCATAAAACAAGGAAACTCATTGTCAGAATTTATATTATTTCAACACAGGATGTAATTTATTTTAGATTGCGCAATATTGATGACTGCATTTCTTAACCGTCTCTTTCTCTTGTCTAACGGTAGTTTGGCAAAATGTTGGCGATTAAAGGGTTACTACAATTATAAACCGTCATTACAAATTCAAAAATTAACATTGTTTTATCCGATAAACAATGAAAGTATTTGGCACTATAATTTGGCTGTTTTTCTAAAATTTGGCTCTTTTTCTTCAGACATCTCAGATCTGTTCTGGTGTAGGGATCTCAGAACTGCTCCAGATCATAGGATTGTAAACATGTAATTACTTCGCTCTCTCCCCCATCTTATGCGACAATCTCAACATTTAACCATGGGTTTATGTACTTCATTAGTAAACATTTTACAACGCTCTGTACAAATTGTTGGAAATATTCCTTGATTTTGTAGGACGAATTATTCAATAAAGACTTCCTGATGACTGCCATTGGACTCCTTATTGAAATATTGTTAATTCAACTTCTCTTGCAGATATCTCCATTAAATAACGATCACCAATGCGTCAAGAATCATCGTAACATAAATTGGTGCCAAAGCACCAGGAGTTGAGATTGGTCGACATGGGGGAGAGTGGCTGTATTTATTCTTATGTATATTTTGTTAAATATTTATCGCAAGTTGCTATTTAAACTTATTATGGAAAAGCTTCAATATCACGCCTTTGGTTTTTAAGAACTTTCAGACTGTTAAATTTTGCTTAGATTTTGCAAAAAACTGACATAACTACTCACACTTTTAATACAGAAAATTTCAAAGGGCCTAAAGAAGAGGTTTATTGTTTTACGAATTTAGCTAAAGAAAATTCCAAGAATTATTCCAAGAATTAAATGAAAAGGAGAAAATAGATGTACGTGGAGTGTACGTTTCTTGCTTTGGTGACACTTCTTTACCTGCTGACGTATAGAGACAATGCATTACTTTTCTAGATAAAAGATTTGTCAACTCCTGTCTTCCAGTTCGAGCGATAGCACTTTGGAGGGTTTGCCGTTCTCTCGATTTGATGGCAGTTGTTTTGGACACGGTATACCCTTCATCATGTCCGGATGTTTTCCGTTCAAGCAATCCTGTTCAAAATTTATGCCGAACATTATGGTGATATTATACATTTTTGCCACTCGTGGTTTTCTCCTACAAAACTTAAGAAAAATAATTTCTGCTTCACATGTGACACCTCCACAATCAAGATTTGTGAGCGAAAAATCTACGTTAATAATAAAACAGAGTTCACGATATTTTTCCGTTTTCTAGTGATCGTGCATTTCTATCGCAGGCAGGGGCTGCAGTGTTTGCATGCCTGGATCTTCTCCCTGTATGCTGTTTTATACGCAAGTATAAAAACCATACTTTTGTTATTTGCGTTAAGAAATTTTCTATTAAAAATCGTCATTTGCGTACAATCACAAAAGAAAAATGTGGCGTTTCCGTTACTATCTACGAATTCAAAAAAAAAAAAAAAAAAAAAAAAAAAACCTTAAACATATAGGAGTATATTTTTTCTTTCCTCCTTCGTCCAAAAAGAGAACTATGTACTTTTGTATTTGAAACTTTTTCTTCAAAATTTCGCTAGTTAGTGTTATTTTTAGGAATACAAATTATTTTGTCATGAAGGAGCAAGTTACTGTAATGAAGATAAGTTTTCGTTTCGCCAAATATACGGATTCGAATGCTTCAAAAAAAAATTTTGATTTTTCAAGATATTCGTAAGTACTTTTTCTTTTGTCTTGAAGAAAATAAATACAGAAAATTACATTTCAAAGTAAAGATTTATATTTCTTTTGTATTTATTTGTATAGTTTATAATGCTTGATTAATTTTTGAGTAAAGTTTTAAATAATTATAATTTAAATAATTAGGTTGGTAATAATTTGACTTATTATATATATGTTTCTCAGATATTTGTAAATATACACAGTTTGTCGAGTATATTTACATATTCATATTTTAATTTAAAAAAAAAGTTTATATGTTATTGAATTTTATTTACACAATACGTGCAGAGTGCTTCTGTACAAATAATTATACTTGTTTAAGGTAGTTTAATTTTGCATTATAAATACAAAATATTTGCAATAAAGCAAATTAAATTTACATATTTTTACTTCTATTATTGTTTTTGGAGAAAGTGTTCACATTCATTGTTTTTTTTCTTCAGTAAATACAATGATTAAGATAAAGAATTCTGAGAACATAATTATTTTTTTCATATGAACTTTTTCTTATATGAAAATATTGATTTTGTTTTTTTAATTATATGACTGTGATTTGTGTTTTATATATTTAAAAATATTCACATGTTTAGTCATGTATTTGTTAGATTTCTCAGTTCTTTCTATATTATATATTGAAATAAACGATTTAATTTTTCCAATTAAATGTACTTGAAACTTCATTTTAAATAAAAATATATTACTTTTTGTTCTAAAAATAATGATAATAATAATTATGTAGTTAAAAATAATTTAAATTATAATATCTTTCTCTGCAGTCGTTTGAAATTAAAAGTTTGGTGGCAGGTGAGCATTTCCCACATTTCCCACACTTACAAACACATTTTTTACAAATATTTTATATTTACACATTTCACATTTTTATAAACATTGATTTTTCAATTCTTGTGGGGAAATTTTGTAATTAATCATTAATAGATTGATTGATTTGGTTTATCCTGAAACTGTAAAAAAAAAAATACTTGTTTTCGGACGTTTGCATGAAATTTTTATCTTTCATTAACACATTTGCACACACGCTTTTATGCATGCACTAATCCCAAGTTTTAATAAATTATATAATGTTGTAAGGATTTTAATGATAATTTATACATATTATAAGTCTTTTTCTTCATTTCAAGAGTTTTGCATTCTTTTACTTCTTAGATCTAAATTTTGGTAATGTTGTGCGCCACTGTTGCATTTAATGACGTCTTGAATGCGATAGTGTGTGTTTGGCATTCGGGGTGTATTTCTTTCTCTGGAAATTCTGGCCAAATTTCAGTTGAGTGGGAAATCTGCCTTGATTGCCTTGCATTGCACAATTTTACTTTTGCTAGAATTTTATTTTCATTTATACAAAATATTTACTTTGCTAAATTTACAGTTCTGCATTTGTTTTTCATATACATATGTAAATAAAAAAAATAATAATTAAATGAAGGCAATAAGGTAATTAAATTGATAAACATTGATTCTTTCTTTATCAAATATTTTTCTCATTTTTTTTTTTTTTTACATTTGTTCACTGCATGTAGATGTCACGGGATTACGTCATTACAGTAAAACAGCTGTTGTTCATAAAAGACTTTCCCGCCCATAATATTTTACATGCATGATGTTCTTATTTTCACACATTGCTATAAATTTACACATTTCATCTTACACGAACATTCAAAATTCACTTTCTTTTTAATTTGCTATGCCTATATATATTTTTTACACTGTGCAATAACAGATTTTTATATTTTTGTTTACACTTTTTACACACATCAAGTTTATTTATTTTTCTTTTATATATTACAAGAACTTGATTATGCTGATTGAACAAATTTATAAACAAAGAAACTGAGAGACTAACAAATAGATAAATAAAGAAAACGAAATGAAATAAATACACTCTTTTTATTCATACAATGGTGAAAATATTTTGTTGAAGCAAGTTTATTTATTTATTTATTTATTTTTTTTTTTATTCTTTCTGAAAGATTGAGATGCATATCTGTCACTCACCATGCATAAAATAATATTAAAAGAAATAGTAATGAGAAGAATAATAATATTTTTATGTTTTTAATGTAAATATAATTTAACTGTGTTAAAGCATCATATATACTTATTTACTCACATTTTATCATAAATATTTATTTGTTGGTTTATATTCTTATTCGTATGTGTATCTTTTTATTTTTATTAATATGTATACATTAATATTAGTATTTACATCTAATTGCTAGCAAATTTTATAACATCAAATATCAGGCCTTGTGTATTCGATGCATCATTTTTAGAACAACAGCGTTGCGCAACTTTTGAGCAAATATTTTTTGCTTTTTTTTTATAGATGTCAGCTGATTTTGATTAATTTTTTTAGTCGACTTGATGAACAATTTGAATTCATCTTTTATTGAGAAGTTATTTATACTTCCTTTACTCGAGTTTTTATTGAATTTGATATGAGCATTTATGATAGCCCTTGTAGCTAGTCTTTATATTGATTTTAAGCTCATTTTAAGAGGCCTCGTTGAACTCATTAGAAGTTTATATTGTCATGACCTTTTTTTAAACAATTTCATGTGCACATTTTTTTTATTTCATTATTAATTAAAGAGCTGTCATCAGAGATCATAAATAATAATATTGTGGCTATTTTTTTTTTCATCAGTAATACCATTCTAGAATGTTTACGGACATAATTGAAAGTTATTGAGAATTTTAATCTCGCATTTAAAAAAAAAAAAAAATTAAATTAAATTAACTATGTTATCACAGCTTCTTGTTAAAAAATAAATAAAATAAATATACATAAACACACACTCCCTGTTCACACAATTGTGTTGCTTTGGTCTATATATTATGCAGATTGTTTTTATATAATGTGCTGATATTTGACTATAAGTTTAAATTTTCAACACCGAAAATTGTGTTGGGTAAACCACATATTACATTTATCTTATTATTCAAACATTATTTTTTCAAGCATTCGCTAATTGTTTTATAAAAAAAATATGTACATTAAAAAAAAAAAAAAAACCTAACAAAGTGAAATAAATAAACACATATTGTATTGATTATTTCACTGTATATACTCAAATATAAAGTATGTACATTTTTAACTTTTTCAACACACACACACACACATGCAATCTTCATACTTTAAAAAAAAAAAAAAAATAAATAAATAAATAAAATCAAATATATTTTTATAATCATAAGCCAATAAAGGAGTATATATATATGTAATATTTATAATTCTGCTCAATTTTAAATGACAGTATTTCATAACACAATAATACACTAATTATACTATTGTTTACATTTTATTCTCTCCATTTTGAAGTATTTTATGAATAATAAACGAATACACTAATTATACTATTGTTTACATTTTATTCTCTCCATTTTGAAGTATTTTATGATTAATATACGAATACAATTAAACATACACTTTGTTTTAAAGTTATTAGTAATATATATAGAGAGAATGTAATGTTTTTTTTCATTTTTATGTTTTTCTACTTGCTTACAAGTTACAAGGTACTTTTACCGATAAAATATATTTAAAAAAAAAAAAATCGTCACAAATAAGTAACAAATTTATATGTTTCTTTCTGTATACATTTTTGCTGCATTATGTACATGAGTTCTTATGCGTGCTGTCTTTTGGGTCAGAATTTCATTGTCATTTGATTAATTTGGGGTACGGTTAAATGGCAATGTTTTCAATAGTTATTTTACACATTTTTACACGTTTTGACACATTTCACACATTATGGCATGTTTTAATTGGCCTCACAACCCAATTATTCAGCCATGTTCTCTTCTGAGTTTACACACTTTTCTCTGACTTAAATATTTGGCATGTCATGTGTTCACATGTCAGGTGATCAGCAATATCTTAATTTTAAAATTGTTATTCTTTTTTTTTGTAAAATATAGTTAGAAATTTATAAAAGATAAATTATTTATAATTATAATAATAATAATGATAAAATTTTATCCTTCTTACACATAACATTCAACAGAAGGTAGAATGGACACTTCTCGCAATTCTGGTTATTGAATTTTTCTCTAAAATTATAAATTATTAAATTTTTAATGCAGGTATTTCTTTTTCGTTAGTCGAAAATTTAAGATAGTTTTTTTTTTTTTTTTTTTTTTTTTTTGTTCTTGTCAAGTTGTAGTGTTTTACAGGTGAACCTATGCACTCTCTCACGGGTACTCTAGAGTGTGTGAGTTTTTATTACTGTTTTGTTATTCATTGTCCACACAATATCTTTCGGCTGGACCGATATACATATATTTTTTATTTTTGGACGGTGAGTGATGAGACATTTTTGTGAAACATTGCAGTTTCTTTCAAAAGACTTTTTCAATTGATTTTTTTAGCCTTATGTTTAAAAATTTTTCGCTTGTATTGAATATATTTTTTTAAATTTCTTTACACACACACACAAAAAAAAAAAGGATATGTTTAAAAATTTTCGCTTGTATTGAATATATTTTTTTTAATTTCTTTACACACAAAAAAAAAAAAAAAGGATAAGTAAATAAATAAATAGCGTTAAAGAGTCTATCACACAATTTTTCTCTTTAATTATGCAGAATGTTAATTATAAATTTCTTACTGTTTCATGTTATGGGTATGGAAAAATTATTTTTGCACTTGAACATTTTTATTTCTTTCTGTGGTATTTTTCCAATTTGCAAACACTGTGAGTCAATTTTTAGTGATTCACATGAATGTGTAGTTTTTCGAGATACAGATGTTTTCTAACTGTACACATATACACTTATATTTTATTTATTTTATACATATATAATACCACATACACAATTACAAAAATTTTCACAAATACTTCAATTTTTATTTAATATTATTGTCCATTTTGAAGGTAAATTCCTTTTTTTTTTAAAAAAAAAAAAAAAGGAACTATTCAATTTTTATACACTATATGCATACACTTTTAAGGTAACCTGCATGTAAATCTAGTCATTCTAGTCTTGCAATAGGGTTACTTTTGTTAAATGCACATAATTTTATCCATCTTACACATTATTTCACATGGCTTACCTTGCAGTATTGTATAAAAGTAAATAAAAAAATATAAAATATATAGGTTCTAATATTTACACATCTTCGTCCAAGACGTAA
The DNA here is from genome assembly GCA_963930645.1 of Salticus scenicus. Classification (NCBI taxonomy): domain Eukaryota; kingdom Metazoa; phylum Arthropoda; class Arachnida; order Araneae; family Salticidae; genus Salticus; species Salticus scenicus. Next base: position 219,524,748 of record OZ005656.1, on the reverse strand, counting down.
GTGATCTAAACACACACACACACACACACACACACACACAAAAAAAAAAAAAAAAAAAAAAAAGTATCATATCATGCATACTTAACAAGTTTAACACTTTGTATTTCTCAATTATTTAATCATTATTCAATACAAACATCACGAATAATACATATTATTAATAGAATAAAATATAAATATTATTAAAATATTATTAGAATTTGTCCATGTTGACAATTTACACTTTTCAGTTGTGATTCATGTTTTATAAATTATTGTATTTGTTAAGGAAAAGGGAATTAGTAGTATATTGATATCTTTCTTCATTATTTTAAACCACATAATGTTTGAAAAATGAACTTACTTCATATTTTTTTTGGAAATAATTAATTATGATTGAACATTATTAATAGTAATAATAATATTAATAAAAAAAAAATAAATAAATAAATAAAAATAAAAAATAATTAATTTTTTTAATTTTTCCAGACTTCATACTTGTGTCCTATTACTTTATTGATTGGGCTATATATTTTTTTTTCATTTTCCCTATTCAATTTACACAAACAAAAGACATTTAATTATGTCGTGTTGCAGAATGCTTGCTGTAATTTTATTTACACACAATATATGCCTCTTCTGTTTCACACCCTAACTCAGTACGTTATTTTTGGCTGTGGCCTCACAATCCACAATGTCAATTATGATTTGTATACTGATTCACACACAATGGCTCAATTTGTATAAATTTTAGGTCTTCACATATTGGCGTTCTGGTACTTTCTTTATATTCTTTAAAAAAAAAAAAAAAAAAAAAAAAAAATTCATACCAAAATATCTTATCCAAATATTGTTTTATTGAAATTAATAATAAAATTAGTAAATAATAAATAATTTCAAGCAAATTAATAGATTGCATAAACTTGTGAATACTTAAAATATTTTAATTTTGTAATTATTGATTTCCTTTTTCCTTGCCTTCAATTTGTCATACATTTTCAAGAAAAATTTGTTGAGAATGCATTGTCATACAGCTGTGAATTATTATAAATACTACATTGCATTGCTTATTTTATAATTATAATGTCATGATTTCAATATACATTGTTGCTTCTTATGAAAGATAACTATGTCCAGTACAAACAAGTTCTAATTAATTATTGGTATTATATATATTTGATGTTTAATTTTACATTATTAGCCACTTTGTAATATGAAAGGTATTTTTAAAGTAATATTGATTTTATATAGAAAGTTATTTTGAAATTTGTAGTATGTATTTGTCTTGATGCGAGAGAGAGCGATTTTTTTTAATTACCTTTCGATTTTTTTTTCTTTTTAGGCGAAGGGGAGAAATATGTGAAGGTGTTCACATATATTTGATTAAATTTTAATTGAATTTTTAAATAAAATAAAATCTAATGATAAATGAATGCATTATTCCAATAAAAAAAATAATTAAATTTTAAGTGAGAAATTATATTTACATAATTTGTTTTCAGACATTTGAAGAAATAATTGTTTTTTTTTTAAGTGTCATTAAAAATTGCACAATTTTAATTATACATACGACCTACACTATTTATTAACATAAAACATTAACACACATCATTCAGAAATCTAATTTGTATATGTTTTATATCTAAATTATAAATAAAATGTTTATCTTTTAAATAGAAAAGTAATTTATTTTATGGGATAAAAAAAAAATAAAATAATAATAATATCTAACGGAAATTCTGTCATTAAACGTAATTATAAAATAAAAGGTGTTCTCAAATAGTCATAAAACAAGGAAACTCATTGTCAGAATTTATATTATTTCAACACAGGATGTAATTTATTTTAGATTGCGCAATATTGATGACTGCATTTCTTAACCGTCTCTTTCTCTTGTCTAACGGTAGTTTGGCAAAATGTTGGCGATTAAAGGGTTACTACAATTATAAACCGTCATTACAAATTCAAAAATTAACATTGTTTTATCCGATAAACAATGAAAGTATTTGGCACTATAATTTGGCTGTTTTTCTAAAATTTGGCTCTTTTTCTTCAGACATCTCAGATCTGTTCTGGTGTAGGGATCTCAGAACTGCTCCAGATCATAGGATTGTAAACATGTAATTACTTCGCTCTCTCCCCCATCTTATGCGACAATCTCAACATTTAACCATGGGTTTATGTACTTCATTAGTAAACATTTTACAACGCTCTGTACAAATTGTTGGAAATATTCCTTGATTTTGTAGGACGAATTATTCAATAAAGACTTCCTGATGACTGCCATTGGACTCCTTATTGAAATATTGTTAATTCAACTTCTCTTGCAGATATCTCTATTAAATAACGATCACCAATGCGTCAAGAATCATCGTAACAATGGCCTATGTGGGTGAAATTATTGAAAGGGCGATAGCATCTAAATGCCTTATCCGTTTCAGTGGAAAATTTATATACGAGTTAGAGCTCACAATCAGACAAATTGTATAGATTTTGGTTACTCTAGCACTTAACGAGTTTTAAAGGGACACAAATAAAAATTGTTCATCATTAAGACCTATACGCTCAAATTATTTAATTATGAGAGCGACTAAATGCCTTATTTAAATAAACTGAAAATTTATATATGTTATACGCCACCATCACACAAACTTAAGAGAATCTAGCACTTATGGTTCTTTTTACAGGGACAAAATGCAAATTTCTTTATCATTGGGGCATATGGGCTCAAACTTTAAAGTTGGATAGCGTCTAAATGCCTTATCCGATGAAGCTAAAAATTTATATAAATATTATAGTCACTATTGCACTAACTATAAGCATTTTGGTGAATATAGCATTCGTAGGTTTTTCCCGGGACACAGTGAATTATTCTTTATCATTATGATCTATGTGTTCTGTAAAATAGCGTTAAATTAAACATCGTGTACTATATAAAGAAAAATATTCAAACACCCAATTATAATTTTCTCTTTTGTTTATTTAACATCTCCTCTTACTTTACTTTATCTACAAAACCATTAATTACTCAATGTTAGGAAAGTCGAGTGGAGTCACTCCAAATTTTTATTTTTTACATAATGAGTAGTTTTTTTTTTTTTTTTTTTTTTTTTTTTTTTGTCCACAGAAATATTACTTTTGTCATATACATTTAAACGATAGTGGTGCATATATTTTGATTGATATATATCTATTGTAAAATGCCATTTAGGCAACCTCCCAAATTTCAAAGGAAAACGGGTTATATTTGAAAAAAAGTGTGAATAAACGGTAAAAATATAAAAAAATATAGAAATTGACATTAATTTCTTGCCAAAATTAAGTGGCAATCAATTTTTTTTTTTAAATAAGTCATGTGTATATGTGCATATATATTAAGTTGCAATGATAAAAAAATATAAAATAAAAATAAATACCGTAAACTCTTTGTTAACTGGCAGTGTAAACTAGCTTTGTAAACTAGCCGGAAAAATTCGAAAAACCTTATTTTATGCAAAGCTTATGGTTCCCATTTTCAAATAATCAGTTTGTGATTTAAAATAACACAAATCATCGTTTATATTTCCAAAGACGAATATCATAAAAGAAATAAATAACTTAAAAATTTGTCAAACCAGAGTCTACCACTGAGATATATTAAGAACAAACCAAATTCCTCTGAAAACAGAGGAGGCGCTTCTTCTGCATTTTACTGTATGCATGTTTCACATATTTTCTTAATGTGCAATATTGATTTGCTAAATATTTTCATTTCTTACTGATGCAGAAAATTTCAGCGGGTAATTTACGTCTCAAGATCACAAGGTAAAGCATCAGTGACGAAATAATTCTTTTTAAATTTTATTTTGACATTTTAATTAATGAGATATAGTGTCTGATTATTCACAATAAAATTTGGGTGATATATGTCTTACTGATTAGCTTCTTTTTCATAAGATATGAAATTCAACCTAGTCTAACAAAGATATTTTTCTAAAATTTTTCTAGAATTTTTATGAGTTTCTTATAAGAATAGCTCTATGCACTTGGATGATAAATTATATAAAAGAAAAAATTTTAACGCTTTCTCATGCGAAATTAAACAATATTTAGCAAAACTGTTCGTATCCCATCAGGTATTTTTAATATTTTTATATTCTGATTGCAGCTTATTGCATCAAGTATCGTATGTCTAAAATGGCAATGAAAAATCTGCACTTTATAGAGAAAAAATACGAGACAGTTTTCAATCTTATAAAATAATCCTATTTATATCCATACATTAAAATTAACAAACACCTTAATTCACTATTTTAAAAAATTTGTAACTGTATTTATTTGTAACATACATACATGTAACATTTATAAGAGGATTTACATACTAATTCATTATTATGTTCTTATTCTCAATATTATTATTCTAATAAAAACATATATAATTTATGTTGTCATAAAAAATTCATTACAGATTTTGTTATATACTTTAAAATTTAAGAATTCCATTATTTCTTTTAATTTCCGGAAGAAAAATAAAATTTGGAAAATGTAGTAACTGATCATAAAACTTTAAAATTTTCATTTCTTCTTCTTTTTTTTTTTTTTTTTTTTTTTTAAGTTCAAATAAAAGCAAATCGCTTTATGGTGCTAGGAGAAAAAAAAAATTAATTTCCTAAAATAAGCTGAATTTTTAAAAAATATATTAGTCTAAAATATGCTACTTTTAAAGTAAAAATTCTAGACAACATGATAGCTTGATTGGTTTCATATTAAGCAATTAAAGTTTATCGATATACATTTTTTTTTAAATAAAATTTTGTTAGAGAATATACTTTTTACTCAAATTCAGTTAACTAATTATTATTATTATTTTTTTATTTTAGATAAATATATTTAACATTGTCGTAATGTTTTAAATTTATTTATACATTTTTCAATTTTTCTTAAAATTTTTTTTTTAAAGCTTTGCTTACTGACTTAAGCAAAACGTTTATAATTGTTTTGATGATATATTATTCCTCTATCACAACTAAAAATTTCTCAATATACCGGATTTTCTTTCTTTTTTTCTCAAATTCCTGAAAATTCTCTTGCATATAATTCAAGCTCCAATGCTCGTTGTTTTGTAAATATCGAAAGTTTCATAAGTAGCATTAGATTTACCTTTTTTGAACTTGAGTTACATTATCTGAACTTATTCATGCATGAGCAAAAGTGTGTGTTCAGCTTATTTTGAAACAAAGTACTTCCGACAAAAATAAGAGCGAAAATTTTGTTGTTAAGGAATACTTTTAAGTATTCCTTCTCAGCGAGTTGTCGCATGTACTTAATACTTAGCAGGAATTATTCATATGTAATTTTAATGTAATCAAGCGTGTCTAAGTAGAGGTTATAATCTGCGTGAAAGGAAAATTCGCATAATTTTAGTTTTAAGACACAGAATAACGTCCTAATTTCAGCTTTGGTTTATATGCATGTTTTCGTGTAGATTATTAATAACGAAAAGTTTTCAAATGGCAGTTTTGAATTTGCTATTAATACTGATTTTGTTTGTTTGTTAATATTATCTTTCATTTTTATGACGTGGAGAATCTAAATCACATTCATGTCTTCTTAAGTATAAATAAAATAATTAATAAAACTTATACATTTCTTTTTGTTACTTCAAATTTAAATGTTTAAAAATAGCAAAAGAAAAAAAAAAAAAAAAAAAAAAACTAGATAGATTAAATCAGATGATAATTGTAAATAGTAAATGATAATACAATAATATATATGTGAAAGGATAAAATAAGCAAGATTCTAAATTAGTATTTAAATTAATATTAAGTGATAACTTAATATTAATATCTCAGAATAAACCTTAATTTTAAGAACAATTTTATGAGAGTTCTATTTGAGTGCCCTGGTAAAGTTGGTTTCCCAACAGCACTTCATAGCACGGGAATCTGATTTCAGAATAAGTTTTAGAATCAAAATTATGCAATCGTCTAAAGTAAGCGGCAAAACATTGCAAAATACTTAACCCCAGATGCCCGGGTCAACCAATGATAAAAGGTAGGTGTGTTTTCGATTAGCTAATTATCCAATAAGAATTCATAAGAATAGTTTCGGTTCCCGCCAAAATATGCAGTATATAAGCGGGAGCACACGAGAAATCGTGGCTTTTTACGATAATCATTTGCTAAGCAAACTCACGTTTAATTAAGACTCCATTATGTAATAATCTTACCAGCTAAACTCGCGGTGCCCTTCGGGGTTCGCCGAAGTGCCGGCCATCGGCACCGTTAGCTTCTCGGTTTCTGGAACTAAGAGCGCATATACCGCTGCGGATGTCTGAACAACCGGCCCATGACTGCATCATCTCTATTGTGACTGCATCTTTAGAACTAAATAAAGAATATTCGTTTCTCAAATGGACTCCCTCTTTCTGTTATAAGATGCCTACTTCCTTCAGAAGATGATCGTACACATCAGTAGTACGGACCTCATATTTATCATTACATATATATGTGTATATATATATGCTATGCAGAAAAGAAAGTAGTTATAGAGCATAGTAAGAACATCAAAATTATTCTCTGCAATATCTTAAAAAAAAATAAATGTTAAAAATAAAAATAAAAATATAACAAAAATCATGGGTTTCCCCCCCCCCCCCATAATTTATTCCTAGAAATGCTTCTTTTAATTTTCTTTCTTTAAAACGAATTAATATATTTTAAAACTCATTCCTAATTCTTTTAAGTATGTTCAATTAATCATCCAAAAACATTATTAAGTCTTATATATAGAGAGAAGTTTTACCATTTTGAAAATCACGATTTCATAAAAAAAAAATTCAAACCGAGAAACTTAGTTTAAAGATTTCAAATCCGTACATATAAAGCAAAATCTACAAGATTTGGTGCCTGGATATATATTTTATTGAAAAAATATTATATAGTTCAATTTATGAATATTAAATGAAAATATAAGCTTTTATAAGAAATTTACTTCGGTGGTACCGTAAAAGTGCCAGTCCCTTTAAACCCGCATTGAAAGAAATATTTCTACTGTAAGGATGTCAGACTAACATCATCTATGATACTGGAAGGAACATAATTAACTATTAAAATTCAACTATGAAAACTTCGTATGTTAGTTAAAACTTGCATTTTTTTTTTAACATGTTAGAATAGGTACAAATTACACGTAATATTGAGGAATTTTTCCATCATACATATGGCTGACAACTTTTTAAATATCTTTTGGGATACTGGCATGAACATAATTAACTATGATTGTTCTAATTTCAAAATTTCGCAATTTATTTGAAATTTTTCATAACATATGCAGAATGGGTTAAAATTTCACATAAACGTCCATATTGCAAGGAATTTTCCTATTTACCGATTTCAAGCCTCTTTAAAATATATTTTATGATATTGGCTTGAACATCATCGACTACGAATATTCTAATTTGAAATTTTTTTTAATTTAAAATTTCCTTATCGTAGCAGAATGGAGGAATATTTTGTATAAATTTGCATTATGGTAATCGCTGCATTTTACGTAGTATGGAATTGTGTGAAAACTAAATTACGAAACCGATTATAATAAAATTCATTAATAAATTAGGGTAAGGTAAATCGAATTGAACGTTTGGAAGTCCATTAAATAGGGTATCTCACTGTGTTACCTTGTCGAGCGATCGGTGAGATTCATTTTTCTTAACTAGTATACAGTATGTCTTGTACTGAAAATTTATGAGAATATATATTTGATGGGGAACTGAGCAGAGTCTATTTGCGCCAACAAATTTACTTTTTAATTAGACAGACGCTAGCATATTAAGTCAGATTCGCTCTTTTCCCTTTTCCATGTAACCCTATGGGGTTTTTATTTCTATGTATTAGAAAGATATGTCATACATTATTTCTCTTTGTTTTTTAGTATTATTTTTTAACATGTCGCCTTTTACTGGACAATAAGCATACTTTTGTGAAAATAAATTTAAATATTTCATTTATAAATTGAAATTTAGAGTCCTGAATTTACTTTAAAAAAATAAAAAATAAATTATTATTATTATTATTTTAAATTGCTCATTTAAAAATAAAACAGAACATTTAAAGAATGTAATTAAAAAAAAAAAAAATTATAATAATTATAATAATCGAAAAACTTTATTTTTAAATGACATATCCTTATAGTACTAAGCAAAAAAAATCCCATAGGATAACGTGGGAATGAAGAGTAGGTAAATGGGATGGGTGTGGAGGCTTAAGGCATAAGAGTAAACAAAATCTTCTTAATAGATGGCTCGTTTATTTATTTGTGCAGTGAGTAATTTGGTGTATTATACTGGCAATAAAAGAAAAACAAGAATGAAAAATCATGCTGTACTCATTGATTATTAACACCTTCCAACTGTACATAATCCTTGTATCATACAAACTTCAATGTTCTTTGCCTACGTTATCACACAATGGAAAAACAGGACAGAAAGGTAGACACATGAACTAAGTGAAATCCTAATCACTCTTAAACGTTGTACGAAAGTTTTAAAAATGATTAACACAAACGGAAATGCATCCCATAATTTCAAATTATTAGTCTTTATCTGAATATTTTTGTGTAGCCCTGCAAATCTCTAGGTTTAACATATCATATTCAATAAAAAACATGATTTTAGCATATTAACAATAAATGTGAATTATGATTTTTGCAGTAGAAAGTTATTTAAATGTCATATATAACAATGTCTGTCCGAAAAGTAATACACTGGCATTTTGGGGGTCTTCTTATACACAAACTAGTTGTACATGGCCTATTATTGCCATTTTAGATTGGGAACAGTCCGTAGTGAACTTCAATAACATACATAATTTTAAGGAATTCTGAAATTATTTACGTTTGCTGGAGACGTGCAGACGAACAAATAGAAACGTCGGCCGTGGGACAGACAGACACATTAATTCAAGTCATATTATCAGTTAAAATTTTTTAGAAAGGATTAAAAATGCTTAATGCAAACAAAAATTCTATTCCAGCAAATTTCCAGTAGTAAACTTTAATGTAACTGAATATTTTTCTACGGCCTTGTAAACCCAATGCTAATCATACTGAATTCAGTAGAAAACTTTCTTTTGTGCATGCGAACTACGTATTTGAATAACATTAAATTTTGTGCAAAATAAAGTTATTAAAATATGATTTATAGATCTCAAAAGTTGCAGTCTTTGAATACTTTCGGTTGTTCCTACACACAATTCTATGTTCGTTAGAATGTTCATAGAAGTAAACGCCAAAGTTTAGGATCTGCCAATATTTTCGCAATTTCAATTAACTAAAACCATTTCTCTCTATTTAATTACGCAAACGTTTTCAATAAAATAGTAGTACCATAAGGAATATGATTATAATTGTACCTAAGGTTATGGTCCTAAGTACAAGACTACACTGAGAAAAAAAAAATATACCACCTTCATCTAGAATGAATAAGTGGTCATTTTCTAAATCTCTTTAACTAGAAATATAGATTTCCGAGCTATACACAAAAGGCACGCCAATAAACTAAATAGACGAAATGATCGAGAATTTCTTGTCTACACATTTCTAGATGATGAAACGATTTTCTGAATCTTTTGTATTGCGAGGAATTCTTGCTTGATTTTCGAGAATTGGGTCATAAACCAAAATTATAGTTACTGAAACCCGCCTCTTCTATTCGCATCTATTTGCAGATATTTTTAAATAACTTTCCCCGCGAGAATATAGTAAAACGCTCTAGAGTTCTAATAGGGATTTCTAGAACTCGCTTTCAAACTTGACTAGAATTTATAATAATGACATGGAACTATTTTTTCTAGAGCCACAATTTAGAGTCTAGATGTCAGTTACATATTTTTTTTTTTCTCAGTGTAGGTAATTTCATTTAAAATATCTTCTACTAAAAAATTGAGATTATAAGTGTAATATGAGATTATAAGTGTTTTTTATACTATCTCACATAATATAACAAGCAAAATTATATGCTAGAAATGAAAGATAAATATTTTACCTGTCTTTGTAGAGCAATAAAATAAGTGGGTTGCAAAATTTTACTTTAGACCATACAAAAAAAAAAAAAAAAATTCACATATAAAATGTCAAAAATTTCTCCTGAAAGATTTGAAAGGTACTGCGAAAATATCAATTGGTGTTGATACTCATCAAATTGTATAAAAACCAAACCAAATATTTTTCAAATATATAGGGCAACCATAGGTACATTTTGGCTCTAGGTACACAGGCCAACACTACTCCGCTTTCAGTAGGGAACATAAGAATTCTTGACTAATATTTCAATTTTATTAAGATTTATGTAAAATAAAGGCATTAAAATATGGTTTATATAAGCACCTCTCTTAAAATGCTATGCTTTGGAATACTTTAGAATGTCCCTGTGCCCAAACTATTGGTAGTATTTACTCAAGTTTCAATAGAAAGCATTTAATAGCGAAATTGAATAACCTATTTCAATTTCCATTAAGATTTGTGCAAAGTAAAGGTATTTTTGTATGGTTTACAGAAATACATCTCATAAAATACAATGCTTTGGAATATACTCAGGTGTCCCTGTATATAAACGAGTAGTGGTATTTACTCCATTTTAAATAGGTAACATCCGAAAATAAACTTGATTTCAATTTAATTAAGATTTTTGAAAAGTGAAGTATTAAAATATGATTTACGGAAACTCTTCTCATGTAATGCAATGCTTTGGAATACTTTTCAGTGTCCCTGTACACAAACAAGTAGTGGTATTTATTTCTTTTTTAATAGGAAATATCTGATAATGAACATTAATGGCATATATAAAATTTATTAAGATTTGTGAAAAGGAAAGGAATAAAAATATGGTTTATAGAAGTATCTCTCGTAGTGCTCTGGAATACTTTCGAGTGTTCCTGTGCACAAACAGATGATATTTACTCCACTTTCAACAGAAAACATTTGATTGTGGATTTTAATAACCTTTCAATTTCATTAAGATTTATGTATATATGTCTCAATGGATCCAGTGCTTTATAATATTTCTGTCTTTCCCTGTACACAAACCAACTGTGGTATTTACACCATTTTCAACATGGAACATCAGATAGTGAACCCAAATATCATACATCAGTTTCAAGAAAATCCATGAACACTTACAGGAGTTACAGACAAACAACACTTACAGACAAACCGAAATCATTAACATCTTTAAATCTCGTTGGAAACTGTTAAGCAAGGTTGGTATACTAAATAAAATCCGATTTTAGGTCACGCATAACAGTTCAAAAAGAAATCTTTTGTAATAGTTTTTAAAGCTTTTATTCATATTCAAATATATTAATAAACAAGTAATTAAAAAATAATAATTAAAGACAATTCCTACTTAGGTCAACAAAGAAAAATTTTATTTTAGTTACTTCTTATAAAATAATTACAATTAATATAAATATGTATATGCATGTGTGTTTGTGAAGATGGATTTCGTGGATATCCAAATCGACATCTTGAATTCTGCCATATAAAACTAAAATTAATTAATTAAATTTAATTAATGAATTAATATTTCAAAAATCTATATTGACGTCAAGTGAATAATAAGAATTGAATAATTAATTATCCTAATAAGTACAAAACTTTGAAAAAACACCATAAAATGCAATAAACTAGCAGCAATTGTTTCGGAGCGAAAGAAAGCATGACCCATTTGTCAGGCGAACAAAGTAGGCACGACTGCAGCAATCAAAGCGGCAACGCACTAAAGTAATAAGTACAAAAATCTCCAGTATTGTGGTACTTTCTTATTAATTAATTTGTCTGTTTAAAAATTTGCAGTATTTGCACGTGCTATAATTTGAAATATAACTCATCTAGGAATGGCCCAGCAAAGTTCCATTCTGAGTCCTGAAAACTAAAATTAAAATTTCATTTCCTATATGCCAAAATATGCAGCTTAAAAAATGATAGTTGCTCTTGTTACATTTGGGCGATATAGTATAATACAGTGAAATAGCACTATTTTCACAGTAAAAACAATTATCAAGTGAGTTTTTCATGATTTAGTTTCATGGAAGCTTATATGTAACCGTTTCAGTCATCGTAAAAGGGAAATCATTGATAAACATCATGTTGAATAATTTACTAAAATATAAAATTAGGATATACTTATTTTATACTCTAAATTCTATGCCTTTTATGAGAGGCATTTTTAAAAGTCATATTTCAATAACTTTGTACTGAACAATTCATAGTGAAATTAATATTTATTATTCTTACATTAGAAAAAAAATGTACATTATTTTATGTTTATCGGTGGTCTACACTAAAATATTCAGATATATTAAGGGTTACAATCGGAAATTGCAATTCTGTTTGTGTTAAACGTTTTTAACACCTTCCAACAATGTTTAAGATTGATTATGAATTTAATTAAACTATTTGTCTGCCTTATCTGTCATTCTATCTGTCCGCTGAGTGATCAGGTAGCCAAAGTACACTGAAATTTAAACGAGGGAACGAGTATATGCAGTTGGAAAGTCTAAAAAATTTATGCTAACCGCATGATTTTTCATTCTTTTTTTTTATATATAATTCATCATAAGATACACCTTTTGTTGCTTCAGTTTAATTTAACATCATTAATTCCTTTTTGAATAAAACAGTTTTTCCGTTGAACAAACTGTTATAGCTATTTTCATTTCGATAACATCCAATCTCATGTAATGATTTGTAAATAGCAAACTGTTCCCTAATCGGATAAATCCATGTCAGACCATTACAGATAAGACAGTTAATCCTTTTTGCATCTGGACATTTATTTTTCTTTATTTAGTTTTTTATATGTAACTTGATGATAAGGTTCATTTTATTTTATCAGGAAATATCTATCAGAATTGCTTTCTATAATCAATTGTAAGCAATCCTTACACAGTTAATCACACATTTTTTTAAGTTCTTCCAAAGAAAAAAAAAAAGAAAGAAAGGATATTTAACATCCATAAGGGAATAAACTTTAGCAAAAATTTTTATTTTGATTGTTAGAAATAAACTTCTGTTTTAATAAATATCTTATTGCTTGTTGAAATAATTATATTAAAAACTGTACAATGCATGGAAATACACTTGACATTTAGATGAATAGGAAATATCAGCTTAGTGCATTTTTTAATAGGCGTCTTGAAATGTATTTTATATAAATATTAACATATTATTATCCGATGTAATTCAGCGTAATATACTTTATATGAATATCTCAAATCTAAGTTAATATGGTCATCTGAAGATAAAAAAGTATGAAATTCAAACAATTCTTCTCTTGCTTTTAAATTTATAGCCTGTTATTTGAGGACGGTGAAGATAAAACATCGAGAAAAGAAAATTTCGAGATAATAAATAAATTCTCTACATTCTGTTAACACAACCATCTAAAAAAATATATATAGATAATATTACTCACTTTAGTATTAACTGGACTATCTGCGCATAGAGCAAATGGTGTACGAATATTGAAAAATCATTAAATGGCAAGAGATTATGTAAAATGCATTCAAAAATAACCTTTTTTTTCTATAACCGAATAAAATCTGTAACCAGTATTACAGATTTCAACTAATTGTGATTTTTTTTTTTTCTGTTTTGCATACAGAGTTGGCATCAAAGCAGGATTGAGCAGGGCTATATAAAAATGCCGACTGTGAAGTCGTAGCTGAAAGGTAATGTTGTAACCTACAATGCGATAGACTCTGGTTTGATCCTAGCTGGTAAAGGAAGAAGTAATGAAATTTACTTGATTCGAGATTTTTACAGTACACCCCACTAAAAAAAAAAAAAAATTAAAAAAAAAAAAAAAAAGTTGTGTAAGAATATCTTGTGTATTGTTCTGTTATAGAAAATAAAATTTCAACGTATTTTTCCCATACTCTACGAATATTTTGTGGCAACTCTGTTGACATAAAAGTTTTGTAATATAACAGGAATTTTTTACAGAGCATAATGTATAGAAATTGCTCTAAAAGATGATGTATTTGTAAAAAAAAAAAAAAAAAAAAAAAATCTATTGGTAAGCATATTCAATGCAACTATTTTTTAAAATCAAATAAATAAATAAATGGCTCTCTATTCAATTACTCTCCTTCTTTAGTTTCCTTAAAATGAAGTATCAGCTAAGACAATCACATTGGAAGCGACTCTTTTAAAATATTGGTAAAAAGTTTTGTTTAATATAAAAATCTTCAAAAAAGTTTGAAAAAAAAAAAATACTTTTAAAAGTGTATTAAATTTTGAATTTAAAATATGAAGAGATTTGTGAGTGTGTGTGAGTTTGTGTATTGGATAGTTGTGTCTAAACATATACACTTGCAAAATAAATAAATGAAAGAAATAACTCAAGTAAGTAAAAAAAAAATTCAAATTAGTAAAATAATATTAATAATAATAATGAGGTGTAACCTTATATAGCGCTAATTTCCAGAACGCTAACACATTCAAAGACATACACGTTTGCTCTTCATAAAAATGAAGCACAAATAATCATTTTAATATAAAGAATGTTTCTTTAAAAAAAATTTTCTTAAAGCACACAGTTATTTTTCATTAAATTTTTAATCTTATGTTTTATAAAATATTTCTTAAAAATTTCCCAAAACGTCTCCTAAATCAATACATTACGTCTAACTTTAATCTTTCTTCGAGTGTTTCTATGCAAATCTTAATCTTTCTCATTCTTAGCAAAATGTGCTTCTACTTTTAATGGTCTCAAAACTTTTGTTGCTTTCTGTTTTTAGTATGTACTTTTGCTCCATTTTATTGTTTTTCTTTTTTTTTCCTTATGTCATAAAATACATTTCCTGTTTTCCTTTACCTTCATTTTAATCATGCTTTTATATAAAAGAAGATACGGGGCGTTAGCTACAGATATTTTCAAAATTCAAAATTTTTTAAATTAGTCTGTTCCACATTTTACTATACAGATAGAACACTCCGTAAGATCAGTGGTAACCCACAGAACCAAGAGATTACTAAAGTAACCCTATGGATGGCAGCTGTAAATTTCTTGAGGTTTCTGGTCTTAGCTCATCTAAATTTTATTGTACTCTTAGCGCTGAGAATTATACTTCTATTCTGAAAATTATAAATTACAAATCGTGATTTTTACACGGAAACACTTATTTAATTAGCAGTTTTTATCGACACGATAGTGATATTGTATAGGTGTTGACAACATAGTCAACTTACACAAAAAGTGAACTATATGACCGTTTACATCGAAGGTGTATATGTTACATCGACGAAGTATACACAATTGCTAAAAGTGGGATAACAGTTTAATGTAGAAATAGTGCGCCAAGATTGACGATTTACGGCCAGTACAAATGTGAGCGGCAACATACCAGCTAACCTTGAAACATTACTTTAACAAAAACACCAAAAGTTCAAATTTAAATAATACTTACAATTATACAAACGTAATACAATAAAATAAAATTTGAACAATAAAAACTTATGCAAGAAGCATAATAAAAATACTGTGGACGAAAAAAAGTTTCATTATCATCAGTATTACATATTCAACTCTAATAATCAACAATCTATCAAGTAGTTTCTTTTTTTTTTTTTTTTTTTTTTTTTTTTTTTTTTTTTTTAGCATTTAAATTATATTTCTAGCGGTGCTGCGCTCAGAGTTGGTAGAGGTGAGGTGCCGGGTTCGATCCAAGGTCACCCTTGGCGGCCTAGCCGTTCGGAGTTTTCCTTGGTTTTCTCCGAAACTTGCGTAAATACGGGCTAGGAATCGACCTTAATCCTATCCAATTCAATTTAGCATTTCTGACCTTACACAGCACATACAAATACGAAAAAAAAAAAATGCTCACACTATTGAAAAATTAATGTACTGTAAAATTTTAAATAGCATATATGAATTTTTAAAAAAGAATCTCAAATAACTCGATCTTTTAGGATTATCTTAAGGATAATAAAAAATAGCGTCAAAACTTTGAAAAGAACATAATTAAAATTTTAAAAGGCGAATTCCTCATATAAAATACTCGCTGAATATTCTGCCTAAACTGCTGCCTATTTTAAATTAAGCGTAATCTGCTCTTTTATTTAAAATTTTTAATTTTGGGAAAAAAGTTGAAACTTGATGCTTCTTTCGACTTTATGTAATACTAAACACGAGAGAATTTTTTTAACTTTGTGTTTGACTTTGAAGTTTTCTGATGAAATATGAAATACCTTGTGAAAGAATAAAAATATTTTCATTTGCATCATTATAGTTTTTATTATTATTATTATTATTATTATTTTGTAGTTTTTGTTCAAATTTTAATTAAGAAAACCTATTTAAGCAATTTATTTTTTGTATTTAGTTCATCGAGGTATTTTGTTCAAATTTCCAAATATGAAAAATGCATTTATTTGTATTGAAATTTCTGTTCTTTAAAAAAATATTATCGGCTTAAATTTTTCTATTTATTTAACTGAAAAAAGTACTGAAAATTATTATGATGAACAATGATAATTGTATAATTACGGCTGATTAAGAAATTATTACATAACAATGTAGTTATTTTAAATTTTTATTTAAAATATTTTCTTCATATATTTATTATTTCTCATACATTAAAATATCATTTCTTACAATAGCCAGGTGTTTGTATTCCGGATTTTTGCCATTATTAACCAACAGTAATAATGAATTGTAATTTTCTTTATAATTAATTGCTGAAAGTTACTAGAAACGTGTAAAAAAGTATTAGTATTAAAAAATTGTGGTAAAAAAAAATAAATCCAGAACACAAACATCATTTTATTGGATATATATATATATATATATATATATATATATATATATATATGCATAACGGATGTCTCATAAGTCTGAAAACATTTTAAAAATTCATATAAGTTAAAGAAAATTGTAGAACTGTACGCGGTTAGTTAAAAGATATATATATATATCAATACAAAAAACCCTTAACGGGTTAAAAGTTTGTGACGCAGCACTGTACTTTATGGCTATAAGAATTAGAAATACGGGTCTTAAAAATAATGATATCAAATTTTCAGTGACGCTTTGATATTAATTAAATTATACATAGATTTTCTTATTTGAATTTGCTTTTTCCTTTTATTTATATTTACAGTGTAAACGTTATTTTCAACATAAAATAATATATAGCATTTACTTTTAGCATTTATATATATAGCATTATATGCTATATATTTATAATATATAGCATTAATGCTATATATAATGCTATATATTTATAATATATAGCATTTATCTTTTGCGTCACGCCATCAAAACTGAAAAAAATTTCACAATTTTTTTCTTTGCAGCACAACATCTATTTGCATGCATTTTCAATTTATTTGGATGAAATGACACAAAGTAAACATTTTCATATATTTTACTTACAGTTTTGGATGTTGTGACGCAAAAGATAGAATAATTCATTGAAATAAATATATTTAAGTACATAATATAAGCTTAATGAAAGTGATATATTTGACAACGTATTTGAAAATTAAAAGCAATGTTTCAATGTGCACATATACTTTAATATGCAAAACAAAATAATTGCAGTGAAATTTAAAAACAAATCATTTAATGTAACACCACTGCGTTACTGGAATTTCATATAATTTATTTTAAAACACATGCTTTCATAGTATAAGAGATGTGAATGGAAATGTATCAATGAGTAAATGCTATATATTATTTTATGTTGAAAATAACGTTTACACTGTAAATATAAATAGAAGGAAAAACAAATTCAAATAAGAAAATCTATGTATAATTTAATTAATATCAAAGCGTCACTGAAAATTTGATATCATTATTTTTAAGACCCGTATTTCTAATTCTTATAGCCATAAAGTACAGTGCTGCGTCACAAACTTTTAGCCCGTTAAGGGTTTTTTGTATTGATATCATTACTTTTTAGGGGTTAATGATCAAAACGTAAAATTAAAGGAGCATGGTAATGAGTTATAACACTGTATAAAAAGTGTTGTTTTATAGGTCATACTCGAACAAAATAACAAACTAAATGAAATTTCAAAATTTTATAAAAAGTGATTAAAAAAAAAAAAAAAAAAAAACTTTAAGAAAGAATATTTTTTGAGGGATGGAAACATGCAACATTACAAAGGCATAATATAGTACATTTTTAAAATGACAAAAATTTCTACAAATAAAAAATAAATAAAAAAGATTTTTTATTTTATTCAATATTCAATTTCTTATATAGCTCATTTGTTCAACTATTTCTTAGATAGTTCATCAGAAAATTCAAAATAAATGTTAAAAAAAATAATTTGTGTACAAATAAGTTTCTAAAGAGTTTTCACCACATCGATTTTAGTTAGATAAAAATTTAACAAAAATTTTTAAATGGTCAATCGACTGAACAAAAGATTAATATTTTGTTATTTTTAAATTGTAGATGCATAAAGTAAAACTGTTTAAGGATATGACAGTAATTTTCCAAAATACCTAGCACCACTGGGGTGAGGTTTAGATCCTCCCTTGGAAACTCTGATAATTTAAAAAAGATGCTTAATGAATTTGAGAAAAATTTTGTTTGGTTTAAAATTAATTCAGCTGGGTAAAATGGGAGGGGAGTTACCAGTTAGATCCCTTAGAAATTTTAATAGGGAAATCGCTTTTTAGAAAAAAATTTCTAAAAAACATGCATTAAAATGTTATGCATCTAGTTTTATTCAATCTGATTAAACATACTGTACGTAGTCCCCACATTCTTCCTAGTATTTCGGAATCACTTTTGAATTCCTAAAAATTTTCTAAAATGTAGTGTAGGGATTTTGGACTTTGCCTCATTTTCGAAAATTGGGTTATGGGGTATAAAGTGCATATGAGAGATCTAACTTTAAAATTTTAAATGATAAGGATTTTTTAGCACTTTGAGAAATCTTCTAAATATAATCACTTAAAATGTTTCCAGCGATACTTTTTTAAGGTTTGGTTGTTTGTAGGTTTTAAGGCCAATTGACTGCGCTAGGGTCCTAGGCCTATAAGTACATTGCCCCCCGTGAGGTCTTTCTAAGGGGTCGTAGCCCGTATTTATGCAAGTTTCGGAGAAAAAACACTGAAGGAACGGCTAGGTCGAAGAGTGCGGGATGAGATCGAATCCGGCACTTCCCATCCACGAGCTTTTCAGCGCAGAACCGCTCGTGGGGCATTTTTTAAAGAAGCCTATTTATATATATATATATTCTAAACGTCCCATTTTTCTTCCCAAATCTATCGGAAACGCCTTGAAAGTTTTGAAAACGTAACAACCATGCGTATTAAATATGAGTCTAAGTAGAACTTTAAATGAGCTCCTAATCCCCCTCCTATTCGATATTTTAATGTTTGCCTCCTTAGGTTTCTTCTATCTCAATTCAGCTTCAATTTCTTTTTTTCTTTTCTCTCTTTTTTTTTTTTTTTTTTTTAAATAAACTAAACGAGATCAAACGACGTGATCCTGAAATAGGAACATAATGGAGACTATTTTCAGTATATTTAATTTTAAAAAAAAGAGGCAAACAAAATATAGTATTTTTTTTTCTTTTTTTGTAGAAGGTATTTCCGACAAACTACAAAAAGAAATTCATACAGTTCGAATTTCCTAACAAAACAAAGATCCTTCAAACTGATTAAGCTTCCCCCCCGCCTCCTTTTTTTTACAGTTTTTAAAATTTCCAAGGTGTTCTCAAGACATGGGGGACGACTTTAAAAGAAAAATTTTCTTTCTTATTTTCCTGACAAATAATTATAGAGAAAAACATTTTGTGTTAAAATGTTGTTTTGAAAAGGATTTCCATCAAACTAACAGAGGTTCCCCCTCCCTCCACCCAAATTTCACATTTATAAAATTTAAATTTGCCTATCACTGAGTCCTTATGCCCCCCTCTCTTCCCCTACTATACAAATTTGTTTTATTCTTAACTAAACAAAATTCCATAAGAATTCTCGTAGACATATTTTACAGTTTTTAGAAATTCCGAAAATTACTAGATAAAAACAAATTGAATAATTCGTATTCGACACAGTTTGGCGAGATTTTGTATGAACTTTGGAAACACACTTTTCTAAAATCGATGAAATTAAATTCATATAAAAATTCTACAGAACAACTTGATTAGTTTTTTATATAATACAAAATGAGTTTAAATCAGTTTAATTTAAAGTTGTTTTCGTAAAAAATTTGCCTTTACGATTTTTATAATATAATGCAAACTCAAGTTACTGTAACAATGTTTGTGTTAACAGTAATTATTAAGCTACGGAAAAATCATTTAATTTAGTATAAGTATTAATCGTTATTATTGTTGGTTTGGCCACGACTTTTAAGTTTTTAAACTGATTAATAGATTAGTTTTACAAAGTGAAAACAGTTACATATTATAATTTTACTTAATTTTTTGTGTTTAATTAAAAGCTTAAAATTGCCTCAGTTTACCTCGTAACACTTTTAAGATTTTATGGATATTGTATAGGAAAGCTATATTAAAAAATAAACAAGTACTTACACAAATTTCAGAACAATATGTTGTACTAAATAATGAATAACAGAGGTTTTTAAAAAATATGTGATAGTAAAAAAAAAAAAAAACCTTTGTAATGGAAATAAACATCCTTGAATCCTATTCGAACCTCTATGTCATTTAATCATTTGAATGATATCATTCACCAAAAGAAAATTTCTCAAAATTTTATGCCATATTTTTTAGAATAGTGTGTACAATATTTACAATGTTATTATTAGTTTCTAATTTAAAAGTTGCAGATGCGTGGTAATTTCAATTGTATTTTATATCACTATTATATCTAAGAAATAAGTATATACGAGTTAAGGAGGATATTTTTTTTTTCTGGAGTAGTTTTTATTGTTATATTCATGCCACTTCCCTACTGTTAAATTTAAGAAATAAAGAAAGAAACGCGAATAATTTTTCAGGTATAGATTTGATTTAAAAGAGAAAAATAAATAATAATAGAAAAATCTTTAAAAAGTGAAATTTTTATACTGGTAAATATTTCAGTAGTATAGTTTGTTATGAATTTAATTTAAAAAAATCTTAATCTATTCAAAATTTTATTATAGATTAACATTTTGTAATTTATATATATATACTAGAAACTTAATCAGCAAATTAATTATTTTCAAATTCTGTTTTAAGAATTTTTGTCAATCCGTAGTTTAAGTGATTTATCACCTAATTTTGAAAAAATTACAAATATTTGCATATGATTATCATATTTGTCATATTTATGAAAAAAAAAATTGTTGTTGCAATAACTTTTTTAAATAAAACCAATTTTGAAAGTTAACAACGTATCAGCATGAAAACAATGTAAATACAATGAATATTTTTGATAAACAAATGTCATATAAAATACAACTACCTAAATAAATAACTCATTTAATATGTATATTAAAGAAAGAGAAATATTTTTTTTTATAATTTTGTGTTTATTTTTGACGCCAATTCCCTATAGAGGGAGCCAAAACGATTATTTGATATTGAGTACTTCAGATGGAAGAGAAGACTATTCGTCCGCGAAACTGCCGCATCACGGTATTTTCGGAGTAAAAAATAGTTCGATTTTCAAACTGAGTTATAAAAAAAAACAAGAGTTTTCCGGGGGAAAAGGGAGATGTCAGGCACATCAGATAAAAGCGATTAATATCATATATCAATTAAACGACATTCGCTCGAGCCATATTCGAGAAAAATTTAACCACCCTATAGACCGCCCATTTACAACTTAAATAAGCCAATTTATATCTCGAAATATATTGCACGCAGAAATGTAGCGATTTCAGGGTAGGATCAGACAAAAGGTAAAAGACTATTTTTAAAATATCAGAAAAAAACATCCCATAATTCCTGAGATATTAAGTATCGGCTTTCAGCTGTTTCTTTGATCTCAAATTAGCTGTATATATGTGTCGCAGTTTTCGTTCGTATTTTGCGCTGAGTGTCGCCGCGTTCGTTTGCTTTTTCGATTGCGTCACTAGAAAAACTGCCGTTTTTCATGATATATATATTTTTTTCTTTTCTTGACGGGGGTGGAGGTAAAAAAAATAATTAAAATTATTGCCGATAGAGGACGCTGCGTATACGCGAAATTATGCAAATACGAATAATATAACATAAATATGCAAATCAGAGTCCTTTAAATTGCACGCTTTTACGATTTATAGTTCATTGCTTTTTTTTTTCCCTCCGACTTATGCATATATGAAGTTTAATTGCGATGCTGACTGACTTGGTAGATAACGCATTATTGATGAGTGAAGACGTTTTATGTCAGCTAGGAATCGTTAAATCTGCAGTTAGCAGTGTGATGACTTGTTTGCAAATTGTAATTTATGGTGATTGCGAATACAGAAAGAACAGTTATATCATTATTCTAAACCTTTAAATGCAAATAAATGTAGTTTTTACGGAAATGTTTGATTTTCTGAAGTACATCGCCCTCTATCGACGGAAATTTTAACTATTATATTTTTATTTACAAAAAAATAATAAACAAATAAAATAAAATAAGATAAAATAAAAAAGACCTTAACAAAAATAACTTTCTTGCAAAATTCAATTCTACCAATTCTTTTAATTTTTATGAACTTATAAAGTATCTCCAGACTTATGGACACCCGGTATAAATTCCTAAAATTATTGATCGTTTAGTTTACAGCTTTTTCTATACATCTTCAAAAATAGAATTTATTTTTTTTATGTCTTTTGAAATGATTGAAACTTTTATTGCATCAAGCTGAAAATATTTCTTTTGCTCGGGTATAAATGATAAATGATAAAACTTAATTTTGTCGAGAAACACATTTGATAAAATATCTTTTTCTGGAAATCCATTTGGACACTTTTATCTTTTTTATTCTTAATATTTCACAGATTTGTCAAAAGAAATTATCCGTTTTATAAAAAAAAAAAAAAAAAATACTAACTACCAGCATTTGGCAATATTATATCATTTTTTATTTCGCAGAGTCTTTTTTTTTTTAACATTGAATTTTTTCTTTATTGTTTCTAGGATATTTTAAAACATATTTTCTTTTTTGTATATATATAACGTTTTCTGGGAAGTTTTACACGATATTTTTTATTAAATTATGTAATAATATGTTTGAAATATCATTTCTTAAGTATTGTTATCAACATGAACTGTTGTGGCAATTACTTTACTTTCTGTTACCATGTTTGTTTTAGAAATAAAAACAAAAAAGATTATCTCCTTTCTTTTTTCCCTTACATATACCTGTAATTTGTCGTTTGTATTCTATAACATTCATGAAACATTAAAGACTAATATTACATTTTTTCTTTCAAGTTACTCAGAGAAATTTTCCCATTACCCCTCGTTGATTCATTAAACTTTCCTACAAAAACACAGCCGCTATTAAGTTAAAGATTATAGCTCAAACAGTGGAGTGAAAAAGTGAATTATATAAAAAAAAATTTGGTGAAATGTTGTCCGAAAATAAGAGGTTTTTTTTTTTTTTTTTTTTCTGGTTTCCATATGAAAGTATTGTTTTGAGGTTAATTTTTGAATTTTTGCTATATTTATATGTTTTGAGATTATTTCCTCATTCTTTTCCCCCCACATATACCAGTAAACCGTCGTTTTCTAACCACATTCATAAAACTTTAAAGGCTAATATTGCATCTTTTTTTTTTTTTCTTTTATTCAAGTTACTCAGAGAAATCTCCCCAATAACCCACTTTGATTCATTAAATCATCATACTAAAACACAGCCACTATTAAATTAAAGACTATAGCTGAAAACAGTTGAGTGAAAAGGTGAATTATATAAAAAGATATAGTGCAATATTGTCCGAAAATGGAAGGTTTTTTTTTTCTTATTTCTGTTATCCGTATAGTGTGAAGAAAGTATTGTTATGAGGTTGATTTTTTTAAATGGAATTTTTGCTAGGTTTTGAGGTTTCTTAAGTACTGGAAAATGACATTTTTAGCTATTGATCTGTTTACGTGCTAGTATGTGTGTGTCTATATGTGAGTCTTTTAGAAGAAAAAAAATATTACAAATGATTCCATACTTGGCTTTCTAAATCTATAGCGTATGATATTTGTATCATACTTGAAATATTCATTTCAATCGTACAGATGGTGGGTGTACTGGGACCTACAAGAGAATTCAAATATATCACGTCCATGGACGAAAATTCTGGTAGGCATGTTTCGTAAAGACCATAGTGCGAAAGTCATTCACAACTTATTCACAAAACCACACAAAATAAATCAAGTATGTCATAACTGCACTTGGGAATTACTGAAAATGCATGTATGTTTTTCATACTGAGCTTAATTTAAGTACACTACATGGTGTGTATAAAACTTATAGATACTATACAGGACTGTTCAGAATTAAGTGAAAACAACCTTTTCTCTTAAATATAATTGATGAAAGTGCTTTACGAAATTTCATCAAATGCAGGAAAACTACCAAGGAATGGTAATTAATTTGTCATAACCATATTACAGCCGAAATATTTTTTTTTATTATATCCTTAACTTTGATGTTTCGATATAATTACGCATTTTAGATATCTGAATAAAAAGGTAAATCAAGGTTTTAGTAGTTGATATATGTGTGTGTTTGTTGTCAGCATAACTTGCAAACAAGATGTGGCAGAAAATTTAAATTTGATAAATTGAAGATCATGTAAAAATGAGTGAAATGCCAATATGAGTCGCATAGCACTGCTCTTCTTTGCAGTTTGAGGCATGGCCTGAAAAATTAGAGTTTTCTGAGAAATTTAAGACCAACCACAGAAAATTCAGATTATTGAAATTTTTAAAAGGTGTTATATTTTATACAAGAACAAAATAGACTTTAAAAGTCAGTATTTTGTAGCACCTATACTTTTAAACCTCTCTGCGGCAATCCTGTTAGAAATGTTATAAATTAGATTTTGGGTATTTGTTGTATTCTTTATACAGGGTGATTATAACTAAAGTTACCATTTCAAAACGCTATAATTTTAAAACTACCCCTTAGAGCGATATGATATTTTACCAGAGCAATCGTGAGACAATGAAATTTTGTTTTGGGGAGGACAAAAGTAGTTCCAACATGTTCCTATGGATGGCGCTGTCAGGGTAATGTCAGGGAAAACGCCGAAATGGACTCATTAAACACAGGAATGGGGTTAAAAACACAATGAAATAGCAGGAAACAATAGACTTCAAGGGTTTACTACAATGTTTTTAGCAAAAAGACAAGAATATGTGTTTACAGCTGAAGGAGTCATAGTTAAAAGAGAAAAAGACGAATCTTCATGAAACAAATACTTTACGAATAATTAACGGCGCAATTTGAAACTATTTTTTTTTTTTTTTTTTTGGTGAAAAAAAATTTCATTCCCTCATGATTGCTCTAGTAAAACATCAAATCGCTTTGATGGGTAGTTTTAAAAGTATAGCGTTTTTTAATCGTAACTTTAATTATAATCACCCTGTATATGCATTTTTGCTTCAACAAATGACGTAGCCCGATTACTTTTCCATGACACTATTATTCAGTATACACCGCAGACCTTTGATGTAATTCCAATAAGGGCTGTTACTTAGTCAGTAATACTTTTAGGCTTTCTTTGCCTTCATATAGTCCTTAACAGTTCTTGACATTTTATACGAAACCCGATGATGCATAAAAATTGAACACCTATGAACACACATGTGAAATTATATCTTTTCGGGCAGCAAATTAATATGGGAGAAGGAAAAACAAAGCAGTAGTTTCAAAACAGGCATTGCATTTGATATCATCTGGCTTGCCGGATGTTTCACAGTGAATAGTGTATCTGTCGCCATATGTTCCTCCATGAGAATTTTAGCAAAAGATTGATGCACATTTACTCATCGGAGTTTTTTTTTCCATATTTGGAGTAACTCGAAGTTCCCTTGCATTGAATACAATTATAATATAGTAAAGAAAAATCGGTGGTCAAAATTCTTAAAATAGGATTAGACGTACATTAGCACCCTTTGCAACAAAAATAACTGTAATCTTATTTCTGGAGGTTGATAGAGGCCTTAATCATGCAGAATATTTTTTGTATCCCTGTAAATGAACTTTAAGTGCTACACTCATAAAAATATACAAAATTCGTGTAAAAGTGACCTACATGCCTACAAATGTTTAACTTGGTAAGATAAAACATTTACACGATATCATGTTCACTCCTACGCATATAAATAAATCACCGTAAAATTAGAAAATATAATGAATTCAGAGAACCTCTAAGCGTATAGAAATACCAAAATCTCCTAGTCGAATTTTCCATGGTTACATTACTTGTCTTTCTAAGCGTATGTTCGGAATATAAAAATATCCTTACAATAAAATTTTTACACATAATTTCTCATAAGCTTTACCTGTATATTTTTCATACTTATATCAAAGAACTAAAAAGGATTCTTATCTAACATTTCTTTTATCTTAAATTATTAAATTTTAAAATATCCTTCAACTTTAAATTCATACTTCCTTTTAAGATCTTCTTGGAATTTTGACTATGTCACTATAATTTAAATATATCTTAAAGCTAATTTATCTTTCTTTTGTCATGTAAAATAAATTTTCCCCAATGCCTTTAAATTTCTAAGTGCATAATTAATCGCTTCAGGTGCTCAAGCTTTGATATAAAATAAATTTCAAATGCCTTATATTGCGGTAGAGTTTCATCTTATTCAATAGGATTCTTTTTTTGTCAAATCGTTACATATTTCTTTCCAAAATGAAACTACCTCTAGGATATTTTCAATTCTACTTTGTCACAGATACTCTCTAGAGAAATACATTTAAATGTTGAATATTTACATGACTTTTTTTTTTTTTTTTTTTTTTTTTTTTTTTTTTTTTCATTAAAAGTTATCAATGAAAGAAAGAAATTTATTTTTACCTTTTCTAGAATTCCCGATCGACATAAAGTTATTGCAAATTATATTGTACTTATCATTATAAATACATGTACTTATCATTATAAATACATGACGTTTTACATGTCTTATCATAATAAATACATCTCTTAAAAGAATCACTTCAATTAAATTCAAAGTTTATAAAATTTTAAAATAAAATTACTTTGATTCTAGAAAATTGTGATTAGTATTCTATTTAAGTATAGACTTTTTCTTTACACCATGAACCAGATCATTAATAAACTAATTGCATAGGTGAATTCTATTCAATGATCTGAAATATAGACTGGCTACCCTCACCTCTGCTTTGACACATTTATTTTATTCTTAGTTGTTGATACATTTTATATTTTTGTATTTTAGTTTCATGCAAATTCATACTATTTGCACCGCAACAATTGTCATGAATATTGCCTTATTCGGCCACAATATTGATACATTTAACTTCGAATAATTTAAGAATCATTCTACGTAGAATGTAAATATTTAATCATTTTCATAGCAGTATCTACAAGTATAATCTGGCCACAACAAAAATGTCTTCCACATTTTCCTGTACAAATTCACACAGTATATATTATTTATTGAAGTTGATATTTATCAAAATTATTTTCGATGATGAATGCGAAAATTTTTCATGATATAAACATAATAATAAATGGCCAAACAAAATCAATTTTATGCTATACAATGCATATCAGAAAAAATGCGTGTTTTAATTATTAATTTATTTTATTTATTTATTTATTTATTTATTTTTGTTTATCTTTTAAGAAAACTTTTGAAATTTCTTTAAATTTTTTGAAAATGTTGAATAATGAAAATTTGTGCCCTCAAAGGAAAGGGGGATACCTAAAAAAAAGATCTGGTTGAATATTTTTATTATATATATATATATATATATTCATTTGATTTAAGATTGGAAAGTTAAAGCTCTAATTATGCCGTTTGAAACGGAATTGTGCCCTATAATTTCATATTAAAAATTATAGAATAATAATAATAATAATCTAGTGTGTCACCCACATTACTTCTCTTAGTCTGCATTCCAATATTATAAAGACAGATTGCTAATTTGACGTAACATCGATAAAATAAGATAAAAGAGTTCAATCTAGATTAAAAATAATCTAAAAAAGATTTTAAAAAGTGATGTAATTTTGGACTTTTACAATTTTGTAATTTTATAACTTTTTTAGTATTTTTGTACATTATATATATGTTTGATCTCTCTTTAGTTATTGATTGTCTTCTGTTTGGTGAGCAGTTGGGGACTAAGGATATTTATTAGCTAATTGCTACTGTCCTTTCAGAAACGTCTCCTTTCACCCCTACACTGAAGGGCCTCCCTAATGAATATCTCAGTGTTTTGGGGGGTTTAATTGCATTCATTTGTTTATGTATTCCTATATGTGTATATATATATATATATTTACCATATAGAATAATTTTGTTTCCTTGTATTAACATTTATACACACTTCTAACTTATTATATCTATAATTCTTAATTTTTATTTCCCCATCATACTATAGGTATGGGGAACTTAGGTAATCGTGAAAAATCTCGACCTCGGTTTTTTTACTTTTTTATACGTTTTCAGGTGTGAGAAATCCGAAAATGACAACATTTGCATGGTGTCTGATTGTAGAGTGTCTGTTAGTGTGTTAGTCCGTCTGCTTACACGATATCTCACAAACAAATGGTCGCAGAGAGGACAGATCAGTTTTAAAATATTACTTTCGATACTGGCAAGAACCCTATTCATTTGGAACATTCGAATTAAAAAACTTCGTAATTTATTAGAAATTTACGATTTTCTTAACATGGGAGAATAGGACAAAAATTCACTTAAACATGCATTAAATGAAAACTTTTTACTGTAAAATTATCAGACCAGTTTTTAAAATATCAGTTTTGATGAACATCAGTAACTATAAATATGCTACTTTGAAAATTTCGCAAGCTATTGGAAATTTACGAATTTCTTAACATGGCAGTATAGGGCAAAATTTACATAAACATCAATTTTTAGCTATATTTTCATCGTAAAGATATCGGATTACTTTTGAAATTCTATTTAGGATACTGGCATGAATATTAGTGACTATGAATTTTCCAATATAAAAATTTTGTAATTTATTGGAAATTTACGAATTTCTTAACATGGCAGAATAGAGCAAAATTTCACATAAACGTCAATCGATATTTTCATCGTAAAGATGTCAAACCTCTTTCGAAATATAATTTAGGATACTGGCATAAATATCATAGACTATGATTTATCCAATTTTAAAAAATCGTAAGTTATTTGGAATTTACGATTTACTTAACATGTCATAATAAGGCAAAATTGAGCATAAACTTCCATATTGAGGATCATCCATACATTAGACAACTTCAAAATTACATTTGTGATGTTTGTTTGAACATGATTGAATACAAGTATTCTAATAGGAAAATTTCGTAAATTATTTGTAATTTACGATTTTATCAACATAGCGAAATTGTAAATTTTTCATATAAATATGAATTTTGAGGATTATTGCATTGGAAATAGTAGCTTGAAAACTAAACAACGGAATCAACCTTGATAAAATAAATTAATAGATTAGAATAAGATAAATATTTCGAAGTGAACGGTGGATAGCCTATCAGGCGGGGATTTTATTCTGTCACTGTATCAAGCTTTGGTCAAATTCATTTCTTTTAACATGATTATAATATGTCTCGCTCTAGAAATTTATATATATAATGGAGAACTGAGCAGAGTCCACCTATGCCAACTAGTTTTATTTGAATCTCCAGTAAGAAAAGATAAATGTTATCAATTTTATCATTAATTTTATTTAAAATTTTGAATATATTAATATGGTTTTTATTCTCCCAATCTTTAAAATAAAACATAATATTATGTAAATGAAAATCATTATTAATACAAAATTCAAAATTCAAAATTTTCATTTCAAAAGTTTTCGTTATTAACATAATAATTTACATGAAAGCATGAATTAAAACCAAAGCTAAAATACGGAAGATATTACAAGTCTTTACTAAAATAACGCAATTTTTCCCATTACGCAGATTATAACCTGTATTCAGACACGGTTGATTACATTAAAATTACATCTGAATAATTCCTTAAAAGTATTAAGTACGTGCGACAACTGAGTGAGAAGGTATACTTAAGAGTATTTCATAACAACAAATTTTTCGCTCTTATTTTTATCAGAAGTACTTTGTTTCAAAATAGGCTGCACTATTATTCACGCATGAATAAATCTCGATAATGTTAACTGAAGTTCAAAAAAGTAAAACTAATGCTACTTAGGAAAGTTTTGATATTTGTTAAACAAGAGCATTGAAGCTTAAAATATGCAAGAGACTTTTCATGAATTTGAAATTAAAAGAATAACTTTCACTTTATTCAAAAATTTGTTGCTGTGATTGATGAATAATTTATTATGAAAATATTTATAGAAATTTATCATAAAAGGTTTATATTGAGACGTGATAATGTTTTTTATTTGGTTAATAGTTTCTAATTTAAGTAAAGCTTTTAAATTTTTCTTCAACACAGTATAATAATTTTTTTGAATAGATTAAAAATATTATTATATTATTTAAAAAAAATTAACAAATTTAATAAATTAAATATGAGTAATGAAATTACGCAGTAACAGAATTTTATTTAAAAATTATGTACTGAAAAATCTCGTCTCTTTGAATGGAACCAATCGAGGTATCGTTTTGCACTTAATTTTTTTAATTTAAAAGTAAAATATATTACATATACATTTATTTATTTACTAATTCAGTTTATTTGAAAAAAAAATAAAATTTCATCTTACAGTAATCCGATTGGTTTTGAATTAAATTTTAAAGCTTCATTCTAAGCTTGAGATTTTAATCTTTTATACTCATTTACTATATTTTCCATATTTTAGGAATTTAATGAAATTCTAAAGAAATAATAAAGCTTTTAAATTTTAATTTATATATTTTTAAAAATCTCAAATTAATTTTTGATGACAGTATGAGCTATATGCGTTTTTATTCTAATAATAATAATAATAGTAATAATAATAATAATAATAACAAAAATAATAAAAACTTACTTAGTGTGTAAACCCTCATGAATGTTAATATAAGTACAAATACAAAATTGTATAAATGGTAAATAATTAGGTTTGTTAGTTCTAATATACGAAATATCCGATGAAAACTAATTATAAAATATTATACTTAATTTATGTGTATAAACAGTTAAAATTTATCTATATAAAGCTGTTTCTAAATTGCAGGATACATTTCTTTTAAAAATTTGAGCAATATTGGAGAAAAAATTCTTTATATTATATTACTATAATAAATATTACATTTTCAATTCCATGACGATTTTTAAAAAAATAACTCACAATGTGTACATATATTCGTGAGTTTATCCTAAACTTTCATAGCAAAAATTACGAAAAGTGATATGTCTAATTAGTAAATCTGTCTAATATGTGAAACATACACTGCTCGACATTGAAAATGCAACACCAAGAAGGAATGATAATAACGGAGGGAAATTTGTTGGACACATACATTATAGTAGGAAGAACAATCGATTAAAATTTCAGGAAAATTGGAGTAATATGTACTGAGAAAACAGTACATAAGCAGCGACCTCTGTGAACAATAACAGCACATATCTGCATAGGCATTAAATCGAACAGCAATTGGATGACATGTACGGGTAGAGAACTTCATGAAGTTTCAACACGATGCCACAATTCATCGATCGAAGTTACTAGTGAGTGGTGGGGGGGGCAGTCGCTTTTCAACGATTAAACAGTCATTTTCATTAGTGCGAGATCAGGAGAACGCGCTGGCGCAGTCTTGCATTGTTCTGCTTAAATGTTGCGCTTCGGAGGCCTTGAACATAGGGCAGAGCTATGGGTCTTAACTCGTCAGAAATGTAATGGCTGGTATTCAGAATGGCGGGAATGAAAACAAGAGTTGACCGGGACGTGTATCCAATGGTACAACATACCATCAATCCAAGTGGTGACTCAGTATGCGGCTACCAAAATTCTGATTACCCTCAAAACTGCATCACTGATATGGGCGCCATTAATGTGTGATCCACGATGAGCCTGGACGCAGGAATGGCGTGAAGTCACTTTTCAGACAAATCATAATCCTGTTTACAGCATCAAGATTGCCTTATCCGTATTTAACGGCATTATAAATAATGCACATTGCCAGCTGGGATTCGACATCATCATACTGTCCATCATTTGCAATGATGTTATGGGTTCCCATTGGATACACGTCTCGATTACTTCATGTTCGTATTCCTGGCACTCTGAACAGCGGCCATTAAATTTCTGATGAGTTAAGGCCCGCCACTCTGCCCTGTATTCAAGGCCTCCGTAGCGCAAAATTTAAGCAAGATAATGCACGACCGCAAGTTGTTTGAATTGTCCGGACCTTCTTTTATACAGAATGTGTTCGACTGTTGCTCTGGCCAGCGCGTTCTCCTGATCTTGCACCAATGAAAATGACTGTTTAATCAATGAAAAGCGACTGGCACCCCACCACTCACCAGTAACTTTGATCGATGACTTGTGGCAACGTGTTGAAGCTTCATGAAGTGCTCTACCCGTACATGTCATCCACTGTTCGATTCAATGCCTAGTAAGATATGAGCTGTTATTGATCACAGAAGTCGCTGCTTTATGTACTGTTTTCTCAGTACCTATTACTCCAAATTTCCTGAAATTTTAATCAATTGTTCTTCCTACTATAATGTATGTGTCAAACAAATTTCATTCCGTTATTATCATTCCTTCTTGGTGTTGCATTTTCAATGTCGAGCAGTGTATATCGACACATATCGAGCAAAATATATACACACACGAAAATACTTTTGTTTATATGCAGATGAATCGAAATCATTTTCTCTCACGAAAGAAAACTAATAAATGTTGTGTAAAAATTCAATATTTACATTTAAAAAATAATGTACACTTCCGTTAGACTGTCGCCATGATATTTTAAATTTAGCGAATCATGCGCAAGGCGATTATTTCTGTTTCTGTTTCGCTCGAAATTAAGGAATAAATATAGAAGATATTTGCAAAGTTATTCAATTTGAATATTTTTAATTCTTGTGATATTGATAATATTTAATTATTCATTACTTAAGCATAAAATTAAATTAAAAGTTTTAGAATTATCTATAATTATGTTTAATATTTTTAAACTAATTAGTGGGACTATTGCTGTGGTCGTTAAATAATCCATCCAAATCGCGGAGTAGCAATCGTTTAACGGAGAAGTACGAAAGAAAACTTTATTGTAAATGAAATTTCTAAATTGCTTATTCAGAGTCTAAAAAAATTATAACATTTTCTTTCATGCTGTTGTTTATTAAATATACATTTTTAGAAAATTCACACGCATTATTTTTTAAAAACCTCCCCATTAAATTATGCATTTGAAAATTACAAAATTAAAATATCATTTTTAAAATAATTAAGCATTTTTAAAATACAAAAACGAATTAGAACGTTAGCGTAAAAAAAATATTTATTGGGTATTAAATCTAAAATTTGGATATTTCTTTTAATTGGATAGTGATTTTAATATCTGAAAACCAAGAGCATTACATTTAAAGTAAGCATATCTTTTAACGAATTTCAGAAGTTAAAAAATTTCTTCTTTTAAAAATGTACTTTTTCTCAAATCACTAGATATTCCCTTTAGAAAATGTAACCTTCTTTAAAACAGTACAATATATTACAAGAATTAATTAATCATATAAGTAATATTTTATAACAGAATATTTACAGATAAAGAAAAAAAGTTACATAACTTTTCATCAAACAAAATTGCCTATTTTGGATAAACAATAAAAGATTTATTTTCCTAAAAGTGCTAATTAACAAAAGAAAGTTAAATAACTCAAATTAACACTATTCACGAGAGAAATTAATGTTTTCAATGTATCATCATTCTTTCGTCTAAAGAATACACATTTCGCAACTGATAGATACCAAAATTTTATTGTAATTTTGATTTTTATGAGCATTTTTAGGTAATCAGAGATATTAAAACCCGAATAAACTACTACGTCAGAAACGCCAAAGAAAAATATTTGAGATGCAAACAGCTGTTTCGGTAGCCTTAAGCGTACCGTCTTCAGTGCGAAAAGAACACTTTCTTTTTGAACTGAAGACCGTACGCTTAACTTTCCTACCCTGTTGAAAAAATTTAACGTTTTACCTGTATGGATCGAATCGACCCACTTTGTATAGATTGAATTTAGATCTTAAGAAAGAATTTCTACGGAAAGAATTTCTATTTCATTTTACATCTACGTTTCCGACATCTATCGCCATCTATTGACTATTCCTGAAAATGAAGTCGACTCAAAAGAAAAAATTGGTGTTTTAAGCATTTCCATGCATGTTAATACACATTTCTATAAACGTTTTACCTGTATGGGTCGAATCGACCCACTTTGTATAGATTGAATTTAGGTCTTAAGCAAGAATTTCTATGGAGCTCATTTTACATCTACGTTTCCGACATCTATCGCCATATATTGACTATTCCTGAAAATGAAGTCGACTCAAAAGAAAAAATTGGTGTTTTAAGCATTTCTATGCATGTTAATAATGCGGGTCAAATCGACCCAGACAGGTAATATGTCACATATTTTTTGGGGGTGGTTTAAAACGAACCAATGCCCCTGAAAACATCATATATTAAACGGATGCATATTTTTGAGGCATACATAATATTTGGACATTCAAAAATCTGTAGAAGATATCGAAAGATCAATTTTAAAAATGGGTCGATTCGACCCATACAGGGTAGAAAGGTTAAGGCCACCGAAACAGCAGTATGCATCTCAAATATTTTTCTTTGGCGTTTCTGACGTAGTAGTTTATTCGGGTTTTAACAATCCAACGCTAAATCTCCTGTTATTAATCAGAGATATTATACATAAAATAATACACGGATATTCTCGAATATTTTTTTTATCTGCCGTAAAAGGAAACAATGCGTTAAAAATATGGCACTGCATTCAAAAAATCATTATCGAGAAATGATATTTGAGATTCAGTTTAGCACATCAAGATCCGTGTTAAAATGCCATTATTTAAATTTTAAGTTAACCTGCGAGAAATATCTTTTGAACAGATATTCTAGATAGTTTTTCAAGATATGTATTCCTCAAACTTTTAGGGTGTTATCTTTAAAAGAAAAAAAAAAAATTGGTATTTACAAATGGTTCAAACATACACTTAAAAATAGATACATTCTATAAATATTAAAATATGTTTATTCGGCATGTGAAAAGATATAGGATCACTTTAAATTTTATCTGTTTAATATATTTATTTTAAATCTTAAATGTTATTAAATGTTACTTTTAATAAACATGTATACATAAATTTTAATTAAAAAAAAAGTCTAACATAAATATAGAAGATGTTCTCATAAACACTAGATGATTTGATTTTTCATTTACTTATTTATTTATTACTATTATTATTATTATTATTCGCAATTAAGATTTAGCATCAAACGGATTCTATTTTAGCAAATATTCCATTTTCGAAAACACGTGTTGCAAACATAACACGTTCTTGAAGTGATTTTCGGAGCTAAAATAACAAAATGGACAGTTGGCAATGGCATGGGATCCCCTCGGCGTGGTCCAGATCATATTTTGATCTAATTTTCATTCCCCACAGAAGAGATTAGTTCCCCGCTATGGCAAGTATTTATTATTGATTATTATTATATTATATCACATTCTTGTATAGTATAATGTATTTATATTATATTATATCATAATTATATTATATTATATTTTTAAAGTTATTTATTAGAATACTGCAGCCAGGTAGGAGCAGGCGGTCTTTAGCTGACTAGATTATGGATTCCACTATTATTCAATTACGAGCCGCCCGAGCTTCATCAGCTAGACTACCACCTGACGTAACAGGTTTGTAGAAAAAAACTGCTTATGGCGCTCTATTTATGGAATAAAACATGATATCCGATCCAGGTTAGCGACAAGCTAAAATTCAAAACGATGTACTCCACAATATTTTGTGCACAAAAAGCTGTAATAGCAGCTTAAGTGTCCCAGCAGTGGCATAAAATACTGTGAACAGTGTAAGTATTTCACATCTACATTAAATAAACGAGGTGCGATTGTAGAGGGCAAATATATTACTTTATTTTTATGTTTCTTATTTGTTATTCGTTTATTTTCTCTTTAATTTGCTGCAAAATAGTAAAAATGAACAGCTATTTTATTATCATTATTATTACGTAATTTTTGGATTGCTTATAAGTGGAAGATACATACCCGCGATCCAGTTAAAATATGATATGCTGACATGTCTTAGAAAATGCACCTAATCAAATATCAGACATTACAATTGATTTAAAAAATAAAAAACCTGTCTATCCTTACAGCTCACATACATATTTACATCTAGCATAAGTATTACTAAAAAAATTATTTATTAACGTAAAAATACAGTTGGTTTGCAATATCTTTTCTATAGAGAAATGAATAGAATTTTTAATTACAATGAACTGACTTTCATTAATTACACCTAAATTTCATGAGGTACATTAAAGGAGTATAAAAAGCAATATAAGTAATTCAACCGTCAAAAAGAAAAAAAAAATTGAACACAGCGGTTTTATAATGTTATTATAAATGATTACATTTCAAAACTCTCTATAAGCTTTTTCTGCTTATTTAAAAAAAAAAAAAAAACTTAATTTTGTTCATAAAAATTTTACTTCTTCAATACTAGTGTCTCTGTAACAAAAATTTCAAACTTCTCAAACAAATGAATAAAATAAAATTAAAATTAAAATTAAAATTGTAAAAATTTGTTGAATGTTTTATTTTATTTCGAGTAATTCTTCTTAAATCAACAACATAAAGCTAATTCTTCATTTTTCCTAACTAAAATATTGTTTTAGAATATTTTAATCCAGTCAATAATACGAAAAACGCACCAATTGGAAAGACTGTGGTTACAATATACACTGAAATAGTTGTAAATAGAAAAAATACAGTTCAGAAGATT